>LR738545.1:190000-595000 GCA_902685375.1 Neostethus bicornis
TACCCCGCGACCCGACCCCGGATAAACGGAAGACGACGGAACATAAAATAACAAATAAGTTCATCAATGACTGCGGTGCGGTGTAAAGAACCAGACATGTTCCTCTGGGATGGGGCCGTACCTGAAAAAGTACCTGACCACAAGCAGAATGAGGAAACGGGGGCGGTGCCGTCATGAAGTGTAAACACACTGAGTGAACGGGATGATAACACACCCCACAGCCATGAGAGGAGCCATGTAGGTTCTGATCTTCCACACCCTCCTCCCCCTCCTCAGTATACCCTGTCAGGTCCAGACACAGACCCATGGACATACCGACTCTGGGACAGTTTTATTTAAACCTGTGCTTCTCAAAAGTCGGGCGCTCCCCGCCCTGGGTGTTTTGGGGCTCTGCCAAAGGGGCAAGGGCGGGGTGACGGGTCGTTTGACCTCAGGGATCATGTTTTTTACCCTTCCATTTTTTTTTAACTGTTCCAGAATAAAGTGTAGTACCACTCCTCTACATCAAGGTGCAGTGGTACTCTCTTTGGCAGAGTGCGCTCAGGAAGCATCCGCCCGGTGTTATTTTATGTTGTACTAAATCGATCAGTTAATCAGTCATCTTCTTATCCGTCTATCCCTTTTAGGGCTACGGGGGGTGCTGGAGCCCATCCCGGCCAATTTAAGGCAAAGGGCAGAGTACACCCCAAACAGGTCGCCAGTCTGTCACGGGGCCACACACACACTCATTCCTAGGGTCAATCAACCTAGCATGCATGTTTTTAGAGGGTGGGAGGAAACCCACACAGACACAGGGAGAACATGCAAACTACACACAGAAAGGAAAGTGTTCCAAGCCTCGTCCCCACGACCTTCTTGCTGTGAGGCCACCGTGCTGCCACTAAATTGATCCGTATTTCTTTATTTTTTATTTTTTTATATGTCTTAATCAGAGGTGTAATTATAACGAGTTTAAAAATAAACAATACTATTTATATCGCGGGGGGTGGCGGAGAGCAGATGTTTCCTTCTTCCTGGTGGGGGCGTGGCAGAAGCACTGCTCTGAACCAATCACATCTCCTCTGCAGTTCCACAGTAATTAGATTTAATTATAGTTTCTTAATTAAACTCCAGAGGATTTAATCACACTGTTTTTAATTGGTTTTATTTCGTTTCTTCTTCTGAATGTCTTCTCCATAACGGGGTCACAGGGCGTGTCGGAGCTTTCTTCTTCTTCTTCTTCCATCTTTTCCCTTTAGGGGGCGCCACAGCAAGTCAGTCCCCTCCATCTAACCCTATCTGCTGCATCCTCTTTGGTCCCACCAACTATCTTCATGTCTTCCTTCACTGTATCCATGAACCTCCTCTTTGGTCTTCCTCTAGTCCTCTTTCCTGGTGGTTCCAAACCCAGCATCCTTCTTCTGATGTACTCTCTCTCTCTCCTCTGCACATGTCCAAACCATCTCAGTCTGACCTCTCTGACTTTAAAACCTCTAACATGTGCTGTTCCTCTGATCCTGTCCATCCTGGTCACTCCCAGAGAGATCCTCAGCATCTTCATCTCTGATACAAACATCTCTGTTTCCTGTCTTTTCCTCAGTGACACTGTCTCTAGACCAATCAGCATGGCCGCTCTCACCACACTGTCTCTAGACCAATCAGCATGGCCGCTCTCACCACGCTGTCTCTAGACCAATCAGCATGGCCGCTCTCACCACGCTGTCTCTAGACCAATCAGCATGGCCGCTCTCACCACGCTGTCTCTAGACCAATCAGCATGGCCGCTCTCACCACGCTGTCTCTAGACCAATCAGCATGGCCGCTCTCACCACGCTGTCTCTAGACCAATCAGCATGGCCGCTCTCACCACGCTGTCTCTAGACCAATCAGCATGGCCGCTATCACCACGCTGTCTCTAGACCAATCAGCATGGCCGCTCTCACCACACTGTCTCTAGACCAATCAGCATGGCCGCTCTCACCACACTGTCTCTAGACCAATCAGCATGGCCGCTCTCACCACACTGTCTCTATACCAATCAGCATGGCCGCTCTCACCACACTGTCTCTAGACCAATCAGCATGGCCGCTCTCACCACACTGTCTCTAGACCAATCAGCATGGCCGCTATCACCACGCTGTCTCTAGACCAATCAGCATGGCCACTCTCACCACGCTGTCTCTAGACCAATCAGCATGGCCGCTATCACCACGCTGTCTCTAGACCAATCAGCATGGCCACTCTCACCACACTGTCTCTAGACCAATCAGCATGGCCGCTCTCACCACACTGTCTCTAGACCAATCAGCATGGCCGCTCTCACCACACTGTCTCTAGACCAATCAGCATGGCCGCTCTCACCACACTGTCTCTAGACCAATCAGCATGGCCGCTCTCACCACGGTTTTCTACACTTTTCTTTTCATTTTATCTGAAACTCTTCTGTCACACATCACACCTGTGACACTCTCCATTGCTCTGGACAGTTGATCCTAGATACTTAAAATCTTCCACCTTCTTTCTCTCTTCTCCCTGTAACCTCACTTTTCCATTTGGCTGGAGGATGCGGATTGGGTAAGAGAATCCTACCCGGACCCGGATAAGCCCCCAGCGGCCTCATCAGGAATAAGAGGTTCAGAAGACAAAATAAAATATTGAATAAACTCTTAGTTTTTTGTATATTTTTGTTGAAATGATTCCTGAAACATTGAGGGTAATTTTTTTTCTGTAGCGTCTTGTTGTTTTTATTTGATGGACAGCCTCTGATTGAAAGTGGCTTTTAGCCGCTGAGAGATTTGATTTGTTCAAATGGAGTCCAGTCTTTTTGTTTTCTGTGTGATGACTTGTGGATGCTTCAGCCTTTCAGGTATTAATTGGATAATGCAGGCGCTCCCCCAGGCAGCCGTGGAGTGGACCACTTTCCCCGCCGCGCCTCCCGCTTCTGAATTGACTTGATTTATGTGTGTTGTTCCAGCCAATAGATGCCATTTGTTCCAAATATTTGACATAAACATGCAAAGAGCAGAAGCGTGCGCTCGTAAAGAAGCTTCCAGACTGTTTTCTAAGAGCCCGACGGGGCCTCATCAGCTCCGACACCGGCACGGCAATCAATGATGTGCTGAAAAGGAACGACGGCTGTCATAAAGAAAGAGAGGAACAAGTGATGTGTGGAGGAGAGGGGGAGGCACGGAGGGGGAGGCACGGAGGGCTGCTTATTTCCTTTAATGGGACACATCTCATTGGCTGCTTCATGTCTGATCAGAAATATGCAGGAAGATAAAAATCCTGCTGATGGATTCCTTCCTTCCTTCATTTATTCAGATTTTAAATTCAAAGGTTTTCAAACGTCCCTGCAGGTCAAAGACGTTCCGAATACAGATTAAAAACCTGGTCTCTTCAAACATGGTCTCTGCAACCAGGACTTTTCTGTTCCGCTTATCTGGGGCCACCGCCTCGGACGAGGAGCCTAGGCTTCTCTCACCCCGGCTGCATCCTCCATCTCACCCAGGAGGATCCTGAGGTGTTCCCTGTCCAGCTGTGAGACATAGTCTCTCCAGCAGTCCTGGGTCTGCTGCCCGGTCTCCTCCTGGTGGGACAAACACCTCACCAGAGAGGGAGGCATTCTGACCAGATGCCTGAACCACCCGATCTGGCTTCTCTTGACCCGGAGGAAAAACGGCTCCACTTCGAGCTGGCAGAGAACCTACGTATCTACAAAGTATGAGGGTAGGAACATAGATCCTGGTTACCATGGTGAGGGTAGGAACGTAGATCCTGGTTACCATGGTGAGGGTAGGAACGTAGATCCTGGTTACCATGGTGAGGGTAGGAACATAGATCCTGGTTACCATGGTGAGGGTAGGAACGTAGATCCTGGTTACCATGGTGAGGGTAGGAATGTAGATCCTGGTTACCAAGGTGAGGGTAGGAACGTAGATCCTGGTTACCACGGTGAGGGTAGGAACGCAGATCCTGGTTACCAAGGTGAGGGTAGGAATGTAGATCCTGGTTACCACGGTGAGGGTAGGAACGTAGATCCTGGTTACCATGGTGAGGGTAGGAACGTAGATCCTGGTTACCACGGTGAGGGTAGGAACGTAGATCCTGGTTACCACGGTGAGGGTAGGAACGTAGATCCTGGTTACCATGGTGAGGGTAGGAACATAGATCCTGGTTACCATGGTGAGGGTAGGAACGTAGATCCTGGTTACCACGGTGAGGGTAGGAACGTAGATCCTGGTTACCACGGTAAGGGTAGGAATGTAGATCCTGGTTACCACGGTGAGGGTAGGAACGTAGATCCTGGTTACCACGGTAAGGGTAGGAACGTAGATCCTGGTTACCACGGTGAGGGTAGGAACGTAGATCCTGGTTACCACGGTGAGGGTAGAAACGTAGATCCTGGTTACCACGGTGAGGGTAGGAACGTAGATCCTGGTTTCCATGGTGAGGGTAAGAACGTAGATCCTGGTTACCATGGTGAGGGTAGGAACGTAGATCCTGGTTACCATGGTGAGGGTAGGAACGTAGATCCTGGTTACCACGGTAAGGGTAGGAATGTAGATCCTGGTTACCATGGTGAGGGTAGGAACATAGATCCTGGTTACCATGGTGAGGGTAAGAACGTAGATCCTCGTTACCATGGTGAGGGTAGGAACGTAGATCCTGGTTACCATGGTGAGGGTAGGAACATAGATCCTGGTTTCCATGGTGAGCGTAGGAACGTAGATCCTGGTTACCATGATTAGGGTAGGAACGTAGATCCTGGTTACCATGGTGAGGGTAGGAACGTAGATCCTGGTTACCATGGTGAGGGTAGGAACGTAGATCCTGGTTACCATGGTGAGGGTAGGAACGTAGATCCTGGTTACCACGGTGAGGGTAGGAACGTAGATCCTGGTTACCATGGTGAGGGTAAGAACGTAGATCCTGGTTACCATGGTGAGGGTAGGAACGTAGATCCTGGTTACCATGGTGAGGGTAGGAACGTAGATCCTGGTTACCATGGTGAGGGTAGGAACGTAGATCCTGGTTACCATGGTGAGGGTAGGAACGTAGATCCTGGTTACCATGGTGAGGGTAGGAACGTAGATCCTGGTTACCACGGTGAGGGTAGGAACGTAGATCCTGGTTACCACGGTGAGGGTAGAAACGTAGATCCTGGTTACCACGGTGAGGGTAGGAACGTAGATCCTGGTTTCCATGGTGAGGGTAAGAACGTAGATCCTGGTTACCATGGTGAGGGTAGGAACGTAGATCCTGGTTACCATGGTGAGGGTAGGAACGTAGATCCTGGTTACCACGGTAAGGGTAGGAATGTAGATCCTGGTTACCATGGTGAGGGTAGGAACATAGATCCTGGTTACCATGGTGAGGGTAAGAACGTAGATCCTCGTTACCATGGTGAGGGTAGGAACGTAGATCCTGGTTACCATGGTGAGGGTAGGAACATAGATCCTGGTTTCCATGGTGAGGGTAGGAACGTAGATCCTGGTTACCATGGTGAGGGTAGGAACGTAGATCCTGGTTACCATGGTGAGGGTAGGAACGTAGATCCTGGTTACCATGGTGAGGGTAGGAACGTAGATCCTGGTTACCATGGTGAGGGTAGGAACGTAGATCCTGGTTACCACGGTGAGGGTAGGAACGTAGATCCTGGTTACCATGGTGAGGGTAAGAACGTAGATCCTGGTTACCATGGTGAGGGTAGGAACGTAGATCCTGGTTACCATGGTGAGGGTAGGAACGTAGATCCTGGTTACCATGGTGAGGGTAGGAACGTAGATCCTGGTTACCATGGTGAGGGTAGGAACGTAGATCCTGGTTACCATGGTGAGGGTATTATTGTATTTTTTTTCAAATTTAAATCTGATGTACGGCGACCTTGAGCGACCAAAAAGGTCTCTTAGAAATAAACTGTCTGATTATCACCCCCGCCCCCTGCACCTGGGACGTGTCCGTGTGTGTGCGTGCTGATGACCAATCAGAAGACATTACCCCTGCTCGGTGAATCTGAATTCATTGATTGTCTATTTCCATATTAATGAGTCGATTTATAAAAAAAAAATAACGACGTTTACAAAGAAAGCTGATGCAGAAAAAAAAATGGAACTGAAAGCTTTTAAAAGAAAAACACTCATTTACATTTAGTTCATTTCTGGACAAAAAAAACAGGTTTTACTGAGAGGAGGATGATGGGGGGATGGACACACACACACACACACACACATACACACACACACACACACATACACCAATACATACACACAGACACACACCAATACACACACAGATATAAATATACACACATACACACTGTGATGAGGCTGATGGGGGAGGATGGAGACACACACCAATACATACACACACACATACACACACCAATACATACACACACACTCACACACACCAATACATACACATAGACACACACAGATATAAATATACACACATACACACACTGTGATGAATGTGTTGGGGGGAGGATGGAGACACACACACAAACACACACACATAAATACACACACCAATACATACACACTCACACAGACACACACATACACACAGATATAAACATACACACAGACACTGTGATGAGGCTGGTCTGGGAGAGGATGGAAACACATGCACACCCACGCACAGATACACATATACACACATATATTCACACACACAGTTACACATATTAGATATACACACGCATGCAAATGCACACACACAAACACACACACACACACACACACACACTCATATGAGAACTAAACCATAAAAAACACATTATTAACATTGAACAAAAACCCGTTTTAATCTCTTATTCGTCCTGTTTTTAATCATATTTTTGTGTGAGTAAAACTTTTCTTTGTGCGGTGACGCGTCCAGGTAGTTTGTACTAGTGTGTGTGTGTGTGTGTGTGTGTGTGTGTGTGTGACGCTGCAGCAGCAGATGTTGGAGCATTAATAACCCATAAGAGCATCCAAGCTTCCACAGACTGGAATAACTCTCTAATGAGATGTAATTATGCAGCCGCCATCGTCATTATCAAATCTCTGCTTTTTACACTTTGTCTTCACATCGCCTGTAAATGGCTTCATCTCACACACACACACACACACACACACACACACACACACACACACACACACACACACACACACACCTTCACACCGCGCTCTGCGACCTAATGAACTAACACACCTTTCCAGTCCGACCTAATGAACATTTCTAAATGGCCATGAGCAGCTGCTTAACGCGTTAATGTAGGACCTATTAAGATAAGCACTGCTTCACACACACACACACACACACACACACACACACACACAGCACATCCCGCAGCAAACAAACACACTTGTCAGGAGAGAGGAGGAGAGAGTATGTGGGTGACTGAGAGTGTGTAAGCGCGTATATACGTATATGTTTTTGTGTGTGTAAACATGTGTGTCAGAGTGTGTATGTGTGTTTGTGTAAGTATGTGTTTGAGAATGCACATATGAATGTGTGTCCATGAGTGTGTGTGTGTGTCTGTGTCTGAGTGTGGCTCCATCAGTATCTTATCAGTACCTGTTATGGATGAAATGAATGATGAATATGTGAAGCGTGTTTGAGCGTCCTGAAAAAACGCTCGACAAGTACAATGACCTATTATTATTATGAGTGTGTGTGTGTGTGTGTGTGTATGTGTTTTCAGTGTGGGTCTTAGTGTGTGTGTACATGTCTTGGCGTGTGTGAGAGTGTGTGTATCGTAGTGTGTGAGTGTCTCTGTGTGTTTGAGTGTCTGTGTGAATGTGTGTGCGTGTGTGTGAGTGTCTGTGTGAATGTGTGTGTATGTGTCTGTGTGTGTATGTCTGTGTGAATGTGTGTGTGGATATGTGTGTGTGTGTATGTGTGAATGTGTTCGTGTGTGTGTCTGTCTGTGTGAATGTGTGTGTGTGTGTGACTGTGTGTGTGTGTGTGTATGTGTATGTGTGAATGTGTGTGTGTGTATATGTGTGTGTGTGTGTGTCTTATTAAGGAATTCAGTTTCAGATCAGTGACCATTGATTATTCATAGAGTCTGTGATTGGGTCCATTAACACCAGATTAAGGAAAGTACTGGTGCTTAGTGTGTGTGTGTGTGTTTGAGAGCGAGTGTGTGTGTGTGTGTGTGTGTGTGTGTGTGTGTGTGTGTGTGTGAGAGAGAGAGAGAGAGAGAGAGACAGAGTGTGGGTGTGTGTCCACTGCAACATGCCGTTACCATGGAAACATTTAAGTATTATTTAAAGTGTTTAAAAAAAAAAAAAAGAAGTAAGAACTGGATTTGTTCTTCCTTTGGCACACAGCAAGAAGGTCAGGGTTGGTGGTGAAGTGTGAAGTACGACCCAAAAGCAATGCCAGCTTTAACCAGAAGGAGACCCCAGCTGGACGTAGATCCTGGTTACCATGGTGAGGGTAGGAACGTGGATCCTGGTTACCATGGTCAGGGTAGGAACGTAGATCCTGGTTACCATGGTGAGGGTAGGAACGTAGATCCTGGTTACCATGGTGAGGGTAGGAACGTAGATCCTGGTTACCATGGTGAGGGGACCAGAGGGATGGAGCTTATTTGGGTGACGATGGACCCCAAGTGTAGCAGGCTGATGGGGAACCAGAAGCTCAGCAGAAAGGCGGGGTGCACCAGGATCCAAAGGGATACAGATGAACCCTCCAGCGGTGAGGTGAGGGACCCCAGGGTTTAAACAATCCAAAGGTATAGACACACCTTGGAGGGGACCAGGTGAGCCATATTAGGGATAAATAAGAGGAATGTTCCAGATGAGAGGAGGATCATTAGAATGGCATCACAGCTAGAAGGTCAGGGGTTTGAGCCCTCGGTGGGGTCCGGCACCCGCCACCCCACCAGACTCAAGATGAAGGAAATATTAAATATTATTCTGTTTAATTCAAAGTGTAAAAGATGTAAAAACGGGTGCTTAGTGTGTGTGTGTGTGTGTGTGTGTGTGTGTGTGACTGTGTACGTATGTGTGTGTGTTTTCTACCATTTAAAGTGTAAAAAAAAAAGGTAAAATCCTGGGGTTTTTTTTCTTCTATTTCAAGTGTAAAAAGAGGTAAAATTTTGTTTTTTGTTCATCTAAAGTGTAAAACGCTGTTTTTTTTTCTTCGTTTAAACCGTAAAAAGAGTTAAAATCCCGTTTTTTTTTCATCTAAAGTATAAAACGCAGGGTTTTTTTTCTTCGTTTAAACCGTAAAAAGAGTAAAAATCCCGTTTTTTTTCATCTAAAGTATAAAAGGCAGTTTTTTTTTCTTCGTTCAGAGCTTAATGTGAGTAAATGATCCTTAAATGTTTAAATCACACTTACAGTCTGTCACATCATCAGATTTTATTCACATGGTCACACTGTGTTTCAATGAAAATAAATTGATGGAAAATTAAAAAAGTCTGTTATTTAAAGAGAAAAGACATCTTACATCACAGCGCCACCATGCGGACACACCGATATGACACTGTGTAAACAACATTTATCATTTTACTTTATTTTTTATGATTATAATTGTTTAAAATATTCAAATAAACTCTAAATAATTTCATATGTTTTTTTTAATCCATTAACAGAACATGAGACTCCGTTCAGGTTGTGGGGTACTGGAGCCTACCAAGTGGCCTCACAGCAAGAAGGTCATGGGTTTGAATCCAGGATGGTGAGGGTAGGAACGTGGATCCTGGTTACGTCGGTGAGGGTAGGAACGTAGATCCTGGTTACCATGGTGAGGGTAGGAACGTAGATCCTGGTTACCATGGTGAGGGTAGGAATATAGATCCTGGTTACCATGGTGAGGGGAGGAACGTAGATCCTCGTTACCATGGTGAGGGTAGGAACGTAGATCCTGGTTACCATGGTGAGTGGAGGAATGTAGATCCTGGTTCCCATGGTGAGGGTAGGAACGTAGATCCTGGTTACCATGGTGAGGGTAGTAACATAGATCCTGGTTACCATGGTGAGGGGAGGAACGTAGATCCTGGTTACCATGGTGAGGGTATGAACGTAGAACCTGGTTACCATGGTGAGGGGAGGAACGTAGATCCTCGTTACCATGGTGAGGGTAGGAACGTAGATCCTGGTTACCATGGTGAGTGGAGGAATGTAGATCCTGGTTCCCATGGTGAGGGTAGGAATGTAGATCCTGGTTCCCATGGTGAGGGTAGGAACGTAGATCCTGGTTACCATGGTGAGGGTAGTAACATAGATCCTGGTTACCATGGTGAGGGGAGGAACGTAGATCCTGGTTACCATGGTGAGGGTATGAACGTAGAACCTGGTTACCATGGTGAGCGTAGGAGCGTAGAACCTGGTTACCATGGTGAGCGTAGGAGCGTAGATCCTGGTTACCATGGTGAGGGTAGGAACGTAGATTCTGGTTACCATGGTGAGTCGAATCATACTGAGCTCATGTCTAGGTGTTCTTGAGGAAGAACCCTAACGCTCACGTCGTTGCAGCCTGCTGCGGTGGAATGTAGCACTTCGCACATTGAGGGATGAATAAAGTACTTTTTTTTCTACCTCTAACTGGAACCACTAACAGTCCTGTTGGGTGGTTGGATACCCCCCGAGGTTGATTCAGGTTGATTAGTCTTCTTCTTCCATTATTTCCCTCCAGGGGTCGCCACATCAAGTCAGTTTCTTCCATCTAACCCTATCTCCTGCATCCTCTTCAGTCACACCAACTATCTTCATGTGTTCCTTCACTGTATCCATGAACCTTCTCTTTGGTTGAGGAGGTTCATGGATGGTTCTTGGTTCTAATTCAGGTTGATTAGCACAGGTAAGAAATCTCACGGCAGAGATGGCTCCAGGACTCCCTCTAGTGAGCATACAATGGAATCTCAACAACCTGACAGCAAAAAAGTCAGAGTTTGAGTCCCGGAGTGAAGACAAGTCTTGGAACACTCTTCTTTCTGTGTGGAGTTTGCATGTTCTCCTTTTGTATGTGTGTTTCCTCTAAAAGGTTAGGTTGACTGTCAAAATTGTCAAAAATTTTCTAAAACTTGTCAAAAATTTAGCAAAATTTTTTGCAATTTCCTTTTGAAAGTTTTGCAATTTTTTAAATTGATTTATTACTTTTTTTTTAATGTTTTTATAAAATTTTCAAGAATATTTTGGATTTTTTTTTTCCAAATTTTTTTTACATTTTTGTCATTTTTTTCCAGAAATTTTGGTTATTTTTTTCAGAAATTTTGGTTATTTTTTCAAACTTCATACATTTTTAAAAATTTTTAGCTAATTTTTCTTTTTTAAAAATAATTTTTACCTGTGATGACGTCATCGCTGTCCATGGTGCTGAAACGGTGACGTCATGATTTCTCCTCCATTTTGTTGCTAACAGCAGGATCTTTTTTAATCGGGTTTAAAAACGTTCTTTAAAGATCGTGGGAGAGTCTGATCGTTTCTAGAACATCCTGAAAGAGGCGCCGCTGCTTCAGGAAAGAAAATGTCTGATTTTGACAGTAATCCGTTCGCAGATCCAGATTTCAGCAATCCATTCCAGGTTAGCATCGTTAGCATCTGTTAGCACCGCCTTTTAACATTTTAATGCGTTTTAGTATAAAAATTTTTACTTTTTTATGATTTTATTATTTAAAAATAAAGATTTTCTTCATTTGAAGGTTTTAAAGTTTTTATTTTGTTTGTTTTAAAGGTTTTATTTATGATTATTTTAGATGTTAGAGTTAGCACTGTTAGCATCTAAACCTACACATATTTATACACACACTCAGAGACACACACATTCTTACACACACACTCTCTCTCTCTCACACACACACAAGCACACATATTTACACACACACACACACACAAGCACACACACATATTTACACACACACACTCTCACACACACACTCTCTCTCACACACACATATTTACACACACACACAAGCACACACACACAGAAAAAAAAAAACACAGATACACAAGCACACACACACACACTCTCACACACACACACTCACACATATTTACACACACACACACAAGCACACACACATATTTACACACACACACACTCTCACACACACACTCTCTCTCACACACACACACACACACATATTTACACACACACACAAGCACACACACAGAAAAAAACAGATACACACACACAAAAACACTCTTACACACACAGAGAAACATAAACACATAGTAACACTCTAACACACACACACACTTGTATATACACACACCAAAACACACACACAGACAAAAACACACGGACCTATACATACACACACTCATGTACATACACACAGACAGACAAACACGCATACTCATACACACGGAAACACACACACACACACACACACACACTCGAACAGACACAGTGTGAGTGAGTGTATTCACATACACTCAAAATTTACAAAAAATTGTAAAAAATTTTTATTTTATTTTGAAAAATATATATTTTTCTTCTTTTAGGACCCGTCGGTGACTCAGGTGACACGATCAGCGCCTCCCGGTGGCCTGGAGGAGTACAACCCTTTTACAGACGCCAGAACGGTCAGTTTAAAAACGACCTGTTCCGTTCCGTCGTGTGTGTGTAGCGGGGGCAACAGCCTCCAATGGGAAGCCCGGGCTTCTCTCACCCCGGCTGCATCCTCCATCTCACCCAGAAGGATTCTGAGGTGTTCCCTGTCCAGCAGGTCCAGGGTCTGACTCTTGGTCTCCGTGCCTGAAAAACAGGGCATACGTTACGAGACTTCCATCCCAGATTTCACCGGATTTCAGGTGGTTCGTTAGCTTTAAGATCAGATTAAGATTAACTCTGTGTTCAGGAGGGTTCCTCCGACCAGTAATCAGACGCTCAGGTGAGCTTCTGTCGTCGCCATGGAAACGTGGCACTATAGAAGCATCGCTACGGATCCAAGCTCCTGATTGGTTGGTTCTGATGTCAGTTTGGTCTACCGGTCCATCATGAAGAGGGTCTCCGTGTTCTACCGGTCCATCACGGAGAGGGTCTCCGTGTTCTACCGGTCCATCATGAAGAGGGTCTCCGTGTTCTACCGGTCCATCATGAAGAGGGTCTCCGTGTTCTACCGGTCCATCATGAAGAGGGTCTCCGTGTTCTACCGGTCCATCACGGAGAGGGTCTCCGTGTTCTACCGGTCCATCATGAAGAGGGTCTCCGTGTTCTACCGGTCCATCATGGAGAGGGTCTCCGTGTTCTACCGGTCCATCACGGAGAGGGTCTCCGTGTTCTACCGGTCCATCACGGAGAGGGTCTCCGTGTTCTACCGGTCCATCATGAAGAGGGTCTCCGTGTTCTACCGGTCCATCATGGAGAGGGTCTCCGTGTTCTACCGGTCCATCATGGAGAGGGTCTCCGTGTTCTACCGGTCCATCATGAAGAGGGTCTCCGTGTTCTACCGGTCCATCATGGAGAGGGTCTCCGTGTTCTACCGGTCCATCATGGAGAGGGTCTCCGTGTTCTACCGGTCCATCATGAAGAGGGTCTCCATGTTCTACCGGTCCATCATAGAGAGGGTCTCCGTGTTCTACCGGTCCATCATGAAGAGGGTCTCCATGTTCTACCGGTCCATCATAGAGAGGGTCTCCGTGTTCTACCGGTCCATCACGGAGAGGGTCTCCGTGTTCTACCGGTGCATCGTGAAACCTAACGACTTGTCGATCCGCTGACGTTCCGTGGATCCGCTGACGTTCCGTCGATCCGTTGACGTTCCGTCGATGCGCTGACGTTCCATCGATCCGTTGACGTTCCGACGTTCCGCTGACGTTCTTCTGTCCCACAGGCTCCTCCTGGAAATGCCCCCAAAGCTAGTCCAGCGCCTCCTCAGAACACACAGCCCGCCATCATGAAGCCCACAGAAGAACCACCGGCCTACGCACAGCAACAGACGCAGGTAAACACACACACACACACACACACACACAGGTAAACACACACACACAGGTAAACACACACACACACACACAGCAACAGACGCAGGTAAACACACACACACACACACACACACACACAGGTAAACACACACACACACACACACACACACAGGTAAACACACACACAGGTAAACACACACACACACAGGTAAACACACACACACACACACACACACACAGGTAAACACACACACACAGGTAAACACACACACACACACACAGCAACAGACGCAGGTAAACACACACACACACACACACACACACACAGGTAAACACACACACACACACACACACACACAGGTAAACACACACACAGGTAAACACACACACACACAGGTAAACACACACACACACACACACACACAGGTAAACACACACACACACACACAGCAACAGACGCAGGTAAACACACACACACACACACACACAGGTAAACACACACACACACACACAGCAACAGACGCAGGTAAACACACACACACACACACACACACACACACAGGTAAACACACACACACAGGTAAACACACACACACAGGTAAACACACACACAGGTAAACACACACACACACAGGTAAACACACACACACACACACACACACAGCAACAGACGCAGGTAAACACACACACACACACACACAGGTAAACACACACACAGGTAAACACACACACACAGGTAAACACACACACACACACACACACACACAGGTAAACACACACACACACACACACAGCAACAGACGCAGGTAAACACACACACACACACACACAGCAACAGACGCAGGTAAACACACACACACACACACACACACACAGGTAAACACACACACACACACACAGGTAAACACACACACAGGTAAACACACACACACACACACGCACAGCAACAGACGCAGGTAAACACACACACAGGTAAACACACACACACACACACACAGACACACACAGCAACAGACGCAGGTAAACACACACACACACACACACAGGTAAACACACACACACAGGTAAACACACACACACACAGCAACAGACGCAGGTAAACACACACACACACACAGCAACAGACGCAGGTAAACACACACACACACACACACACACACACACACACACACACACAGGTAAACACACACACACACAGCAACAGACGCAGGTAAACACACACACACACACAGCAACAGACGCAGGTAAACACACACACACACACACACACACACAGCAACAGACGCAGGTAAACACACACACACACACACACACAGCAACAGACGCAGGTAAACACACACACACACACACACACAGGTAAACACACACACACACACACACACAGGTAAACACAAACAGACAAGTTAGTTTTTAAACTAAAGTTTTTTTAATAACTTTTTTCTTCATTTCTTTTTATTTTCTGCTTGTTTGAAAAATTCAACAGCGACGCAGAGAGGTACTGGGAGATGTAGTTCTTCCTGTTGGGAGATGTAGTTCTTCCTGTTGGGAGATGTAGTCCTTCCTGTTGGGAGATGTAGTCCTTCCTGTTGGGAGATGTAGTTCTTCCTGTTGGGAGATGTAGTTCTTCCTGTTGGGAGATGTAGTTCTTCCTGTTGGGAGATGTAGTTCTTCCTGTTGGGAGATGTAGTCCTTCCTGTTGGGAGATGTAGTTCTTCCTGTTAGGAGATGTAGTCCTTCCTGTTAGGAGATGTAGTCCTTCCTGTTGGGAGATGTAGTTCTTCCTGTTGGGAGATGTAGTCCTTCCTGTTGGGAGATGTAGTCCTTCCTGTTGGGAGATGTAGTCCTTCCTGTTGGGAGATGTAGTTCTTCCTGTTGGGAGATGTAGTCCTTCATGTTGGGAGATGTAGTTCTTCCTGTTGGGAGATGTAGTCCTTCCTGTTGGGAGATGTAGTCCTTCCTGTTGGGAGATGTAGTCCTTCCTGTTGGGAGATGTAGTTCTTCCTGTTGGGAGATGTAGTCCTTCCTGTTGGGAGATGTAGTTCTTCCTGTTGGGAGATGTAGTCCTTCCTGTTGGGAGATGTAGTCCTTCCTGTTGGGAGATGTAGTCCTTCCTGTTGGGAGATGTAGTTCTTCTGTTGGGAGATGTAGTTCTTCCTGTTGGGAGATGTAGTTCTTCCTGTTGGGAGATGTAGTTCTTCCTGTTGGGAGTTGTAGTCCTTCTTGTTGGGAGATGTAGTCCTTCATGTTGGGAGATGTAGTCCTTCATGTTGGGAGATGTAGTTCTTCCTGTTGGGAGATGTAGTTCTTCCTGTTGGGAGATGTAGTCCTTCCTGTTGGGAGATGTAGTCCTTCCTGTTGGGAGATGTAGTCCTTCCTGTTGGGAGATGTAGTCCTTCCTGTTGGGAGATGTAGTTCTTCCTGTTGGGAGATGTAGTCCTTCCTGTTGGGAGATGTAGTCCTTCCTGTTGGGAGTTGTAGTTCTTTTTAGGAGTTGTAGTCCTTACCTTCCATCTTTCATTCTTCCATAACTCCCACTCAGCTGTTTAACGTCCCTTCCTGCAGACGGACGCTCCATCTTTTCCCAGCTTGACATTTGGGAGTTTCTCTGTGTTTGCAGGAGCAGGCTCGTGCTCAGGCGGAGCTGATGAGACGACAGGAGGAGTTAGAAAAGAAAGCAGCCGAGTTAGATCGTCGGGAGAGAGAGTTACAATCCCACGGAGGAGCAGGTCGGTCCGTCTGTCTGTCTGTTTACAAGACTCTTTGAAGCCTTTTCTTCAGCAGGAAATAAACGAATCTGCTGTTTTTGTTTCTCTTCTTAAGGTCGTAAAAACAACTGGCCTCCGCTGCCTGAGAAATTCCCCGTAGGTCCTTGTTTCTACCACGACATCGCCGTGGACATCCCAGTGGAGTTCCAGAAGACGGTGAAGATCATGTACAACCTGTGGATGTGTAAGTGTCTGCTTCGTTCTGGACGGTGTGTGTAACCATCGAGACGTTTGGACTTTAATCCAGAAACCATCTGATAGAAGAAACCTGAGAACTGGTTCTAGAGAAACCTGAGAACTGGTTCTAGAGAAACCTGAGAACTGGTTCTAGAGAAACCTGAGAACTGGTTCTAGAGAAACCTGAGAACTGGTTCTAGAGAAACCCGAGGTGTGCGACCTTTAAAACTCCTGAGATCTACCAGTCCAGAATCAGAAAGACTTTTATTTTGAAGGTCAGAGACGAGGAACTTCCTGAGGTTCTAATGTTCAAAGAATAATAAACATAGTAATAAAAATAGGAGCAGATCCAGGTTCTAAAGTCTTCATAAGTCCACTGACAGAAGGGAAGAAGCGGGAGGTTCTGGGACGAATGAAACGGAGCCTCCTGACCGAAGGAAGTGTCTCAAAAAGTCCACGTTCAGTGTGGGAGGGGTCAGCTGGTATCTGAGTCCTAGAAACATACAGGTCGTACGTCCAGAAGTCCACGATCATCTCCACCGTCGTCTGAGCGTTGAGCTCCAGGTTGTTGCTGCTGCACCAGGACACCAGCTGGTCTACCTCCATCCTGACGCTGAGAGGTTGATTCACGCTTTCATCTCCTCCAGTCTGGATTACTGCAGTGCCCTCCTTGTAGGGATCCCATGCAGGGTCTTACAAAAGCTCCAGCACATCCAGAACTGTGCTGCCCGGATCCTGATAAGGAGGCGCAAATATGACCATATCACTCCCATCCTCAAATCCCTCCACTGGCTACCCGTTAAATACAGACCTCCTCACCCATCACTGCATACACGGCACTGCACCTGTTTATCTCCAAGAACTCCTAACCCTCCACACCACTGTCTGAGACCTGCGCTCCTCCTCCTAACCCTCCACACCACTGTCCGAGACCTGCGCTCTTCCTCCTAACCCTCCACACCACTGTCCGAGACCTGCGCTCCTCCTCCTCCTAACCCTCCACACCACTGTCCGAGACCTGCGCTCCTCCTCCTAACCCTCCACACCACTGTCTGAGACCTGCGCTCCTCCTCCTCCTAACCCTCCACACCAGTGTCCGAGACCTGCGCTCCTCCTCCTCCTAACCCTCCACACCACTGTCTGAGACCTGCGCTCCTCCTCCTAACCCTCCACACCACTGTCCGAGACCTGCGCTCCTCCTCCTCCTAACCCTCCACACCACTGTCTGAGACCTGCGCTCCTCCTCCTAACCCTCCACACCACTGTCCGAGACCTGCGCTCCTCCTCCTAACCCTCCACACCACTGTCCGAGACCTGTGCTCCTCCTCCTCCTAACCCTCCACACCACTGTCCGAGACCTGCGCTCCTCCTCCTCCTAACCCTCCACACCACTGTCCAAAGCCTGCGCTCCTCCTCCTCCTCCTAACCCTCCACACCACTGTCCGAGACCTGCGCTCCTCCTCCTCCTCCTAACCCTCCACACCACTGTCCAAAGCCTGCGCTCCTCCTCCTCCTCCTAACCCTCCACACCACTGTCCGAGACCTGCGCTCCTCCTCCTCCTGCCTGCACCAACCAAGGACCAAACTCTCCACTATGGGGGACAGGGCCTTCCAGGCAGCTGCTCCACGGCTCTGGAACGATCTTCCTGAGAGCTTGAGGGCTCCACAAAAAAGACTGAAGACATTTTTATTTCTAAAGACTTTTCAGCAAAGTTTTTAGTGTTTTTTTTTGTGGTTTTATTTAATTTTGCTGTTTGTTGTTTTTTTTGGTCATTGTATCACTTTGAGATCTCCACTGGAGATAGAAAGTGCATTTACAAATAAAATTTATTATTATTATCCTCTAGGCCGACTCATCACCGTCAGAGATGAGCCTGATGAGTGTCAACATCACACACACACACACACACACACACACACACTCAGATTGTTTCCAGCCTGCAGTGAAACTACCCTCACAACATATTTTTTTGTTGTTACACAACCATTAGACATCACACACACTCCCTCTCAAACACAAACACACAGACATCTTCCGCACGCACGCAGTGCTTTTTGAGTCGCTGTTCATTAAAAACAGACTTAACAACGTGATTTCATGTCACAGACTCCAAAAATCTTCCATAACACTAGAAAAAGTCACTAGATTGTTGCTGTTTTTTAAGAAAAAGAGTCTCTAGAAGGATTTCCTGCCTGAACCACGCCATCTGGCTTCTCTTGGCCTGGAGGGGGAGCGGCTCGACTCCTCCTCCAGGAGGGGGAGACACCTGGCGGTCAGCTTGGGATCAGTCTGCAGCTTCCTGTAGACTGTGATGGACTTGTTGAACACCCCTGTTGTTATTTATGGTAGGGTCGATCATCCCTTCTATCAGGTCACGTCTCGATCATCAAACACTACAATAGACCCCTGCTGGATGAATGAGGGATTACACAGACTGTCTGTTTGATAGAAAACCTCCTGGAATGTTTTCTTTTTTTTTTTTCAGTTCATGCAGGAACTCTGTTTGTCAACATGTTTGGCTGCTTGGCCTGGTTCATCGTGGACGCGTCGCGCGGTGTAGACTTCGGCCTCGCGATGCTCTGGTTCCTTCTCTTTACGCCGTGTTCCTTCGTCTGCTGGTACAGACCTCTTTATGGGGCGTTCAGGTGAGTAGAGCTTAGAGGTCACCTCTCAAAGCCGCTGGTGGTCGCTGACCCTTGTTTTCTTCCCAGGAGCGACAGTTCTTTTCGATTCTTCGTTTTCTTCTTTGTCTACCTCTGCCAGTTCGGAGTTCACGTCATACAGGCCATCGGCATCACCGGCTGGGGCGTCTGGTGAGCTCTCTGATCATCAGAGTGTGCACGTGAACACACACATGTCATACACTGTCCGACTGTCTGTTGAGATGAGGGGTTTTCAGAGGTGGGTAGAGTAGCCAAAAAAATTTACTCAGGTAAGAGTAAAAAGTCAGCCAGTCATCTTCTTATCCGTCTGTCCCCTTTGGGGTTACGGGGGGTGCCGTAGCCCATCCCGGCTGATTTAAGGCGAAGGGCAGGGTACACCCCGAACAGGTTGCCAGTCTGTCGCGGGGCCACACACATACAACCATCCACACACACACTCATTCATTTCTAGGGGCAATGTGGCACCGGCCAATCAATCTAGCATGCATGTCTTTGGAGGGTGGGAGGAAACCGGAGTACCCGGAGGAAACCCAGGCAAACACGGGGAGAACATGCAAACTTCACACAGAAAGACCAGTGTTCCAAGCCTCGTCCCCACCCGGGACTCAAAACCCTGAGTTTGGTGGAGACGGTGGCCGCGTGGTTAGCGCGTTCGCCCGCGGACCGGAAGGTCGCGGGTTCGCGTCCCACGGAGAGCACGTCTAGGGTCCTCGGAGAAGACACCTAACCCCCGCTTCTCCCACCATTGGCGCCGTTGAAGGGCAGCCTGCTGCGGTGTAAGGAGTGCAGCAGACAAATTTCCCCGGTGAGGGATGAATAGAGTAATTCAAAACAAAAAAAAAAAACAAAATAAAAACCCTGAGTAACCCCCCTGAGTAAAAAGTATGCATTAAAAAAACTACTCAAGTACTGTAACTTTAAAAGTAACATTTTATTTGTAAACATATTCATATAAACAACATAATTAAATGTGCAAAATTTGTATTTTCAAAATAAAGCTAAAAGATCAGTAAAAAAACATTATTGATGCTCACATTGTTTTATTGTTAGTGGTTTTTAGACCAACAGACCCGGACGCTGATCTGATGAAAAGTCGTTTACATCTGATTTAATAGTAACTTGTTTTACAAAATAACTTTTTTTGCTAAGTTTTTGTTTTCTTGTCAGATGGTGCAACAGGACGTCTGATAGGTCAGATGGAGTCATGTGACGGTGTTCACTACATTTGATTGGATGAACGTTGTTTACATTCATCCACAGCAAGAAGCAGTCTTTAGAAAATACTTATTTTACTGTAAAATGTGTTAAAAGCAAGAAAAGTAACGGGTAGCGTTATTTACTTATAAATTTACAAACTATTAAAAATACTCATAAAAGCACATTTTATTCAAAAAGTTACTGAAGTGAATGTAACGCGTTACTACCCACCTCTGCCGGTCGATAAACGTATAGATTCTTAACGAAGGGAACAAACTTTAACTCTAAAAACGCTGAACGTTTTATTGTCAAAACGATCAGAAACACCTGGTGATTCAGAAGCAGCACATCCAGGTTTCTTCTTTCATGGGAGAGATTTAAATCTTATGAAAGAATATCACGCATGTAAAAAAAAAAACAAAAAAAAGGGAAACTTTGTTTAAAAGTTTATTACAAAATTATAATAAAAGCATAGAAAACTGTGACTAAAATTAATTTTGTAACTGGGACATCCTTAAAGCAGTCATAGTTTATTTTTGGGCCCTTTATTATAAAAAAAAAAAACAAAACCTTACACACAATTAAAAACAATCCTGGTCGTGGGGGGGGGGGGGGGGGGGGGGGGGGAGCGTTGGCCTAGTGGTAGAAATACTGTCTTACAACCAGGAGAACCTGGTTCAATTCCCGCTGGGCCCACGCCGTCCCTGTGACCACAGAAAAAAACAAAGGAAGTAAATAAAATAAAAACCCTGAAAAAACAAACAAAACAAACATAACTCTGATCTACGACGTGGCAGCCATGTTTACTGGTAATTAAACACACAAACACCACCTGGGTTTTAGATGGGTTCAGGTTGGACACCCTGGCATACGTTATCCATCAGCTCATCAGGGTTCCGATGTATTTCTTGATAGTTGCTTTTTTTAAAGATCCAGACGTTCTGATGCCCGTACTGTGGACCTGTTACCCAAAACTGGTTCATTTTAAATTCCTATTTTCACTCATTAAGAGTGATCGTTATCTTATTTTATAATCATGACAAAGAGTAACAAACAGGAGTGAACTATCAGAGTCGATCATTAAACCTGTACCCTACGTTAAACATGGTACAGACCAGGGGTCACCAACCTGTTTGAACCTGAGGGCTACTTCAAGGGCACTGAGTAACACGACGGGCACCACTTTGATAAAACACTTCTAAAATAACAAAGTTACACAGTTTAATTTATTATTATTATTAATGATGTGAAGACACTGATTATTAATGATCCATCACAATAATTATTTCAGTCTGATTAAATAGAAACAGATACATTTTAATATGAAAGATCCAAACGATCACTTCCACAACATTTTAAACAACAGTTATCAAATCAAAAAAACTCTGAACCATGTTTATACAAATAATTTAACAAAAATCTACTCCTTTCAAAATGAGGATGAGATGAGACGCACACAGTTTTCTTTCACGTTAGTAAAAAAGAACTCACTGTGAAAATGAAAAGTTTTCTTCTTTTTTTCAGCCATGTTTTTGTGGATAGAAAACGTATAACCTCATCTTTTCAGCGCTCACGTTTACGTTTTTATGTTTTTGTTTTTAAATTCACTGTAAATAAAATTAAAAAAAGAATAGAAACACAATTAAATAAAATTTTAAACAGAGCTAATTCATGATTAGTGCTATTTTTAGAACTGGCCCGCGGGCGACTGATGCGGTCCCTGCGGGCACCGGGTTGGTGCCCCCTGGTACAGACGATGTGACAGAACTTAGACTCGGTAACGTTTCAGAAGCCAGAGACGATCAGATGGACAGTTAAACCTAACCCAGGAGATGGAGGGGTCTTCTAGCTGTGTTTTAAGGGTACCTGTAGGTTTTAGGAGGTACTGTAACTTGGGGAGGTGTTACATCATAGGATGTTGGAATGAGGTTCAAAAAAGGACCGCATTCCAACACATACAGCGCCACCTGGTGAATGAAGCGTTGGAACCTTTCCACTGTTTAAAGGTCCCATCTCATGTAAAATACCTCTTCACATTGTATCCTCTGCACACACACACACACACACACACACACACACGTTTACAACATGCATTACATCATAGTTATTAAAATATATTGATTTGGTGGAGCGCAGTCACAGACCCGGAACTATGAAAGACCGAGTATCGCTCATCCTCCCGCCCGTCCTGAGAAAGTACAAGCTCCGCCCTCTGCTCTCACTGAGCCGCTATTCCTCCGCCCATCTCTGAGCGGGAGGGGGAAGGCGGGTGTAAACCCGTGTGTAGCAAGAAAATAAAAAAGATGCAGAGCAGCGAACCAGCCTGTATATCGGACGTTGAAAGCCAGTTTGTGAGGGCGTAAGGCCGGAGTGGAGGCGGGTGAGGAGGGCGTAAGGCCGGAGTGGAGGCGGGTGAGGAGGGCGTAAGGCCGGAGTGGAGGCGGGTGAGGAGGGCGTAAGGCCGGAGCGGAGGCGGGTGAGGAGGGGGGGTGGGTGGTGAGGAGGGAGGGGGCGCGGCTACGTCAAATGCGTCATACTTTAGACATCTGCTCATTGGTTGTTTTGTCTGAGCGTTCCAGAAATCCACAGAAAAACGGGCTAAATCAATCTAGAAAGACACACACACACACACACACACACACACACACACACACACACAAGGCCTGGACATCACTCTTACAAGCTAGAAAACTCTGGAAAGTCACTTTTGTATGAGATGAACCCTTTAAGGGTTAATATTTACAGACATAAATAATCGAGCATCAGAGAATGATTTTATTCTTAGGGTCTGGTTTCAGACCCCAGTCCAAGACCCCTCAGGATCCTGAACCTGGTTTAAAAAGCTATGTTTGGATTCTGGGCTCCCTCCATGCCCTCTGACTCCTCACGCCCGCCCTCTCTGACCCTCTAGCGGCTGGATCGCGGCGCTAACCGGTCTGAACACCAGCATCCCCGTCGGCATCTTCATGCTGCTGATCTCGGCTCTCTTCACGGCTCTCGCCGTCGGTTCGCTCATCATGTTTAAAAAGGTAACGCCGTCGTCCCGCCCCGATTCCCGGAGAGGCGTGGCCATCTCATTCCACCCACCTGACGAGCTCTACCCGTCTCCTCCGCAGGTGCACGCGCTCTATCGGACCACCGGCGCCAGCTTCGAGAAGGCTCAGCAGGAGTTCGCCACCGGGGTCATGTCCAACAAGACGGTCCAAACGGCGGCGGCTAACGCTGCAGCTAACGCCGCCACCAGCGCCGCACGCGGAGCCTTCAAACCACACCCATAAACACACACCCATAAACACACACACACACACCCATAAACACACACACACACACCCATAAACACACACACACACACCCATAAACACACACCCATAAACACACACACACACCCATAAACACACACACACACACCCATAAACACACACACACACACCCATAAACACACACACACCCATAAACACACACACACACACCCATAAACACACACACACACACCCATAAACACACACACACACACACACCCATAAACACACACACACACACCCATAAACACACACACACACACCCATAAACACACACCCATAAACACACACACATACACCCATAAACACACACACACACATACACCCATAAACACACACACACACACCCATAAACACACACCCATAAACACACACACACACACCCATAAACACACACACACACACCCATAAACACACACACACACACCCATAAACACACACACACACACCGAACAGACACATGACTCTGACATCACTGGATCCGTTATTTATGAATGTCCGGCAGAAAGTGTAAAAAAAAAAAGTGAGATGAGTTGTTTGTGTTTATCGGTACGGTTCGACCAGACGTTCCCATGACGACGCTCCCGTGACGACGCTCCCGTGACGACGCTCCCGTGACGACGCTCCCATGACGACGCTCCCATGACGACGCCGTCATGACGACGCTCCCATGACGACGCCCCCATGACGACGCCCCCATGACGACGCTCCCGTGACGACGCTCCCATGACGACGCCGTCATGACGACGCTCCCATGACGACGCTCCCGTGACGACGCTCCCATGACGACGCTCCCATGACGACGCTCCCATGACGACGCTCCCATGACGACGCTCCCATGACGACGCTCCCATGACGACGCTCCCATGACGACGCTCCCATGACGACGCTCCCATGACGACGCTCCCATGACGACGCCGTCATGACGACGCTCCCATGACGACGCTCCCATGACGACGCTGTCATGACGACGCTCCCGTGATGACGCTGTCATGACGACGCTCCCGTGACGACGCTCCCATGACGACGCCGTCATGACGACGCCCCCGTGACCTCTCAGACCTTCTCTCACCTCTTTCTTTGACCTTCGCTCTTCGTCGCTTTTCTTTCGTTTAAAGTTCGGCAGTTTTTCTTAAAAGGCGTTTTTTTTTTAATCCAAGATGGCGTCTGTTGTTTTAACGAGAGGAGAAGCAGCCAATCCTCGTTAATCAGTATTAAAACGAAGCCACTGAAGACGTGCATGATGAACGAATGAGGATCAAAACATTTTTTTTTAAAAACGCACTTTTTAAATTTGTTTTTATTTAAATTCGTGTCTCTGAGAAACTGTGTTTTTGGTTCGATCGTGTTTTTTGTGATGTTTGCTGCCCTGCCAGACGATGGCGCTGCTGCTGCTGTTTAACAGCAGAACTTGTACATTTGTAAACTTTTCTCCCTGTTAGCAATCAAATGTAAAAAAAACAGAAAAAAGCAGGAAAAACAGGCGTCATGCACTCCGTTCGTCGCATGTGGAATAGTTTGTTTTGTATATTTATGGTATAAACATGGAATAAAAAGTCTTAAAGAGACAGAAACAGTTTTAATCTTGTTTTTTTAATGAACTACGTGATTATTTAGAAATTAAATGACTTCAAACCAGCAGTGGAACAAAACGAAGTAAATGTACTTCGTTACTGTAAAACACACGTCTGACCCATTAGGAAGGGAGCCGGCAATCACCAGAATCAAGAGAGAACATGAGGGAAGACATCGACAGACAACCTGATGACGAAACAAAGACAACACACACATTAAACGATGAGCCAAAATTTTCTTCAGTTGAACGGCTCTAAAACCGAAGCCATTCAAATTGGTACCCCTCAACAACTTCGCTCCTCCCCCATAAACTCAATTTCCCTCTTTGGCCACAACATTCCCCTCTCTCCCTCTGTTACCAACCTCGGGGTTAAGTTCGACCCCCACCTCACCTTTGACAATCATGTCACCCACATTTACAAAACTTCCTTCTTTCACCTCAGTAACATCTCAAAACTTGGTCCATCTCTCTCCCTCCCGGCTGCTGAGAAGCTCGTCCATGCCTTTGTCTCCTCCAGGCTGGATTACTGTAATGCGCTCCTCATCGGGATCCCTGGCAGGAGCACTCAAAAGCTCCAGTATGTTCAGAACAGCGCTGCCAGGGTCCTGATGAGGGTGCACCCCCATCCTTCACAGCCTTCACTGGCTTCCCGTTCAGGTCCTCCTTCACACCCATCACTGTCTGCACGGTGAGGCCCCCACTTACCTCTCAGAACTACTCACACTCAATACCTCAACCAGGACCCGTCTGAACCCACCCAGGACACGGCTAAAAACAATGGGCGACAGGGCCTTCAAGGCTGCTGCTCCCCGCCTGTGGAATGCCCTCCCAGACTACCTCAGGGCCCCACAGACGGAGGATGCCTTTAAAAAAGGACTAAAAACCCACCTTTTTAAAAAAGATTATCATTTTTAAATTTGTTTGCATTGTATGTTTGTTTTTATTGTACTGTACTGTTTTAATTGTTTTAAGTTTTAATGTTTTAACCTTGTAGCACTCTGAGGCTTGATTTCAGGTGTAGAGTGCATTACAAATAAAATGTATTATTATTATTATTAATCACCAGTGGCGGTCCGTGCATTTCACACCTAGGCCTTCGGTGATGTGCCACTTTGTCCGACTTGAATAAATACCATCATTAATGAGACCACGGCTGGAGAAATCATATACAGAAGCAGACGTAGGCACTACTGGGCGTTACATCACCTTAATTGTGTACAACAGGGGTCCCCAACCTTTTCTGCGCCACGAACCGGTTTAGTGTCTGACAATATTTTCACAGACTGGTTTTAAGGTGATGAGACCAGCCTGAAAAAAATGGCTTTTTAAAATCAATATTAATAAATTTAAATCCACTTTGTCTTCACGAGAAAATTTATTATCAGCATCTTTATAACGCGAAACATTCTCTCTGCTTGACGCACTCTTGTTGCCATGGTAACGGTAAACATATACCTTCAAAATAAAATACATCACAAAAACAAAGTGAATAAAAATAACAGTTCTGTGCGGCCCGGTACCACATGACCCACGGCCCTGTACCAGTCCGCGGCCCGGTGGTTGGGGACCAGTGGTGTACAACACAGGCTATTTTCAAGAGCATTTAAACATCAATAAACCCGCGTATAAAACATATAAAAATAAATAAAATGCTTACACTCACCAAAAACGGCTGCGAAAATTTTCTCTGGTATGTCTAAAAGTGCTGAGAGTCGAGAAGGTAGAGAAACAGTCATTTTTTGTGGTCTTGAAATCGATTCTGCCATTCTGAAACCCTTCTGCCATTGTTGGTGAAAAAAAACGAGTAGATATTTTAGATTTTTCTGCTGGAGGTCCTGGGTCTGGCTCTAATGTAAGTTTTGTTGACATGCTGAGGGTTGCTTCCGCATACGTCAAGTGAGTATCCAATCACAAGACGCGTACATGTCACGTATACATGTCACGTTCAGCACCTTCGTGAAGGTGTAAACGTCAACAACTCATAATCTGATTGGCTGTCAGAAACTACAGGGGTCCGTTCACTATGAAGTGCGCAGAGCCCGCACTGCACGATTTGAAGGGCTGGAGGCAGATTTCATACAGCCTAGCGACACCAGCTAGCTGAATTCTGATTGGATAAAAAGTTTAAACTAATGTTACAACACTGAAAGCTGTATAACCAAATGGATATAATATGACATGAAGAAAACAGAATATGGAAAATAATTATATATTTTTTTTAGGAAAAATACATTTAAAATGAAATTAACTTTTATTATAATTATGATAATGATGTCTGGTTAAGTTAGGCAAGCAGAGAAGGCCGTGCTGGTTCTGACCGACCGCCACTGTTAAACACAGAAAAAAAAGACATTAAGACACACGTCTGACCCATTAGGAAGGGAGCCGGCAATCACCAGAATCAAGAGAGAACACAAGGAGGGGAAATCGAGAGAGAAGTCAGTCCTACAAAATAAAACAGAAAATAAATCTAACGTATAAGAAATTCACCAAATATGAGCTGAAACCCTAAATAAAAAACAATCCTTAAAAAGAATTAATAAAACAACATACAGCTCAATAATCATTCTGGTGTAAAGGTCACCCCGGGAGCCGAGCCCCGGGAGCCGAGCCCCGGGACCATCAAGGCCTGACCACAGGAAGGAGTGAAGGGATGCACTCGGTCTGGACCAGAGAGAGAGAGAGGTCCACCAATCACAAACATACCTCCTTTATTTTTAACACAAACTAGTTTTTAATTAAAGCTGAAACAAGAGCCAAGAAAATTAAAGAAGAAATTAAAACTAAAGTGTGTGTGTGTGTGTGTGTGTGAAACAGAGAGAGAGAGAAACACAGTGTGTGTGTGTGTGTGTGTGTAAAACAGTGAGTGAGTAAAATAAACATTGTAATATTTTCTCAGTAAATAAAGAATAAAAAAAACTGGATTTTATTTTTAAACTAAACTCCTTTCAAATTAAAAGTGGTTTAAATCTGGAAACTAAAAAATCTGAAAGAATTTTTTTAAACTTTCTGGAAAAACATGAAACATTTAACTTTTTATTCTGAAACAAAAAGATAAATAAAAAAAATATTTAAAAATACTTTTTTTTTTTTTTTTTTTTAAACTTTATTTAAAGATTTTTCATTTTTTATACAGACACACACAAAAAAACCAACTTTAAGTCAAGTTTTATAAAGTTACAAAATAGAGATGATTAAAGAACATGTCAACCAGTGGTATCTATCTGGTACCGGTGGTATCTATCTGGTATCAGTGGTATCTATCTGGTACCAGTGGTATCTATCTGGTACCGGTGGTATCTATCTGGTATCGGTGGTATCTATCTGGTATCAGTGGTATCTATCTGGTATCAGTGGTATCTATCTGGTACTGGTGGTATCTATCTGGTATCAGTGGTATCTATCTGGTACTGGTGGTATCTATCTGGTATCAGTGGTATCTATCTGGTACCGGTGGTATCTATCTGGTATCAGTGGTATCTATCTGGTACCGGTGGTATCTATCTGGTACCGGTGGTATCTATCTGGTATCGGTGGTATCTATCTGGTACCGGTGGTATCTATCTGGTACCGGTGGTATCTATCTGGTATCAGTGGTATCTATCTGGTACCGGTGGTATCTATCTGGTACCGGTGGTATCTATCTGGTATCAGTGGTATCTATCTGGTATCGGTGGTATCTATCTGGTATCAGTGGTATCTATCCGGTATCAGTGGTAACTATCTGAGACTTGTAGAATATTTGGATCAGACATGAAACAAAAACAAAAACAAACAAACCCGAAACAAACAAATCACAAACATAAGCTGCAGCTTTCTCCATAAGTACTGGTAAATAATGCTTAAAACCCCCTCCCCTATGTGAATGGCAGACCCTCAATGTATGTAATGAAAGGTACCCATGTTTTATAATAGTTTTCTATTGAGCCCCGTTTACTATACCTTAGGTATTCAATTTGAAGACACATCATAGCTTCTCTGACCCACTGAACAAAACAAGGAGGTTGTTTGTCCTTCCACTTCACTAAGATCAGTCTCCGCGCAAGGAGAGACAGAAAAGCCACTGCGCTCTCCTGGTGCGAGTTAAGGCCCTGTCTGCTTGGGAGAACTCCAAACACTGTAGTGAATGGATTGGGATCTATTTTCCTCCCACAAAGATGTGAAAAAAATTCCAAAAGCAGAGTCCCAGAACTTTTCTAAAGCAGCACACGACCAAAACATGTGAGCCATTGTTGCAGGTGACTGGTTGCATTTTGGACATCGATCATCACTGCTGTTGTATATCTTAGCCAGCCTTGCCTTTGTTAAGTATGAGCGATGGAAAACTTTGAATTGTGTCAGACTGTGTCTTATGCAGATAGATGTTGAATGTATGCGGGTGATACTTCTGTTCCAGATTTCCTCTGGAATCTCCAGATTTAAATCCTGTTCCCAAGAGTCTTTCAAATGGTTTAATGAAGTAGGATTAATGTGATGCAATTGTTCATATATTTTGGAAATATGACTTTTGGTGATGGGTCGAGGCTGCAGGCAGTTTTCTAAAGGACCAGGAGATGATTGTGTTGGATATGTGTGGAAATGTTTTCCTACAAAGCTGCGGACCTGTAAGTATCTGAAGAAATGCTTCTTAGAAATATCAAAATTTGCACAGATGTTTTCAAAAGACATAAACGAACCACTTGCAAATAAATCAGTAAAAAACACTATACCTTTACTACGCCAGACTTTGAAACCAGGATCATTCAAGGCAGGCGGGAAGAATGGATTTGAGGTAATTGGTGCATAAATTAGCGCTTGCTTGAACTCAAAATGGCGGCGGCATTGGAGCCAGATATTCAGTGTGTTTCTGACCACTGGGTTTGTGAAGCTCATTTTTTCAGTTATTGGCAGAGAGGCACTCATAAATGATACAGGTGAAGCTGGAAAACCCGAGGTAAGTTCCATGGTGGACCGAAGAGGTCCTCTGCCTTCTTTGAATGTATGTAGCCAGACAGACAGTTTAACAATATTTGCTGACCAGTAATAATACAAAAAATTAGGCAAGGCAAGACCACCCTCAGATTTAGAGCACTGCAATTTAGACTTGCTAATCCTTGGGCACTTTTGATTCCAAATAAATGAAGATATTAATCCATCCAACTTACTGAAGAACACCTTAGGAAGAAAAAGGGGGACCATTTGAAAAACATACATAAATTTAGGCAAAACTGCCATTTTAATTGTGTTAATTCGCCCCGCCAGTGAGATGGGTAAAGCTGACCATCTTGCCAAATCTGTCTTGGTTTTCTCCAAAAGTGAGGAAAAGTTCAATTTGAAAAGATTGTTATACGAATTTGTAATATGAATTCCAAGATACACAAATGATTGTTTTTCTATGGTAAATGGAAATTTTGAATAGTCCAGGTCCCTGGCCAGTTGATTAATGGGAAAAAGTATACTTTTTCCTAAGTTCAGTTTGTACCCTGAAAGATTTCCAAAAATCCTAAGGAGTTCCAACAGTCGTGGAATGGACTTTTCTGGGTCTGTAATATATAAGAGTAGGTCATCCGCATACATGGAGATCTTATGGACTTCTCTATTCCGACTGATCCCATTAATCCCTTTGTCTGTTCTAAGGGCTATTGCTAGAGGCTCTATTGCAAAATCGAAAAGTAGCGGGCTCAGTGGGCATCCCTGTCGAGTACCTCTATGCAAAGGGAAATATTCAGAGACGGTGCTATTGGTACGGACAGATGAGAGGGGCGTTGAATAAAGAATTTTAATCCAGGATAAAAATCCTGAGCCAAAACCGAACTTGAGCAGTACAGCTAGCAGATAGCCCCAGTTCACACGATCGAAGGCCTTCTCGGCATCAAGCGAGACGATTAATTCTGGACGGTCAATTGAGTGGTCAGAATATAAGATATTAAATAGACGTCTGATATTAAAATATGACTGGCGACCAGCAATGAAGCCCGTCTGATCTTCATGAATAATTCTAGGGGCTATTTTTTCCAAGCGAAGTGCCAGAACTTTTGTAAGAATTTTGTAGTCTACGTTAAGTAGACTGATTGGTCGATATGATTCACATTTCTGAGGATCCTTATTTTTTTTTAAGATTACCGAAATCATAATGTTTCAGGCAGTTTAGCAGTTCCATGGACTTCTGCAAACACCATACATAGTAAGGATGAAAGTTTGTCAGCGAACGCCTTGTAAAAGTCAGATGGAAACCCATCAGGACCTGGGGCTTTGCCACTCTGTAAAGAGCCAATCGCTGTTAATATTTCCGCAACAGATATGTGTTTCTCTAGTGTCTGCTGCTGATCTGAATCCAACAGAGGAATACTTCATTTTTCCAAAAAAGCTTCCATGTTGGCAGAATTACATGTACTTTGACTGGCATAGAGACCTTGATAGTAATTCTTGAAGGCTGTATTGATTTGTTGGGGTTCCGTTACTGTATGAGTAGAATCTGTTCTGATCTTTGTTATTGAATGATTAGAGATGGACTGACGCAACTGGTGGGAGAGAAGTCTACTTGCTTTTTCTCCATGCTCATATACCTGTTGTCTTGTTCTAAGCAATAACTTCTCCGTTGCCTTAATTGATAAAGTTTCAAACTCAGACTGTAGCAGAAGTTTTTGTTTGTATAAATCAGGAGTTGGATTGCTAGCATACTGCATGTCAAGATTTGCTATGAGTTCAGTTAATTTCTTAAGTCTCTCATTACTCTTTTTGTTTTTTTGGGCTGTGAAAGAGATGATTTGTCCACGTAAATATGCTTTAAGGGACTCCCAAATAACAGTTTTGGAAACATCGGGTGTGTCATTAACTTCCAAGAAGAATTCTATGTGAGAGGAAATAAATTTACAAAACTCTTTATCTGATAGCAAGGTTGTATCGAACCTTGCTATCCAAGGTTCGATACAACCTTACCAAATTTTATCTTGGTAAAACTTGGTAATAAAACTACCAAGTTTTATTTCTAAAACTTGGTAGTTTTAGAAATAAAGTTATTGTCCAACAAAAAATAATCAATTCTTGAGTATGAGTGATGCACAGCAGAGAAAAAAGAGTAATATTTTGCCAGCGGCTCGGTAACACGTAGTGGGTCAGAAACTCCATAACTTTGGAGGAATGTGTTAAGAACAGAAACAGATTTGGAGGTTGCTGCAGATAGGCGTGTACTTGATCTATCCAGATTCTGATCAAATACCAAATTTAGATCCCCACCCATAATGAGGTAATGAGTGTCTAAACCTTTTAACTTCCCAATAAGGCTAGTAAAAAATTGTGGGTTATCCCAATTGGGAGCATAGACATTAACCAAAAGAACTGGGAAGTCATACAACTTACCAGCAACAATAACAAACCGACCATTTACATCCCGAATCACCTCTGTACTGACAAAGGGAAGATTTTTTCTGACAAGTATAGCAACCCCCCTTGCTTTTATACTGAAGGCAGAGTGGTATACTTGCGAAAAGGAACCGTGTTCTAACTTATAGGCATCAGCAGAACACAAGTGTGTTTCCTGAAGAAATGCTATATCTGGTTTAAAATTCACCAAATGAGCAAAGACTCTCCTCCGTTTGACTAATTGGTTAAGTCCCTTTACATTCCATGTGATAAATGTCGCAGAGTTGGGCCCAACAGTTTGTCTTAGATTAGTACAGGCAGCCATATCTACGGTGGATTCAGTTTATCATAAGGGTGCACAATCACACAGGAATGAGGTATAGATTTAAAGCTGCAGCAAAACACAAACCAAAAAAAAATACAAAAAACATAGACATTACCACACACACAAAAACCCTCCTCCCCTTCCCAAATGAGCTCTAGTAACATGCAAACTTGCTCTCCCACCACTATACTTACTAACATAAGTGCCCATAACAGGAAATACCCATGATAAAAAAAAAAAATCTTCCCATCCAACAAAATATAAACTCAAGTGTAGCAAACATTCAGCCCCCCACCCCCAACTCACTTACTTTGTTCATTATTTATAATTACAAAAAAATATATATACATAGATATTTAAGCTAGAATTAGAAGTAAATAGGAGTCCAGTGAGAGAATCTACTAACAGGCCTGGATCCATCACCAGTGTTGTACCTTTAAAGGTCCCCTATTATGCAAAACTGACTTTTATGAGGTTTTAACCTTTTATTTTACTTAGTACTACCCCAAACAATCCCCCAAAGTGTGTTTTATTGTGATTCATGCTATTTTGAGATATTTAAATTCAAAGTAAGGGGCGTGTTCTTCAAACCTCTAACGACTGGTGGAACATAGTGACGTACATCTGTTTTTTGTTCAGCCCCCTGCAGCTCAAACACCCTCCCCCACTTCTACCTGCTCTCCACCCTGATATCCACCCATTTCCGTGCTTCACTCTACTGTGAAGCACACCTCGCCCCTCCCGCTCCACGCTGTGCTGGGTGGGTGGGGAAATCACAATGAATGACAACCAATCGCAACCAACGGGGCGAGTCCCGGGAAAAAAAAAAAGAAAAAAAGACTGAAACAAGCTGTTTTGAGTTCCGGGTATGAAACTGCGCTCCAAAACAGGCTAGTATTTCTAAACTTTTGTGTTGAGATTGTGGCGGAATGTAAAATTATGCATATCAGATACATAGCACAGGATAAAATAAGGAAAAAAAGGCATAATAGGGGACCTTTAATGGTCCCTCAGTTCTCCTGCTGGCTGCTTTGCACCAGATGCTTCAGGATGTAGTCTTTGGCAGGAACAGGATCCAGGAAAATTTTTTCACCCAAACATGAAGAAACTCTCAGCCTTGCAGGGTACAGCATCCCATATTTCACACCTCGGCATCCCCGCAGCAGTTCTTTAACTTCTTTAAAAGCACCTCTCCTCTTCACCACGGTGGATGGAAGATCTGGAAAAATAAGGATCTTGTTGCCATCGTGTACCAGAGATTCTTTCATTGCTGCTCTGCGAAGCACATCCAGCTTTTCCTGGTAGTAGTGAAACTTCACGATCAGTGGCCGGGGTCGCTGTCCTGTAGCAGGGGCGGGTTGTAGACTCCGATGCGCTCTGTCCAGCGTGGGAGCAGCATCCATGCCCAGGACTTCCTGAAGTAGCTTAGCCACAGCCTCAGCAGGACGCTGGCCCGATTCAAACCGCTCCTTCACCCCGAGAATGCGAATATTGCAGCGGCGTTGCCTTCCCTCCAGGTCTTCAGTCTTCTCCGTCAGGGCTTTCACAGTAGCTCGTAGACTCTGAACTTCTTCCTCCACGTTCACCATCCTGTCAGAGTAATCACCGGTAGCATCCTCCAGGCTAACAATGCGGGCCCGATTGCTAGCGATGCTAGCATCCAGCGGGTTTAGTTTAGCATTAAACTCGCTTCTCAAACCCTCAAGCTGCTCTTTAAAATCCCGTCGGAGCGACTGTATATTTTCATTTAGCATTTGGCATTTGGATTCAATCTTGGAATCCAATGTAGAAATCTCGGTCAGTACCTTTTTTTCAGACTTTGTAATCGCTTCCATTAGCTTAGCCGTATCAGAAGACACGGGGCCGCTCTCGGACTTTTTGTTGCTTCTTTGTCCAGCCATGGCAAAAATAAATTATTCAAACAGCTGTATGACACAAACAACGTTTCCAGAGATGAGGGGTAGTCTTAGAGTGTTAGATAGTAAAGGATTTAGATGAAAAAATATGGTATTCCTGCGGAGCAACAAAGCTGCACGTCTTCACATGTCGAGGCTCAAGCCACTCCCTCAATATTTAAAAATACTTTAATACAAAATAACTTTTTAAAGAATTTTGCTAAAAATGACCAAAAATCCCAGAATTTTCACTTTAAAGTGATAAAAAGAAACTTTGTTGTTTCTGAGATTTTGTTTTTGGACAAATAGCCATCCTGTGGGGGAGGGATCTTCGACTCCTCCTCTTTCGTCCTTGGATATATAAATCTTGGTGAGTGTGAGCTCAGTACGACGATCCTTCTGTCCACGTCTGGGTGGGAAGTGGATCGGATCACCATCGTAACCCCATCAGCAATGCCTCGCTCCAGCTTGATCTGCTTGGCTGTTTTAACTCTGGAAGTCATCACTGGAACCGGTGAGGTCCTGTCCGTCTGCTGCGGGGTGGGAGGTAGAGGGTCTGCGGGCAGGTCACCTCATGTAGTTTTTCTCTGTTAAACATATGAGATAAATCTGTTTATCTGATGTGGGCCGACTGGAGAAGAAAGGAGAGAACTCTCTGTTTTCTAACATTGTCTTCAGGTCTCACCGTGCCTCAGGACCTGATCGTCTCACCAGACTCACCCAAGCAGCAGATCTCTATGTCCTGGTTGGCTGGAGACGGAAAAACCTTTGATGTGGTCATCTACAGAACGGAAAGAAACCAAACAGTATTTAATGTTAGTTCTAGTCCTCTTCGTGTCTCTCTGAGTCTACGGGACCCTGTTAGATGAGCTTCTCTTTGTCGCTCCCTCTGTCAGGACACGGTGACCCCCGTCCAGGAAGGAGGACGTAACAAATGGAGCTGGACATCTGAGGTACCTTTGGAGTGCACGTCGCTGTCCGTAAGACTCCGATCCCGAGAAGGGGAGACAGTAAGCGAGTGGAGCGAGACGAAGACGCTTCCAGGTGAGACGATATCTGGAGATTTACTGACATCACAAACCACCAAGAGATCTGTTATTATGTAACCTTTAGACATTACACACTCTCACACACACACATACACACACACACACACACACACACACACACACACACAGAAACGCATACAGACACACATACACACAGAAAAATTCCTCTTTATCATTCCCACACACACAGATGAATTCCGCACGCAGCTCCTATGGAGTGGGTGGGGATGTTCATTGAGAACAAGCTTAACAACGTTCTTTCATGTCACAGACTCCAAAAATCTCCAATAACTCTAGAAAATACAGGGTCTGAATACTCGCTAAAGAAAGAGTCAAAGTCTCTTAGTTGGAAACACTGGTTTTCTTTCATTCTGTCGTCTACTGTTTATCCGGGGCCGGGTCACTGGGGCAACAGCCTCAGAGCCATCACAGCTCCTTGTGGATGGCAGAGCTTCTCCTGCTATCTCTGAGAAAGAGCCCAGCCACCCTCTGCAAGAAATCCTGTTTACCACGATTACCACGTAGATCCTGGTAACCATGGTGAGGGTAGGAACGTAGATCCTGGTAACCATGGTGAGGGTAGGAACACAGATCCTGGTTACCATGGTGAGGGTAGGAATGTAGATCCTGGTTACCATGGTGAGGGTAGGAACGTAGATCCTGGTTACCATGGTGAGGGTAGGAATGTAGAACCTGGTTACCATGGTGAGGGTAGGAACGTAGATCCTGGTTACCATGGTGAGGGTAGGAACGTAGATCCTGGTAACCATGGTGAGAGTAGGAACGTAGATCCTGGTTACCATGGTGAGGATAGGAACGTAGATCCTGGTTACCACGGTGAGGGTAGGAGCGTAGATCCTGGTAACCATGGTGAGGGTAGGAACATAGATCCTGGTTACCATGGTGAGGGTAGGAGCGTAGATCTTGGTTACCATGGTGAGGGTAGGAGTTTAGATCCTGGTTACCATGGTGAGGGTAGGAACGTAGATCCTGGTTACCATGGTGAGGGTAGGAGTTTAGATCCTGGTTACCATGGTGAGGGTAGGAACGTAGATCCTGGTTACCATGGTGAGGGTAGGAACGTAGATCCTGGTTACCATGGTGATGGTAGGAGTGTAGATCCTGGTTACCATGGTGAGGGTAGGAACGTAGATCCTGGTTACCATGGTGAGGGTAGCTCCTGGTTACCACGGTGAGGGTAGTAGCGTAGACATCAACTGGTTGGGCACCTGGATCTAAACCTTCTCATCTTCATCCTGCTCCAACCCTCCAACCTTTCCTTCCTTCTTTCTGTGAATAGGAGAAGATGTTCCCAGCAACCCCAAGCTCTGGGTGTACCCTCAAGATTTAATCATTACCGTGGGGACCAATTCAACCTTCTGCTGCATCTTAGAAGAAGAGAAAACGCTCATATACTTCAAATATCACAAGTCCTTCCCCAACGTGACCCAGATAAGTCAAAGAACATACATCATTACATCGAATAACCCAGAGGGTGCGACCCAATGGGGATATAATGTTCCATGTAAGTCAAGCTCGACTCGGATCATGGGAACGGTCGTGTTCAGTGGATGTAAGTCAGAAAGCTCTCTGTAGTCCTACAGTTTTTATTGTTTGCTGATGTTTTACCTTCTGACGTATTTCCAGATCCACCAAAACCAGAGAACTTTGTGTGTGAGACGTACGACTTGGTGTCTACGAGGTGCCGGTGGGACACAGGACGATCCACTCACCTGTGGGGTCCCCGTGGGACCCGCTACTCTGTGAACAACAGGTAGGAAGTGGATCACTTTTAAAAACCGTGATGAGTCGCTGAGGGACGCCGGCATCTGTTAAAGTTCATGTAAAAATTTTTGTGCAAATTTGGATACTTTTTAAATCTACGTTACGTCGTTTTTAGTCTTTGGAACAAAAATTAATTTAGGTTTTTGTCCCGTTTTAGTTTCTCTGTATATTTTAGTTTTATTCAAGTTTTAGTGAAATAAAAAAAGAAGAAGCAAAAAACAACAAACATTCTTTTTTTTTTCAGTAATTCTTTTTCTCCAATAGTCCTAGGAATAGTTTGGGCTCATTGGGAATCGAACCTGGTTCTCCCAGGTGAAGACCACTGGACCATCATGCCTGGGACTAAATGTTCTTACTTTAACAATCATAGCTTTATTAAAAAATAAAATGAATGACTCTATTCATCCCTCACCGGGGAAATCTGTGTGCTGCACTCTTTACACCGATTACTGAGAATGATGAAGGTTATTTATTTAAAAAAAAAAAAAACTCTGCTGAGCTTTAACTTAAAAAAACATCAAACATTGTAAAACAACGTAAAATAAATATAATTTTTCAGTGAGTGAGGAACGTTGTAACTTATTCATACTTAAAAATGACACCTCTTAATAAACCTGTAAACAAAGTAAACATTGTACTGTGTCTTTAAATCAATCATTAGCAACCAAGCCTCTTTGTTGCTGCTGCTGCCATGGTGTGTGACCTCCTCATGGCTGCAGGTGTGTTGTGTAGACGGTGTGAACGTGCAGCACTGTGGGGGGCGTGGAATGAAGCTGCTGTGACAGTTTTTTTCACAGATAAAAATTTTAAAGTCTGACGCTTATTTCGTTACATTTTCGTCTCGTCAACAGAAACTTGCGAACGTCTCGTTACATTTTCGGCACCAAAAAGCTGCATTTATTTTGTTATTGTTACGTTATCGTTACCGCTGTTGGCTGCCACCCATCTCCTCCTTCACCCGACCCCTATGGCCCCTCCTGCAGGTGGTGAGTCCGCTGGAAGGGTGGCCCATGTTCCCTGTTCGGGCTGAGCCCGGCCGGGCCCCATGGGTAAAAGCCTGGCCACCAGGCGCTCGCACGCGTGCCCCACCCTTGGGCCTGGCTCCAAGGGGGGGCCCCGGTGACCCGCGTCCGGGCAAGGGCAACTTGGCCATGTTTGATCTCTTCATAGGGGTTTTTTTTGAGCCACGCTTTGACTGGCCCCTCACCTAGGACCAAGGGGCAGACCCCGAACCCGCTGGAGAGACCATGTCTCACAGCCGGCCGGGGAACGACTTGGGATCCTTCCAGGTGAGCTGGAGGATGCAGCCGGGAGAGAGAGGCCTGGGCTGCCCGCTTGAGGCTGTTGTCCCCGCGACCCGACCCCAGAACAAGCGGAAGATGACGGAACGTCATCGTCATAAAAAAAAAGCTTCGTCAACAAAATCATTTTGTTGTTGTTACTGTTGAGGAAAACGACACTGGACCCCAGCTGCCACAGTGGAACGGCCGTTGAACCCTGGTGTGAATCAGGGCTCATCGAGAAGGAAGGACGACCGTCTGATGACATCTCTGTTTTATTTCTAGTACCGGTACAAAAAAAAATCCGAACCAGGTACATTTCCCTGACTGGGCCGGAAAGTGGACCCTGACGGCTGTCAACCCTTTGGGTCAGTACGAGCTAACAGACTCAGCGGAGATCTTACACAGAGGTATGCTGCTCTTCATGTGAATCTCTAGAAATACCATGAGGAGAGACAGGAACCGGTTGTTTTTCTTTATCCCTGCAGTTCAACCAGTTACCCCCTTACAGCTGAAAGTCATCGCCGAGGCCAGAAACGCAACGCTGAGCTGGTACTGGAGATATAATTATTCCCTCCCTCTGGTCTGCCAGGTGGAGCTCAAAAACAGCCACGGAACAAAGCAGGTACAGCAGGTTTATTAAAAAACAAACTCTTTATAATTTACATTTATATCAACATTTACCGTCTGGAAGGTGGTGTAAGGGTTCGAGGCTTGGAACACTGGTCTCACTGTGTGTAGTTTGCATGTTCTCCATGTGTATGTGTGGGTTTTCTCTGGTTTCTTCTCACTCGCTAAAAACATACACGTTATGTTTACTGGCTGCTATGAAATTGCCCCTAGGAATGAGTGTGTGTGCGAATGGTTGTCTGTGTGTGTGGGCCTGCAACAAACTGGCAACCTGTTCAGGGTGTACCCTGCCTCTCACCTTGAATCAGCTGGGATAGGCTCCGGTACTCCCCACGACCCTGCCAGAGATGGACGGTGAAGAAGATGAATGAATGATAAACTTTTACCAGAGAATTATTTTTTTTACTGGTTGACCTCTCACTAATAAAGGTGTGTGTGTGTGTGTGTGTGTGTGTGTGTGTGTGTGTGTGTGTGTGTGTGTGTGTGTGTGTGTGTGTGTGTGTGTGTGTGTGTGTGTGTGTGTGTGTGTGTGTGTGTGTGAGCAGCTGAATTTCACCGGCGTGAACCTCCACTCTGTGCCTCTAAATGAGCTCCAACCGTCTGATCGGCACCAGGTGAAGGTTCGCTGTGGAGCGAAGGAGAACTTCTGGCGTTGGGGAAACTTTAGCTCAACAGCTTCATTCCAAACCAAGGCTGCAGGTAAATATTTGACTTTGTTCTGCTCTCGTTGAACCAAGAAGAACGTCTTCTGAATGTTTCTATTTCAGCTCCAATGGCTCCAGATGTGTGGGTGTGGATGAACGGCATTAAAACCGGGATGCTTGTTTGGAAGCATTGTAGATCTAGAGAAAGCGTATGACAGGGTACCTAGAGAAGAACTATGGGATTGTATGAGGAAGTCTGATGTGACAGAGAAGTATGTTAGAGTGGTTCAGGACATGTATGAGGGCTGTAAGACAGTGGTGAGGTGTGCTGTAGGTGAGACAGAGGAGTTCAGTGTGGGGGTGGGACTGTTGCTATGGTGATGGACAGGCTGACAGACGAGGTCAGACAGGAATCTCCATGGACAATGATGTTTGCAGATGACATTGTGATCTGTAGTGAGAGGAGGGAAGAGGTGGAGGAAAAGCTGGAGAGGTGGAGGTTTGAAGATTAGTCAGAGTAAAACAGAGTACGTGTGTGTGAATGAGAGGGATCCAAATGGAAAAGTGAGGTTACAGGGAGAAGAAATAAAGAAGGTGGAAGATTTTAAGTATCTAGGATCAACAGTCCAGAGCAATGGAGAGTGTGGAAAAGAGGTGAAGAAGTGTGTGCAAGCAGGCTGGAACGGGTGGAGGAAAGTATCAGATGTGATGTGTGATAAAAGAGTGTCAGCTAAAAAAATGTATTATTATTTATCTTGGACAGGGTAGAATGTTTTTAAATGAGCATTCTTCTTCAATAGAAATAATAACAAAGTATAAACAAGCGCACAAAATCAAAGTTTGTAACGTTCAAGAAGGAGTGGATTTATTTAACCCCACCCCCAGTGCTCAAACATGAGAGAGATACATATTTACAATAATTAATCTGGTTACTAATACCAACCTATAGGACCTGGTTACTAATACCAACCTATAGGACCTGGTTACTAATACCAACCTATAGGATCTGGTTACTAATACCAACCTATAGGACCTGGTTACTAATACCAACCTATAGGACCTGGTTACTAATACCAACCTATAAGACCTGGTTACTAATACCAACCTATAGGACCTGGTTACTAATACCAACCTATAGGACCTGGTTACTAATACCAACCTATAGGACCTGGTTACTAATACCAACCTATAGGACCTGGTTACTAATACCAACCTATAGGACCTGGTTACTGATACCAACCTATAGGACCTGGTTACTAATACCAACCTATAGGACCTGGTTACTAATACCAACCTATAGGACCTGGTTACTAATACCAACCTATAGGACTTGGTTACTAATACCAACCTATAGGACCTGGTTACTAATACCAACCTATAGGACCTGGTTACTAATACCAACCTATAGGACCTGGTTACTAATACCAACCTATAGGACCTGGTTACTAATACCAACCTATAGGATCTGGTTACTAATACCAACCTATAGGACCTGGTTACTAATACCAACCTATAGGACCTGGTTACTAATACCAACCTATAGGACCTGGTTACTAATACCAACCTATAGGACCTGGTTACTAATACCAACCTATAGGACCTGGTTACTAATACCAACCTATAGGACCTGGTTACTAATACCAGCCTATAGGACCTGATTACTAATACCAACCTATAGGACCTGGTTACTAGTACCAACCTATAGGACCTGGTTACTAATACCAACCTATAGGACCTGGTTACTAATACCAACCTATAGGAAGCAGTAGTAAGAAAAAAGCAAGTACTACGGTAAGAAAAAAAAAAAACATACAAAAAAAGAATACAAAAAAAGACAGTGATATAATTACATTAAACATTTCATAAACTGTGACCAGATCATATGTTTATAGTTTAGTTTGAATGTATTTACATTTTGATATTGTTTGTAGGATTTATCCAGACTATTCCAGAGTTTCACACCACGTACAGACATGTAAAACCTTTTTTTAGTGGTTCTCACTTTGGGCAGTTTAAAGTCTCCTATTACTCTCAGGTTATGTGATTTTTCATTCAGATTAAATAGACTTTGTAAATTTTTTGGCAGTAGTTTGTGGTATGCTTTAAATATTGTGATTGCTGAGTAGTACTGAGAAAGATCTTTAAATTTTAAGAGTTTAGAATGTGCAAAGAGGTTGTGAGTATGATCCAAAAAACCAACTTTATGTATAATTGGTAGTGCTCTTTTCTGTAAGACAGTTAAGGGTGATAGTGTCGTCTGATAGGTATTCCATCATACTTCAACACCATAAGTGAGATATGGAAGAACCATCGAGCAGTACAATGTGCGCAAGGAGTTGAAATCAAGTTGATATGTAATTTTATTTATTATAGAGAGACTTTTGGATATTTTTGCTTTTACATGTCTGACGTGGGGTTTCCAAGACAGTTTATTGTCTATGATGATTCCCAAAAATTTTGCTTCATCTACAGTCTCAATTTGGACATTTTCAATTACAATTGGTTGTTTGGAGCTTGTTTTTGTATTTCCAAAGAACATGACTTTAGTTTTGTTCAGATTAAGAGATAATTTATTGATATCCATCCACTTCTTTATTTTGTTGAGCTCCTTGTTGACTGTACTGATAAGATCATTGTAATTATGACTGCTATAGAATATATTTGTATCATCTGCAAACAGTATGAGTTTTAGTGACTGAGATACCTTAAGAATATCGTTTGTGTAGATATTAAAAAGTTTTGGTCCCAAGATAGAGCCTTGGGGAACACCACAAGAAATACTAAGAGTCTCAGATGAAGAAGACTCTATTTGTACATATTGAGTTCTTTCAGTTAAATAGCTTTGTATCCATTCCCCAGCGATTCCCCTTATCCCTGTTCTTGTAATTTTTAAGTAATATTGCATGATTGATTGTATCAAAAGCTTTCTTTAAATCTATAAAAATTCCAATTGCATATTTTTTACCATCTATTGCACTTGTTATTTCCTCAGTTGCGTCGAGTATATCCATTGAGGTAGTTCTTTTTGTCGTAAATCCATATTGACCTTCGTTGATAATGTGATGTTTATGTATAAAGTTTTCCAGGCGTGTATTGAACAGTTTTTCCAGTATTTTTGAGAATTGAGGTAACAGAGAAATCGGTCTGTAGTTGGTAAAATCATGTTTATCTTCACTTTTGAGAATAGGAATTATTTTTGCCATTTTCATTTTTTTTTGGAAACTGTCCTGATTGAATGAAGTGAATGAAAGAGGGGTGAAGGAAGCCATCTTTGTGATGAAAGAGAGTCCCTCTCTGAATCGGAGTGGAGGCGTTAGATACATTCTGCCCGGTATTTACAGCAGCCTTTTGAAGCCATGGACTAAAGATGACACCTCGTGACCCAGTTTCACGCCTCTCGTTAGCAGGAATTTCTATTCACTAGGCTTCTAGCATTTTTTATAATAGGTTTGTTTACTGGTCTGTGGTTACAATAGGAGCCATTCACGGCCATCATAGGTAACACAGGCTCATTGGTCGAGCCCTTCTTACTATTTTTTTACCTTTTACTCAGGTTAGTATAAATTGATCCAGTTTTCAGTCCATTTCATTCAGATTGAAAATGATTTCCAGATGGAAGTCGAAACGTCTCGATCAAGAATTAAACTGTCCAGAAGACTTTTTTGAAACTTTTTCTACTATGTCCTGATTGAAATGATAAGTTACAAATGTGTGTGAGAGGTTTGACAATGTTATTCCTGTTTGATTAATCTCATACTAATGTCTTGACAGTCTCTTAATGATTTACTAACAGTATCTATTACTTCTTTTTCAGTTGTTGGTGAAACATGGTAGATGGATTTCTTTCAGTATCATTTTTACAGTGCACGGTGTCAATTGTGTTAACTTTGATGCCAACTCAGGACCAACATTAACAAAATATTGATTAAAATAATTTGCCACATCTATTCTGCTTTTAACTTTGTGGTTTTCGGTGCTGAAGCAAAGCATTCAATAGATTCCACATTTTTTCATATTATTTTGGTTCTCATACAGCAGTCTTCTATAAAATAATTGCTTTCTTGTTCTAATTATATTAGTTTACTTTAGTTTTTGTTTTATGAATATTTTCTACAAGTTATTTTTCTTTTTTCAAGCATTTATGATTCCTTTTGTCAGACACGGCTTGTTTTCACATCGATAGTTTACTTTTATTTCCTTTAAGAAACAGTGATTGTTATAATGAGTCATGAATAAATTTAAGAAGTTATTGTAAGCTTTGTTAACATCTGTATGACGGTGTAAACCTCGGTCCAATCCTGTTGACTTAAGCTGTATTTGTTTTAGAATAAGTTCAGTAGATTTAGGTTGTTTTTTAAAATCAGATTCTGAGACAGTGAAGATGGGTAAATGATCTGTAATGTCAGCGATAAAGAGTCCACTTGTAATCTGACTTTCCATGTTATTGGTAAAGATGTGATGTTATTCTACTGGGTTTGGTTATTGTTGGATACAGTGATGAAGAGTGTGGATCAATAAAGTCATTCTAATCTAATTTATAAAGTCATCAATACTTTTCTGTTTGGTTGGGTTTAACAAGTCAAGGTTGTAATCACCACAGATGTACGAGGTTTTCTGAGTCACACCAGAATAAAGTTTCTCCATCCATTCAATAAAATTCTCAACACTTGAACTTGGTGAACGATACACAACACTTACAATTATATTTTATGTCTTTTTTCTTTGGATTTTTATCGTTAAACATTCCATAAGATCATTTATAGCAACAGTCATATTTGATAATAAAACTGTCATGATGTGGAGCTGAGGCCAAAAATATACCCTTGACACAACAGACAGGCTCAGATGAAAAAAAACACAAGCAGATTTATTAGATTGATAAAAAGTCCAAAATAAGAAGACAAAACAGATAAACTAAGCAGGTTCTGATGTAGGAGCTGGAGCCAAAAACTGGATAACAAGTCAAGCATGATAAACAACGAACCTGCAAAGAGTGTCAAAAACTGATCCATTTATGCTCCAGCAGATGAGTAGATTAGTTTCAGGTGTGACTAGTGAGTGACTAGGGGAAGGATGGCTCAGTGAGTAAGGTGACCGCCCTGTAACCGGAGGGTTGCCGGTTCGATCCCCCGCCATGAGTTCATGCCGAAGTGTCCTTGAGCAAGACACTAAACCCCCAATTGCTCCTGATGGTGGTTTGCACCTTGCATGGTAGCGTACCCATCAGGTTTGAATGTGTGTATGAATGGGTGAATGTGAGCTACACTGTAAAGCGCTTTGAGTACCGATGCAAGTAGAAAAGCGTTATATAAGTAGAGTTCATTAACTAGTGCACACACACAGACAAGAGGGAGGGGGGAAACAGTACATAGAGGGGAAACAGACAACTCTCCTGACAGTAGCCCCCCCGTACCGGGTGCCACTTGTCACCCGCCAGGCCGGCCAGGATGAGACCGGTGAAAGTCCCTCACCAGGGAAGCATCCAAAACGCGAGAGCGTGGGACCCACGACCGTTCTTCAGGACCATACCCCTCCCAATCAACCAAGTACTGAAGCCTCCTGCCGCGCAGACGCACATCCAAAAGGCAGCGTACGGTATAGACAGGAGAACCGCCCACGAGCCGGGCATGAGGAGGAGGATCGGGGGAGGTCACTGGGAACAACAGGTTTAAGCAGGAAAACATGGAACGTGGGATGGATGCGAAGAGCAGAGGGCAAGTCAAGGCGGACTGCTGTGGGACTCAAAACCTTAGAAATCCAGAAAGGTCCTAGGTATCGAATCCTGCTGATGTCTGAGGCAAAAGTGTTTGGTTTTTGATCAAAAACAGAAGCACATTGGAACAAAAATCCCCGGCATAAGTCAGACTGACCTGAGAATGGCTCTGGATCCGTTGATCTCGTGTTGCTGGTAATTCAACTGGGGAGCTGGATGGAGCTGCTGCTCCGTCAGCTTGGAGAGACAGATGCTCTGAGAGTTGATGAGTGAGTTCAAACAAGGTGCAGATACTTTGGTCATGCTGTCACAGTAGTATTTCCTGATGAGAAGCAGCATTATGAATAACTCTCTGGTCTGGGTTTGTGTCAGTAGGGTCCATGTTATGGCCAGATCGTTCTGTCATGATGTGGAGCTGAGGCCAAAAATATACCCATGACACAACAGACAGGCTCAGATGAAAAAAATCACAAGCAGAATTATTAGATTGATAAAAAGTCCAAATAAAGAAGACAAAACCAGATAAACTAGGCAGGTTCTGATGTAGGAGCTGGAGCCAAAAACTGGATAACAGGTCAAGCATGATAAACAAATGATCTGGCGAAGAGTGTGAAAAACTGATTCATTTATGCTCCAGCAGATGAGTGAATGAGTTTCAGGTGTGACTTGTGTACACACACAAACAAGAGGGAGGGGCGGAAACAGGACACAGAGGTGAACAAACTACTTTCCTGACAGTACCCCCTCTACCCTCATCCTCCCCCCGTAACGGGCGCTCACCAGGCCGGCGCCTGCCAGGATCAGACCGGTGAAAGTCCCTCACCAGGGAAGCATCCAAAATGCGAGAGCGTGGGACCCACGACCGTTCTTCAGGACCATACCCCTCCCAATCAACCAAGTACTGAAGCCTCCTGCCGCGCCGACGCACATCCTAAAGGCGGTGTACAGTATAGACAGGTGAACCGCCCACGACAAAACCAGATAAACTAGGCAGGTTCTGATGTAGGAGCTGGAGCCAAAAAACTGGATAACAGGTCACACATGATAAACAAACAATCTGGTGAAGAGTCTGTCAAAAACTGATCCATTTATGCTCCAGCAGATGAGTAGATGAGTTTCAGGTGTGACTAGTGCACACACAGACAAGAAGGAGGGGGGAAACAGGACACAGAGGGGGAACAGACCACTCTCCTGATTAAAAACATGTTCTAATGAAGTGTGGACATACAGAGCAACCCCTCCTCCAGTTTTCTTTTCTCTATTCTTTATCATTGTGTAATTTTTAATATCATAATAGCTGTGAGTGTTTTTATTAAACCATGTTTCTGTTATTGCGATGATACTGAACGGATGAGTGAATTCTTTAAGAAAATCACAAATAGAAGTGACATTAGCTTTCATACTTCTACTATTAAAGTGTATAAGTGGTAGTTTTCCTTCTAAAATAATATTACTTTTACACAGTTTGTGTTCATAATATTTTCAGTTTATATGAGAATTTATGAAGAAATCAGCATCTGGGTTTATTTCTGTTGTTGGATCCAGTGTGTCTGTGTGTTCTACTGTGAAGGTGTCCAGTTCTTTTTGGTTCTGTTGTAGTAGTTCTTGGAGTTTTTCATACTGCTGTTTTTTTTCATGTAGGTTATGCATAAGGTGTTTGTTGAGTTGGTTACCTGGTGTTAGAATCGTTCCAGTTCCTCCATGTTTCTCACCAGTAACACTCTTGCTTCTTCTGGGCTGCCGTTGAGTTTGATGAAAACCAGCTCCAGATCCAAGTGTGCTGTTGAATCCGGATTTCTGGTCCTTTTTTAGCATTCAAGCTTTTTTTTTGGCAATGTCTGAGTTTTTCTTTGTTAAATGTTCATTCATGTAGATATCTGATTCTTTCCATCTTCAACCTAATAAGCACAGTTTAGAGGTGGTCAGTTTACAACAAGAGGAGTTAAAGAACTGATGAAGACTGTGGGTGAGACCAGGTCTGTTATAACCAACGTTAAGTACGCGCACGTGGAAGTAATGTCAATTATTATCTTTGTCAAATTATTCCCTCTATTTTATCATTTTAATATTTTATTTTTTTATTTATCTTCTTGTATATATACTGTCTATTTCTTTCTTGTTGCTGCTGTAACACACAAATTTCCAAAGTGTGGGATCAATAAAGTAAATCTATCTATCTAATCAGCCCAATCCTCCCGTTAGTAACCATCCAGCACCTGTGAAGAAAAGAAAGAAGAAAAGCAGGACTTGAAAGACCTCACACCACACAATCACACACAGATAGATAATAATAATAATACATTTTATTTGTAGTGCGCTTTACATTTTAAGAAAAAATCCCAAAGCGCTACATAGAAAGGTAAAAACAATAAAAACATTTTAAAAACTAAAATCTACATTCTGAAAACAAAGAATCATAAAATCAAAGATTAAAAGCCTTATTAAAAATGAATGTCTTTAGGCCTTTTTTAAAAGTGTCCACACTTTGTGGGGCCCTGAGGAGTTCCGGGAGCTCATTCCACAGTCGTGGGGCAACGGCCTGGAAGGCTCTGTCCCCCATTGTGGTCAGCCTGGTCCTGGGCTGGTGGAGGCAGTGGGTGGAATTTGAGCGAAGGTGTCTTGGGTTGATAAGTGGGGAGAGGAGCTCAGTGAGGTAAGTTGGGGCATTTCCATGGACACATTGGTAGGTGAGGAGGCAGATTTTGTAGTGAATTCTGAAACGGATGGGAAGCCAGTGAAGTGATTTAAGAACAGGTGTGATGTGGTCAAATTTTCGCCTCCTCATCAGGACCCTGGCGAGATAGATAGATAGATAGATAGATAGATAAAACTCTATTAATCACCTGCAGGAGAAATTCTGGTGTCCAGCAGCAACAGAAATCACACAAACTGTACATAAAAATAAATAAAAACAACACACACACAAAAAATAAAACAGGACTCAGTTCCTTCCAGAAACATCTGCCTGAGGGCTGAAGGGGTGAACGACCTCCTAAAGCACTCAGTCCTGCAGCGCAGTGAGAGGAACCTCTTACTTCAGGTCGTCTACTGGGTCGTGATAACATCATGAAGAGGGTGACGGGGGTTATTCAGGATACCCTGCATTAAAGCCCTCATCCTCCACTCCAAAACAGCTCCTACAGACTCCACATTTCTCCCCACAGATACACACTTCCTTATTGGTCTGTCCAGCCTATGGCTGTCCTCCCAGCAGACGACCACAACGACAGACTGATAGAAGATGTTCAACATGTCACCACACACAGTGACACGCTGCTTCACCCTGCTCACCATACTGAGTTCGTCGTCATGGCGACCACCATCACAATAAAGACCCAAAAGAAGTCTCAAGACTTTCGTTTAGTTGATTTCTTTATAATAAATTTCTTCAAAAATGAAAACATTTACATTAAAGGTTAGCTCATGCAGCCGAGGGTCCGACCACCAGGGTCCCCGTCGTTGGCTGCCACCCATCTCCTCCTTCAGGCCCCTCCTTCTGGTGGGGAGCCCACTGGAAAGGCGGCCCATGCCTCTTATTCGGGCTGTGCCTGGGTGGGTGGGTCCTAGGGGCACAAGCCCGGCCACCAGGTGCTTGCTCACCGTTAAACTCTGACGCTCCTTCTTTGCTTTTTTTTCCCGAACAGTAATGACGTTCCAGCTGGGTTTTGAAAACGGTTACGTGTGTACGCGAGATATTTTCTAAAACGGAGGACAGCGGATATGCGTTTTCAAAAATCACTGGCTACATGTGGACATGGTCACTGTCCTTCCCTCACCGCGAAGGAGCGTCTAAGAGGATTAATGTGCTAGTCTTGTTTAGTTAGCATTAGTTATTTTTCTCGCTGTTTATTTGTGTTTAATAAACACAAATATGATATAAAAAATAAACAAAATAATATATAAAATGAAAAAAACAAAAAAACATACGTGTTTATACGTTCCTCTTTTTCTTGTTTTTTTTCTGTATTTTTAAATGAACCCATTGATACTAAAATTCTGTGATTTTGGGCTAAAAAATAAAATTGAATAAATTAAGTTAATTATTAATAAAGTTTTTATATTTTCAGTCTAAATCAAAAATAAAATTTGATCATTTTGTATTTGTTTATTTATATTTATTATTCATTTTTAATAAAAAACGTAATTAACTTTAACTGTAATAATAATTCTTTTATTTTAAATGTTTTTAAAAGCCTAATAAAAAATAAAAAACAATGATCGTCACCATGGAAACCGCCAAGCTTTAGACGCCATGTTGAATGTTTCCATAACAACGCGACTCGGTTTCATCAAACTTTGAATCGTTGTTTTGAGTTTCTTGGAATTTTAGGGTAAAAAAAAGTTTATTTTTATAAGTCTATTTTTCAAAAATATAATGTCAGAGATTCTTCGCAGGTGGATGAAGGAGCTGCAGCTTTCACGCGCTGCAGGCAAGAAACCATGCTTCTTCTCCTCCTTCTTCTTCTCCACCACAGCGAGTCAGTCTCTTCCATCTAACCCTGTCTCCTGCATCCTCTTGGTTTCATGTCTTCCTTCACTGTATCCATGAACCTCCTCTTTGGTCTTCCTCTAGTCCTCTTTCCTGGTGGTTCCAAACCCAGCATCCTTCTTCTGATGTACTCTCTCTCTCTCCTCTGTACATGTCCAAACCATCTCAGTCTGACCTCTCTGACTTTAAAACCTCTAACATGTGCTGTTCCTCTGATCCTGTCCATCCTGGTCACTCCCAGAGAGATCCTCAGCATCTTCATCTCTGATACAAACATCTCTGTTTCCTGTCTTTGAATCAGTGACATTGTCTCTAGACCAATCAGCATGGCCGCTCTCACCACACTGTCTCTAGACCAATCAGCATGGCCGCTCTCACCACACTGTCTCTAGACCAATCAGCATGGCCGCTCTCACCACATTGTCTCTACACCAATCAGAATGGACGCTCTCACCACGGGTTTACTGTAAACACTTTCCTTTTCATTTTATCTGAAACTCTTCTATCACACCTGATACTTTTCTCCACCCGTTCCATCCTGCCTGCAGACGCTTCGTCACCTCTTTTCCACACTCTCCATTGATCCTCCCCCTTCTTTCTCTCTTCTCCCTGTAGCCTCACTCCTCTCATTCCAGTGAGACACTCTTCTCATGTCTCACTGGATGATCTTCATTCCTCTTCATTCTTCTTCAACCTTCAATATTAAAACTTTATTTTTCAGTGATCTTCGTAAAAAATCTCCCTGACATTTTATTTTTCTGTCTGAAGTTTTGTTTCAGGATTAAGTTAAATATGTAAAGTTTTATTTTGTTAAAACTTTAGGTCCTGAAAGTTTCACCAAAGATGTCTCATCTGGTTTTTTGATCGGAGAAATTCTTCATAAACACAGCTTTCAGGATGATTTTGATTTGTTTTCTACTGAGTAAGTTTTTATTTTTATTCATTTTAATGCTTTATTGACTGATTTAAAAGTTTATTGTCATTTAAAAAAGAATCTAATCATTTTAACAAGTAAATAAAATTGAACGAATCAATATAAACAACCAGAGCACGCTGGTCACTGCCACCATCTTCTCCTTCACCCGACCCCTATCACCATTCCTGCAGGTGGTGAGTCCTCTGGAAGGATGACTCATGTTCCTCCTCCCTTGGTCAGCCCAAACAGTCCCTTCCAGATCTCGAGATCTGAAGGGCCTCAAAGTTCAGCACAAAGTAGAATCTTTGTGCTTTCCCCGCTGGCCTGGCTCCATGGGAGATTTCCTGTGACACGCGTCCATGATGCATTTCTTCATTAGCGGGTCTGGCCCCTCAGCTATGACCTGTTTGCCTTGTGCGACCATACCAGGAGCGTTAACGATCTACGTTCCTACCCTCACCATTGTAACCAGGATCTACAGTACGTTCCTACCCTCACCACGGTAACCAGGATCTACAGTCCTACCCTCACCACGGTAACCAGGATCTACGTTCCTACCCTCACCATGGTAACCAAGATCTACGTTCCTACCCTCACCGTGGTAACCAGGATCTACGTTCCTACCCTCACCATGGTAACCAGGATCTACGTTCCTACCCTCACCATGGTAACCAAGATCTACGTTCCTACCCTCACCGTGGTAACCAGGATCTACGTTCCTACCCTCACCATGGTAACCAGGATCTACGTTCCTACCCTCACCACGGTAACCAGGATCTACGTTCCTACCCTCACCACGGTAACCAGGATCTACGTTCCTACCCTCACCACGGTAACCAGGATCTACGTTCCTACCCTCACCACGGTAACCAGGATCTACGTTCCTACCCTCACCGTGGTAACCAGGATCTACGTTCCTACGCTCACCATGGTAACCAGGATCTACGTTCCTACCCTCACCATGGTAACCAGGATCTACGTTCCTACCCTCACCATGGTTACCAGAATCTACGTTCCTACCCTCACCATGGTAACCAGGATCTACGTTCCTACCCTCACCATGGAAACCAGGATCTACGTTCCTACCCTCACCACGGTAACAAGGATCTATGTTCCTACCCTCACCACGGTAACCAGGATATACGTTCCTACCCTCACCACGGTAACCAGGATCTACGTTCCTACCCTCACCATGGTAACCAGGATCTACGTTCCTACCCTCACCACGGTAACCAGGATCTATGTTCCTACCCTCACCACGGTAACCAGGATCTACGTTCCTACCCTGACCATGGTAACCAGGATCTACGTTCCTACCCTGACCATGGTAACCAGGATCTACGTTCCTACCCTCACCATGGTAACCAGGATCTATGTTCCTACCCTCACCACGGTAACAAGGATCTACGTTCCAACCCTCACCATGGTAACCAGGATCTACGTTCCTACCCTCACCATGGTAACCAGGATCTACGTTCCTACCCTCACCATGGTAACCAGAATAATGATCTTCCTGTGTGGGGTTGGTGGGGTTCCTCTCAGAGACAGGGTGAGGGGCTCTGCCCTCCAGGAGGAGTGGCAGATGCTTTTCTTCAGTGTCAAACTTTGATTGAGGAGGTTTTATTGTTTTGAGTTTTATTTTCTTTCAGGAATGCAGAGGAAAACTTTTCCCGCCTCAAACCGTCTTTGAAGCTTCTGGGAATCCGTCTGGACAGAAATGCAGTCGAGGAGTTGATTCAGGAAAAACCAGACGCTGCTTTAAATATAATTTACCAACTTTACGTCATTTTGGAAAAAAAGAAAAACCCAAAACTTTGCAGAAAAATCTTTTGGCCTACACCCAAACTGGACCCGGCTGCAAAGGTTAGTCTGAGCTGGTGTGGCGTAGAGCCGGACGCTAAGGGTTGCTCTTGATGGTAGGGGGAGTCCTATGAATCCATTGGGAAGTTACCGCCTGCCTCAACCCGGGCATTAAGGTACTACCCCGCCACAACCTGCTGATTCATTGGGTTCATGAAGCGTAGACTAAATCAACAGGCTAGTTGTTAAACTGAGCACCTCGTCCAGACTTCATTTTCTCTACAGACAGAAGAAAGCCAACGAAAAACAAAGCATCGATAATCACTATGTTTGGACTTGTTTTGAAACCGTGTGCTGTCATGGCGACGCTGTCCGTACTATTTCAAATCCTGGACATAAAGATAATGTTTGATAACATCAATTACATCACTGATACAAACGTTTGAAAGGAGCTTTCTCTGCAGGGGGGCTGGGTTCTCTCTCATATAGAGGGAGGAGCTCAGAGTAAAGCTGTTGCTCCTCCAGGTTGGGAGACGCCAGATGGGGTGGTTCAGGATGGTTTAGGATGCTTCTCTCGCTGGTGAGGTGTTCCATCCCACCAGGAGGAGACCCAAAGGCAGACCCCAGACTTGCTGGAGAGACTATGTCTCATAGCTGGAAAGGGAACACCACAGGATCCTCCTGAATGCAATCAGAGTGAGGGAGGCATGGGCATCGCTCTGAGGCTGTTGCCCCTGTGACCTGGACCCAGATAAGTAGAAGACGACAGAATGGAAATAATGACATCATTATTCAGTCTTTTCGTGATTTTACAGCATCTTTTTCTCCATTATTTTGGTCTAAAATGTTTGATTTCACGGCAATTTTTGTAAAAGTTGCGATTTTTAAACCAAAAATCTTGTTTGTTTACATCTCGGTGTAGATTCTCAATCATCCAGGTCAGGACAAAAAACCGCAGAAAATGTTTCAAAGAGTCTTCTAGACAGTGTGTTTGATGTTAGAGACATTTCGACCTGTTCGGGGTGTATCCTGCCTCTCGTCAGGATAGGCTCCGGCACCCCCTCTGACCTCATTAGGGACAAACTGTTCAGAATGAATGAATCTCACTGAAAGATCAGCGTGTGATAGTCACAGAGTTTTGCCATAGTGACGGACTTTTATCTTCCGGATGACAACGTCGCCACGGCTTACCGTATAACGGTGACGTCTCACTATGACGCAGAAATAGTTCCGCCGGCTCGTTAGAATATCATTCTATATGTATGATCCATGTTTGTAGTTCTAGAGGCGGGATTTACCTCTGAGATTTATGATCTCACGTTGTCCGTGTAGTCCCTTAAGTAGAGAGAAAGGATGGTTTGAAAGAGGGGTGAAGGAAGCCATCTTTGTGATGAAAGAGAGTCCCTCACTGAATCGGAGTGGAGGCGTTAGATACGTTTTGCCTGGTATTTACAGCAGCCTTTTGAAGCCATGGACTAAAGATGACACCTCGTGACCCAGTTTCACGCCTCTCGTTAGCATGAATTTCTATTCACTAGGCTTTTAGCATTTTTATAATAGGGTCGTTTACTGGTCTGTGGTTACAATAGGAGCCATTCACGGCCATCATAGGTAACACAGGCTCATTGGTCGAGCCCTTCTTACTATTTTTTTACCTTTTACTCAGGTTAGTATAAATAGATCCAGTTTTCAGTCCATTTCATTCAGATTGAAAATGATTTCTGGATGGAAGTCAAAACGTCTCGATCAAGAATTAAACTGTCCAGAAGACTTTTTTAAAACTTTTTCTACTATCGATCTTACGTTGTGTTACGATGAGTTTGACATATCTCACGTGTACGTGGTGTAAGCACCGCCGTGGCGCAGTGCTTCGTCGGGATCGATTAAATATTCAGACAGATCTTTATTTACAAAATAAAAGTCTGATTTTAACGTGAAACTTTTATTCTCTCAGATGGACAGTGGAGAAAGTGAAGACGAAGAGGATTTGGGAGCGATCGAGAGAGCAGAGCTCAGAGCACGTAAGAGGGTACGTCTTAAAGAGTTACACATCCATTCAGGATTTTTTTATTTCATACAAACATGTATGGAGAGAGTTTGAAGGTGCAGCCGAGGCGGTGGAGGGATCCGGTTCCTCTGGATTGAGCTCCAAATTAGGATGGAGTGCCCCCGCAGGTCAGGGACAAGGTTCTGCTCCAAGTGTAGCAGTTTAAGTACACGGTGGAGGAAGGATGGAGCAGGAGATCGACAGACGGATCGGTGAGCGTCTCCAATGATTAGGACGCTGCATCGATCCGTCGGGGTGAAGAAAGAGCTGAGCCGTAAACCACAGCTCTGGATTTACAAGTCATTCTACAGACCTACCCTCACCGTGGTAACCAGGATCTACGTTCCTACCCACACCATGGTAACCAGGATCTACGTTCCTACCCTCACCATGGTAACCAGGATCTACGTTCCTACCCACACCATGGTAACCAGGATCTACGTTCCTACCCTCACCATGGTAACCAGGATCTACGTTCCTACCCTCACCATGGTAACCAGAATCTACGTTCCTACCCACACCATGGTAACCAGGATCTACGTTCCTACCCTCACCATGGTAACCAGGATCTACGTTCCTACTCTCACCATGGTAACCATGATCTACGTTCCTACCCTCACCATGGTAACCATGATCTACGTTCCTACCCTCACCATGGTAACCAGGATCTACGTTCCTACCCTCACCATGGTAACCAGGATCTACGTTCCTACCCTCACCATGGTAACCAGGATCTACGTTCCTACCCACACCATGGTAACCAGGATCTACGTTCCTACCCTCACCATGGTAACCAGGATCTACGTTCCTACCTACACCATGGTAACCAGGATCTACGTTCCTACCCTCATCATGGTAACCAGGATCTACATTCCTACACTCACCATGGTAACCAGGATCCACGTTCTTACCCTCATTATGGTAACCAGGAACTACGTTCCTACCCTCACCGTGGTAACCAGGATCTACGTTCCTACTCTCACCGTGGTAACCAGGATCTACGTTCCTACCCTCACCATGGTAACCAGGATCTATGTTCCTACCCTCACCATGGTAACCAGGATCTACATTCCTACCCTCACCATGGTAACCAGTGTGGGTAGTGACCGAAAGAACAAGATCATGGACACGTGCAGTTGAAATGAGCTCCCTCTGCAGGGTGGCTGGGCTCTCATAAACATAGAGGGACTAGCTCTATCATTTGGGAGGAGCTGAGGGTTGAGCCGTTGCTCCTCCAGCTCAAGAGAAGCCAGATGAGGTGGTGCGGGCATCTAGTCAGGATGCCTCTCTCAATGGCGAAGTGTTCCGTCCTCAAGAACAAGACCCCAAGATACTGACACTCCTCTACTTGGAGCAGGACCTTGTCCCTGACCTGCAGGGCGAGGACCATGGTCCCATAAGACTTCTTGAAACTTTGGCACCAAACTATTTGTTTCCATCGTCACAGAGACGGAAAGCCGAGATAATCCTAGCAGGAGGGTGGAAACCACGACCTACGAGTCTTCTGCTCATAAACCCAGAAAAAAGGAAGCAGCAACTGAAAGAGCAACGAGCTGCGGTGAGAACACACCTCACAGACCACACCCCTACAGGCCACGCCCCCCTGACACGCCCTCTTGTCTCCTCTGTTTGGTAAAACAGCAATTCAAAGCTGAAATCATGAAGTTTGAGATCAACAAAAGAAAATTGACCATTTGTTGTTCCGATACGTCGTCATGGTGAGCAACGCCGCACGTTCCTTTGACGCCCTCAGACGTCTTAACCGATGTGTTTGCTCGTAGCCTCGTGAAGCAGCCCGGAGTGAAGGTCCAGACCGATCTGTACATGCAAGAGATCCGACACAGAGTCAAAGACAGCGTAGAGGCTTCTGAAAAGAAAGAGAAAAGAAAGGAACGCTATCTGAACGATCTCGTCAAGGCCCACGACGCCCAGCAGGTGAGGTGAACCTTCCCATCCCTCCTCCCCCATCGTTTCCTCTTACTGGGACTCTCGTGTTTCCTGCAGGAGGAGCAGGAGACGGAGCTGCTGGTGAAGAAGCTGACTTTACAAACAAAGCGAGAGCACCACGTGGCCGCCGAGCTGCTGAAAGCCCGGCGAGAGCAGGAAATGGTCGTGGAGGCGCGGCTCGCCAAAGACAAGGAGTTTAAGGAGAAAAGACATAAGGAGTACGTTATAGCGATGACGCAGGGAAGTGACGAAGATTCAAACACGAAAAAAAACCTTTGAGATTAAATTCACTAATAAAAACACAAAACAAACCGTTTGGGTTTTATTTAAAGACATCACAGCAAGAAGGTCAAGGGTTTGAGTCCTGGAGGGAGGATAAAGGCTTGAATAACTGTCCTTTCTGTGTGAAGTTTGCATGTTCTCCCACCCTCCCCCACCCCGGAAACCCAATAAAATATTGTTGGATAAGGTTTGTTTTTTTGATGAAAGATATATTAAAATATTTTAATAATAAATAATTTAAAAATTATTGTAAATAATAAATTAAAATCTGGCTTTTAAAAAAAAAAAAAAAACTCTTGTTTGAAATTTTGATTTTGTGAGAAAAAGACAGATTTTATTTTTAAAAAAGAGAGAAATTGTATTATTTTTAAGTGTGTGTTGTAATAAAAAAAAATATTAAAAATTCAACAAAATATATTTAATTTTTTTTTATTTTGTCTGTTTTAATCAATTTTTTTCTAATTGAATTTTTTTGTAAAATTTACTAATTTAAAAAAATTATATATTTTTTATTTTTTACAAAATTTATTTTAAACTTAATTTAAAATGAATTTATTTAAAATATTTATTTCCTGCGTTTTCATTTTTGTCCAGAAGAGGGCGACAATTCTACTCTGATTATGTTCATGTCCATTTCCGGGTGAAAGATCACGGTGAGAGCGAAACCAGAAGGTTTACCGGAGAGGAACCAGAGAGGAACCGGAAGGTTTACCGGGTGGTTCGGCATGGCGGGCTGCCAGAGGCTCCGCGGCTCTCACCTCCAGCAGCTTCTGCGCAGTAAAGATTTTTTCCTCTTTGATTGTGACGGAGTTCTGTGGCAGGGTGAACACGTCATCACCGGCGCGCCGCAGGTTGTGCGCGCTTTGATTCGCTCCGGTAAACACGTTGTTTTTGTTACAAACAACAGCACCAAACCTCGCGAGAACTACGTGGATAAATTCTACAGGTTGGGCTTCTCTGACGTGACTTTAGAGCAGGTGTTTAGCTCCTCCTACTGCTCCGCTCTCTACCTGCGTGACGTAGTGAAGGTCTCCGGCCAGGTGTTTGTGATTGGCTGTGAGGGGTTGGTGAGGGAGCTGAAGGAGGCGGGGATTCCCTGCCTGCAGGATGAGGGAGGAGGAGACCCAGGTGAGAGCATCTACACCTGCAACCTGGCCGATGACGTCACAGCCGTTCTGGTTGGACACGATGATCAGCTGACCTTCCTGAAGCTAGCCAAAGCTTCCTGTTACCTGCAGAATAAACAATGCCTGTTCCTCGCCACGGATACCGACCCCTGGCATCCGCTGGCCGGGGGCCGCGTCCTGCCAGGTAAGGGTCACACCTAGAGGGGTCACAACAACATTTGGGGGGGCGCCATTATCTTATAAACAAACATAGCTGCACGATATACGTCAATATCAACACCATCACTACAAATATTGTTTTGTTGTGAAGTTTTTATTTGTATTGATTTGTTTTTGTCGATGATTCAGTTTTTGTTTTGATTCACTGGAGCTTTCAGACGTCGTTTCCACGGAAACCCAGGGACAGCTGTCGTCTGTTCCACCAAGTGGCTGTCTAAGTATTGTAATGATTTCACAGTACAACAACACACCCCTGAAACTAGGATTAAAGTGATAAACAAAGACCAGATTACAGATACAAGCAGCTGAAATGATCTTCCTCTGCAGGACGGCTGGACTCTCAGAAATAAAAGGAGGAGCTCTGCCATCCAGGAGGACCTCGGAGTAGAGCCGAGCCGCTCCTCCAGGTTGAGAGAAGCTGGATGGAGTGGTTCTGGAATCTGGTTAGGATGCCTCCCTCTCCGATGAGGTGTTCCGTTTCACCAGGAGGAGACCCAGAGGCAGACCCCGGACCCGCTGGAGAGACTATGTCTCACAGCTGGACAGGGAACACCTCAGGATCCTCCTGGGTGAGATGGAGGGTGCAGCCGGGTGAGAGAAGCCTGGGTCTCCCGTCTGAGGCTGTTACCCCCGGCAACCCGGTCCTGGATAAGAGGAAGACGATGGAACGAATCATGTTTTTAGAGAGTGGGAGGAAACCGAAGAAAACATGCAAACTCCACACAGAAAGGATCAGATCCAGCAGATGGTTTAGTGGCAGTGATAGGTAACGTGAACTCCTAGTGTGGGATTGAACCAGTGACCCTCTGGTTACAGGATGCCCCTTCTACCCACTGAGCCATCCTTCCTCACCATCCCTCCGTCTCTATCGATACCAGGACTCTGATCACTCTGGTATCTGATTGGTCCTCGTCAGTGTTTCCAGAGGGGAGATGGTTTGAATTTTATACCCATTAAAACCAAAATTCTGTTCCGTCATCTTCCGCTTGTTCCGGGATCGGGTCGTCGTGGGCAACAGCCTGAAACGGGCAGCCCAGGCCTCAGTCTCCCCGGCTGCATCCTCTAGCTCACCTGGAAGGATCCCAAGTCGTTCCCCGGCCAGCTCTGAGACATAGTCTCTCCAGCGGGTCCGGGGTCTGCCCCTTGGTCTCCTACCGGTGGAAAATGCGTGAAACACCTCGCCCGCGAGGCGCTCGGGGGGCATCCTGACCAGATGCCCTAACCACCCCATCTGGCTCCTCTCAACCTGGACGAAGAGCGGCTCGACACCGAGCTCCTTCCGGATGGCAGAGCTCCTAACCTGATCTCTGAGTGAGAGCCCAGCCACCCTGCGGAGGAAGCTCATTTCGGCCGCTTGTACCCGTGATCTCATTCTTTCAGTCACCACCCACAGCTGGTGGCCCAAAACCAAAATGACACGTTTATTGAAGAGGTTTAGGTCTTTTTTAACAGGAGGTGTTTCTCCTGTTAAAAAGTACCAGAGCTGCACAGAGACCTCACAGCAAGAAGGTCAGGGATTCAATACCTGGAGTGTTGGTGAGGCTTGGAACACTCTGTGTGGAGTTTGAATGTTCTCTTACCCCGGCTGATTTCAGACGAGAAGTGTGTTACACCGTGAACAGGTCGCCAGTCTGTTGCAGGTGACACACACACACACACACACACACACTCATTCCTATCAGTCAATCAACCTAACATGTATGTTTTTGGAGGAAACCAAAGAAACATCAACAGCTTTTCTTTTCGGCTCAGCTCTTTCTTCACGACAGTTCGAAGCAGCATCCTAATTATTGCGGACGCTGTACTGATCATTCCTCTACTGTGAACCAGAGATACTTAAACTCAGTTGTTAATGTTTATTTATTTTTTTTCTACAGGTTCTGGTTCCCTGACGGCGGCGTTGGAGGTGGCGTCAGGCCGTAAAGCTACCGTCATCGGCAAACCAAGCCGCTTCATGTTCGAATGCATCTCCAGCCAGTTCCGCGGCGTGGACCCCGCTCAGTGCCTGATGGTGGGCGACCGTTTGGAGACCGACATGCTGTTCGGATCAAACTGCGGCCTGGACACCATGCTGACCCTGACGGGCGTGTCTCAGATGGAGGAGGCGCAGACATACCGGGACAGTGAGCTGAGCAGCAACCGCAGCTTCGTGCCGCACTACGTGGTGGACACCATCGCTGACTTCCTGCCGGCGTTTGAGGAGCAGCAGGAGGAGGTGGGGCAGCAGGAGGACTGAGACGTGTCGTAGTGGTGTTAAAGCTCCAACGCCCGGACGTGCGGGAGCTCTGAGTTAATGTTGTGAATGTTCAGCATGTCGGCTAAACCGTTCTCGTTAAATATTCAGATTCTTTACGAAGTCGAAAGAAAAAAAAAAAGAATCAACTGGAAGTTTTTTTTAATTTATTTGAAATCATCAAAGATGAAAATAAAAGGATGTAAATCAGGTTTGCTGGTCATTCTGGTCCGCCGCGCTGCAGGAACAAACAAAACAAACACACGTTAGGTTCACATTAAATACAGTCTGACACGGAGGGGCGCAACAAGTCCACCGCAAAAAAAAAAATGGAGTCAGTGACAACTCAACGACTGACGCTATTTTTAGCTTTTTTTTGTTTGTTTTGTTGTAAAAGTATCGATCTAACTTTTTTTCTGAGATTTTTGGAGTCTGAGACGTGAAAGCACGTTGTTACGCCTGTTCTCAATGAGCAGTGCCTGGTGCTGCTGCGGCCCCTCCCTCTCACAAAGTGAAAAATGTGTGTGTGCGGTATGAGGGTAGTTTTACAGTCGGCTGGAAACCACCTCTGACGGTTTGCAGTGTTAACACTGGAGTTGTAGGTGTGTGTGTGTGTGTGTTGATCTATAAACAACATTAAAAACCTACTGTAAACACTTTAAACCCTCACAACTTGAATTTTCTAAAAATCTACGTCCATTTATAAACTGGTGATTTTGATTTTTCTTTGACTGTAAAGGAAAACATTTGGTAGAATAATTTGATGTCATTGGGGTGTGTGATGTAGGCGTTACATCACACACACACTCCACACACACTCAAACACCCACAGCTATTTTCCACATGCATGCAGTGCTCTAGGAGGTGCTCTGGGAGGCGCTGTTCATTGAGAACAGACTTACCATAATTTCACAAACTCTAAAAATACTAGAAAAAGTCGTTTTAATATAAACTTTATTTCAGATTTGAATGATCCATTAAAAAAAAAAAAAGAAAGGAGAATGTAGCAAATGAAGCCCGTTTATGGGGCATGTACGTAATCTCCGTGCCCAGTGTTTCCTCAGAACAGAGGAGTAGCGGTATGAGCTCCTCCACGGATCAGTTCAACTATTCAACTTATCCAGACGCTGAATGAGACTGGAGGTGAGTCGACGGAGTCGTGCAAGCGTCAACAAACTGTGGACTGGCACTGTACCACCTACACACCTGAACCATACGAGCATCATTACAGACCACAATGAGCTTATGGACCGACCCGCGTCTGAAGTTCCACCTCAGAGGTGTCGTATACAGGCTCAGAATAATGAACGCTTCACTCGAGGTGAACACAAACTGAATTTCCTCAGCAACATGTTAACCCAGGGGTGGGCAAACTTTTGGACTCTCGGGCCACATTGAGTTCTAACATTTGACCAGGGGGACGGAACGGGAGCAGATGGATGGCATGCTTTGGTAACCTCGAGATTAGACCGATAGAATGAAGCTAGATTTTAAACAAGCTTTAAACGTATACATGAAAAGGCTAGTGGGAACGACTTGGGATCCTTCCTGGTGGGCTAGAGGATGCAGCCGGGGAGAGAGAGGCCTGGGCTGCCCGCTTGAGGCTGTTGCCCCCGCGACCCGACCCCGGAACAAGTGGAAGATGACGGAACGGACTTTTATTTTATTTTGGAGGGGTTCCTCACCTGGATATAATCCATTTCCTCTATGGACAGCGGTCTCCGACGGTAACGTGCAGGAAACAGCTGAATGGAAGCCAGCGTGTCCGGCGTGCCAGCGATGGGCGGAGCCGAGGAGGGAAGGTTGGGTTGAGGAGAAACGGAGAAAATCTTCAAAGCTTCCGTCACTCAAAAAAAAAGATAGACTTTTACACAAAAAATAAAAAACTCAAGTAAAAAATAAAACATGAAGATCTGCATTCTGATTGGTTCCCTGAAAACAAGACGTTTCCTAAAATAAGACTCACCATCAGGTTTTTGAACCGACAGTCTGTTTGGAAACTTGATGAGTGGCGTGTGCGGACGGACAGCCTGAAGGAGAGAGAAGGATAGTCATTAGAGACGTTTCCATGAAAACACATTCATACCTGATGGTGGAAGCTGGAAACCACCATCAGGAGACATTAGGGGGGTCAGTGTCTTGAACCGACAACCCCCTGGTTACAGGACGATCACCCTAAACACTGAGACGTCCTTCCCCAGCAGAGGAAATGACCAGTTGTGTTTCCAGTTTCAAACAGGAAGTGGTGGATGGTAGTGGTGTTCAGATGTGAGAAGCGGAGCCGGTGTTCTGTCTCATTGATGAGAAAGAAAGCTCGACGTGTCTACACATGACCGTGACACCTCCAAGATGCAATCTTTGTAGAGATGAGCGACCATGTCCTTCTGCGCCAACGTAATCTAGTGTTTTCTAGCCTTCTATTGTTGTGGGTTTCCCATCAAAATAAAAACAAAACACTTCTTACAACAAACATAACAATATAAAAAATGCTCGGCATTGTGGGTAAAGTAGTGTTAATACAAACACACGGCTATGCTAGCGTCTCACTGGTACGTTCTCTGATCGAACACCGTCAGAAAAATCCAGCCGTCGGATTTATCGTTGTTTAAGACGCAACGATGAAAGTCTTTCTATGTAAACTTCTCAAGTTTTAATGTGGTTCCTGTGGGTGTTCTCTAAACACACACACGCACACACACATAAAAAAAAAAAAATCTTTTTTTTTTTTTTTTTTTTTGCCAAATTTGATTAGATTTGAATGTTATTTTATTTAAATATATTTTCTTTAAAAAAATATATATAAGATATTTTTCTTGTTTTTATAAAGTTTTTGTGACAATTTTCTCCATTTTTCTATTTAAGAAGGTATTATAATGTTTTAAATTAAACTTTGTTTAAATACAGTTAATATTTTTTATGTTTAAATAAAGTATTTTTTGCCGAAAAACCCTGTTTACACAACGTTTTAACATTTATTTTTACATTTAAAAATCTATATTAATTAATCTTTTATTTATTTTTACCTGAATGACCGTTTTTACGAGTTATTTATTCGTTTTTTATTTGTTTACCTGTATGACTCTGTTAGCAGCTGCTGCTGTGGGAGCCGCCATCTTGGAGCTGACCTTACTTCCCATCAGTTTCACTTCCGGTTCCGGTGTCAGAGCCTCCTACAGCTGCCTGCACCAACCACTAGAGGGAGACATTAAACCTCTTCATCGTCTATCAATAATAAACTATTTTTATTATTATTAATAAAGGCATCATTTACGTGAATAAATAAAGGTTTAAATTCATCGTTCAAGCTGAAATTAATATGTTTTTACCTGAAAAAAACAGTGACGTCAGATCAGTTCATAAAAAGACAGATTTTCTTTTTTTTCCACGCAGATCAATAGAAATAAAAGCGCTTTAATTTTTTTCAGAAATTAAAGCTTTGGATTATTTTAATCCTGATGAAATAATTAAAAACCTCTGATTAAATCCTGAGATACAAACAGAACCTTTTCCTGGGGGTTAGAATAAAATAATGACGTCACATCTCTCCTCCAATCATGAGCTGAGAATCAAACAGATGTTTTAAAGGAGAAGATGCCTCACTAAGAAAAAAAAACATTTAAAAAAGGATCGTTTATTTTAATTAAAAAAATTAACATGTGAATAAAAAACAGGTGGATTTGTAATTTTTAATTTTGTGGGAATACACACACACACACACACACACACACACACACACATATACACTCACACACACACACACACACACACACACACACACACACACACACACACACACACACACACAGCTTTACACACACTCACACACTCTCAAACACACACTCACAGACTCAGCGAACAACATCAGTCATTTTTAATTTTGAGGAAATAATTTAATAATTCGTTGTTTTTCTGAAAGTATAATAAATTAAACACCATTTTAATGGACTGCACCACGGCCTCACAGCAAGAAGGTCAGGGGTTCAAGCCCCGGAGTGGGGACCGGGCTTAAACTACTGGTCTTTCTGTGTGTAGTTTGCATGTTCTCCTCGTGTATGTGGGTTTTCTCTGGTTTCCTCCAAAAACATGTTAGGTTGATTGGCTGCTAGAAATGTGTGTGTGTGTGTGTGTGTGTGTGTGTGTGTGTGTGTGGCTCCACAACAGACTGGTGACCTGTTCGGGGTGTACCCTGCCTCTCATATTGAATCAGATGGGATAGGCTCCGGAACACCCCGTAAATCCCATTAGAGATAAACGAAAGATGAAAACAAAAGAATATTTGTAGCGATGGCGTCGATATCGATCCATGTCGTGCCGCCGTGCTTGTTTATCAGACAATGGTGACCCACCCTAGGTGTGACCTTTGACCTTACCCGGCAGGACGTGGCCCCCTGCCAGCGGATGCCAGGGGTCGGTATCCGTGGCGAGGAACAGGCATTGTTTATTCTGCAGGTAACAGGAAGCTTTGGCTAGCTTCAGGAAGGTCAGCTGATCATCGTGTCCAACCAGAACGGCTGTGAACGTCTTCAATCAGCCGGGATAGGCTCCAGCATCCCCTGGATCCCCGTAAGGAATGAGCGGTTCAGAAAATGAATGAATTAATGTCTGATTTCCAGTTTAATTTTTTGTCAATAATTATTCCCAAGAATTTAATTTTTGGGACACTTGTAAAAAATTTTATGCCCAGAACTTCGTGCCCCTGGTACTCCATGACACCTGTAGATTTTTTTTTTTTAAATCTAAATGAATTAAAACAGTTCCCAATAAATACTTTATTTTCACTTAAGTTCAATGGTTGTTTATTTATTTTCACCTTTTTAATTTATCAGATTAATGAATAAATCCTTGAATGATCGTTTGAGTTAAATATGTTTCCAAATCTGTTCCACCCATCTCAACTGAGGTTCCACCCACCTCAGCATCACCCACCACCCAACTGAGGTTCCACCCACCTCAGCACCACCCACCACCCAACTGAGGTTCCACCCACCTCAGCACCACCTATCACCCAACTGAGGTTCCACCCACCTCAGCACCACCTACCACCCAACTGAGGTTCCACCCACCTCAGCACCACCTATCACCCAACTGAGGTTCCACCCACCTCAGCACCACCCACCACCCAACTGAGGTTCCACCCACCTCAGAACCACCTATCACCCAACTGAGGTTCCACCCACCTCAGCACCACCTACCAACCAACTGAGGTTCCACCCACCTCAGCACCACCTATCACCCAACTGAGGTTCCACCCACCTCAGCGCCACCCACCACCCAACTGAGGCTCCACCCACCTCAGCACCACCTACCAACCAACTGAGGCTCCACCCACCTCAGCACCACCCACCACCCAACTGAGGTTCCACCCACCACCCAACTGAGGCTCCACCCACCTCAGCACCACCCATCACCCAACTGAGGCTCCACCCACCTCAGCACCACCTACCACCCAACTGAGGCTCCACCCACCTCAGCACCACCCACCACCCAACTGAGGCTCCACCCACCTCAGCACCACCTACCACCCAACTGAGGCTCCACCCACCTCAGCACCACCCACCACCCAACTGAGGTTCCACCCACCTCAGCACCACCCATCACCCAACAGAGGTTCCACCCACCTCAGAACCACCTATCACCCAACAGAGGTTCCACCCACCTCAGCACCACCTACCACCCAACAGAGGTTCCACCCACCTCAGCACCACCTAGCAGCTGTTTGGGGCTCTCTATTGAACTGCTTGGAGCTATTGGACACAAGAATTTATCCTGTAAAGGATGAAAAAAAGTATCTGAAACAGGTCACAGGTCTGTTACTGGGTCACACACACACAAACACACACACACACACACACACACACACACACACACACACACACACACACACACACACACACACACACACAGATGATCATTCACACACACACTCATTCCTAGGAGTAATTTCATAGCAGCCAATCAACCTAACATGCATGTTTTTGGAGGAAACCTGAGAAAACCCACACATACACATGGAGAACATGTAAACTACACACAGAAAGACAAGTGTTTCAAGCCTCCTCCCCCTCTCCAAAACTCGAACCCTGACCTTCTTGCTGTGAGGCCACTTAGAGCCTGTGTTTGTTGATGTTTTTCTACTCGTTGAGCAGCGAGAACGTGACATAAAGAAACAAAACACAGAATTTTTTTAGAAAGTTTTTATTGTTGTTTCCACTCGACTGCTGCCCGAATCTCCGGCCGATCCTCTGAACCTCGTCCGAACCTCCGTCCGAAGCTCCGTCTGAAGCTCCGTCCGAACCTCCATCCGAATCAGACGGAGGTCTTGGCTTTCTTCTGCATCTCCAGAACGTGCTGCATCTCCTGAGAGGTTGTGGCCTCTTTGTGTTGCATCAGCTCAGCGTGACCTTTGGTTACCCCCCAGCTTTCTGGGGTGGACAAGGAGGGACATTTAGGACGACCGGAGGCGGGGTGGATGTTCTCCCAGTAATCCCGACGAGACCTGTACGGGAATAAAATAAGATTCTATCATGATCCTCTCTTTTGGAACATTTCCTCCCTCCTAGTCCTATCCTAATCCTGGAAACGATCTCTCCCTGATGTCTGCATCTGTGTCTCGTCTTCCTCCTGCAGCCATGATGGTGTCCCATCAGAGGTACCCCTCTTCTCTAACCCCTGATTGACTGTAATAAACTGGTTTAAACTGGCCATGCTTCTAGGTCTGACGTCTCCACCTTCACCACCTCATGACAGATTCAACCCGTATGCTGGAGAACTCAGACCCTCTCTGTACCCCTCACCTGGCTCTGACCCAGGGCTTGGTGTGCATCTCCAAACCGGATCCCCACATTCCGTGTTTTTCTGAGGCGGGAGGCAGGGCGCCTCTCTCTGCAGCCAGCTCCTCAGCGACGGCTCTGATGTGATACGGCTCGAAGCCGCAGCATCCTCCGATGAAGCGAATACCGGCTTGGTAGGCGTCGCGGGCGTAGCGGTGCATGTCCCAGCGGGTCAGGATGCGAGGCTCCAGTGCTGCGGGAAGTAAACGGAGGTCAGAAACAGAACAAGACCCTCTCTCTTGTTTCCCAGAACAGAGGGTTCTGTTTGGAACTAGAGGACAGAACCGACTTACCGAAGGGGAACTCGGGCAGGTCGATGAAACCCTGACAGTTGCAGTCCGGCGTGTGATAGGCCAGCGGCTGCACCATGTAGTGTACCTTAAGCCCCGCCTTCTCCACGCCCTCCTTCATCAGTTTGACGGCTTTCACGCAGGTGGCGGGGTCGAAGTGGCAGTTAACGCCCACAATCTGAGCACCTGTAAAGTTTCAGGACGTTTATTAGGAACACATCTGCTTTTGTTATTATTTAGGTTTACTTCCTGTTTTATTTTGAAAGTCTGACTTCCCTCTTGTTTCTCACCTGTGTCTCATCGTCTCTCCCTTTTGTCTGTATTTAATGTGTCCTTCACTCGTCTCCAGGTCTAACCACAGGCCTTCATGAGTTTTCAAGTAGCTGTAAGATTCTGTCACCTAGCTTTCTGTTCCGTCTACTACGAAGTGGTGCGGTCCCTGATTGCTACGTAAGAGGCAGCTGGGGGGAGAGGGGCACATAGGGAGGTTTGGAGGAGAGCCAGAAGAGGGACGGAGGAGGGCCGGAGGAGGGCCAGAGGAGAGCCAGAAGAGAGACGGAGGAGAGCCAGAAGAGGGCTGGAGGAGAGCCAGAAGAGAGCCGGAGGAGAGCTGGAAGAGAGCCAGAGGAGAGCCAGAAGAGGGACGGAGGAGGGCCGGAGGAGAGCCAGAAGAGAGACGGAGGAGAGTCAGAAGAGGGCTGGAGGAGGGCCAGAGGAGAGCCAGAAGAGAGACGGAGGAGAGCCAGAAGAGAGCCGGAGGAGAGCTGGAGAAGAGCCGGAGGAGAGCCGGAAGAGGGCCAGAGGAGAGCCAGAAGAGGGACGGAGGAGAGCCAGAAGAGAGCCGGAGGAGAGCCAGAGGAGAGGCGGAGGAGGACCGGAAGAGGGCCGGAGGAGAGCCAGAAGAGGGTCGGGGGAGAGCCAGAAGAGGGACGGAGGAGAGCCGGAGGAGGGCCGGAGGAGAGCCAGAGGAGAGGCGGAGGAGGGCCGGAGGGGAGCCAGAAGAGGGACGGAGGAGAGCCGGAGGAGGGCCGGAGGAGGGCCAGAAGAGGGCTGGAGGAGAGCCAGAAGAGGGACGGAGGAGAGCCGGAGGAGGGCCGGAGGAGGGCCAGAAGAGGGCCGGAGGAGAGCCAGAGGAGGGACGGAGGAGAGCCATAGGAGGGACGGAGGAGAGCCGCAAGAGGGTCGGTGGAGAGCCAGAAGAGGGCTGGAGGAGAGCCAGAAGAGGGACGGAGGAGAGCCGCAAGAGGGTCGGAGGAGAGCCAGAAGAGGGCTGGAGGAGAGCCAGAAGAGGGCCGGAGGAGAGCTGGAGGAGAGCCGGAGGAGAGCCAGAAGAGAGACGGAGGAGAGCCAGAAGAAGGACGGAGGAGAGCCAGAGGAGGGACGGAGGAGAGCCAGAGGAGGGACGGAGGAGAGCCAGAGGAGGGCCGGAGGAGAGCCAGAAGAAGGACGGAGGAGAGCCAGAGGAGGGACGGAGGAGAGCCAGAGGAGGGACGGAAAAGAGCCAGAAGAGGGCTGGAGGAGAGCCAGAAGAGAGACGGAGGAGAGCCAGAGGAGGGACGGAAAAGAGCCAGAAGAGGGCTGGAGGAGAGCCAGAAGAGAGACGGAGGAGAGCTGGAGGAGAGCCAGAAGAGGGCCGGAGGAAAGCCAGAAGAGGGACGGAGGAGAGCCAGAGGAGGGACGGAGGAGAGCCAGAAGAGGGCCGGAGGAGAGCCAGAGGAGGGACGGAGGAGAGCCAGAAGAGGGCTGGAGGAGAGCCGGAGGAGAGCCGGAGGAGAGCTGGAGGAGAGCTGGAGGAGAGCCAGAAGAGGGCCGGAGGAAGGCCAGAGGAGGGACGGAGGAGAGCCAGAAGAGGGCTGGAGGAGAGCCGGAGGAGAGCCGGAGGAGAGCCGGAGGAGAGCTGGAGGAGAGCCAGAAGAGGGCCGGAAGAGAGCCAGAAGATGGACGGAGGACAGCCAGAAGAGGGACGGAGGAGAGCCAGAGGAGGGACGGAGGAGAGCCAGAAGAGGGCCGGAGGAGAGCCAGAGGAGGGACGGAGGAGAGCCAGAAGAGGGCCGGAGGAGAGCCGGAGGAGAGCTGGAGGAGAGCCAGAAGAGGGACGGAGGAGAGCCAGAGGAGGCGACGGAGGAGAGCTGGAGGGAAGCAGCAGCCGTGGATCCTCCGTGATGGACAGTGCATGTGGCATTGCACGGTGGCGTGCGTCAGCCTGCACGCCACTGTGCTGCGAGGGACGGGACCCCCTGAAAGAAACACAGGGTGTCCTTTTTCGATCCCACTGGGCGAGAAGGTTCCCGCCATCGGCGGGCTCAGGGCCACGAGTGGGCCCGTGTAGATTCCAGACCGGTACGAGGAGGAGTCGGTGGGCTGAACCCGGACATATGAATTCTCTTTTCGTGTATTTTAATAAATAACGTACCAGCCTTCACCAGCCTGACCGCGCAGTCACCCGGGGAAACGCCGTGCATGTCACCGTCTGGCCCGATGCAGAGACAGGCTGCCACCGGCTTACCGCTCGTCTTCAGGACCTGAACCGCCCACTCTGCTTCTTCCACGTGTTCAAAGTACTGACATCACAAAAATAAATATGTAAACAGGATGTAAACAGGAAGTAAACATGATGTTGTACCTCTGCAATCAGGAAGTCCACGTTCTTCTTCATGAAGACGTCCAGCTGTTTTTTAAAGATGGCCTTCACCTCCGTCTCGCTCTTACAGCTCAGGTAAGATGGCGTCTGGCACACGCCGCCCGCCACCAGAGCGTCGCCCTCGTCGGCCACCTGCCGGGCCAGATCACAGGCCGCCTCGTTGATCTGTGCTCCCTGTAAACAGCAGCAGGTTGGGGTACACGGCGTGGCGTGATGGAGGCGATGTGTGGAGGACGCTTACGGTGAGGCGGAGCTTCTGACCGCGGTTCTCCAGCTTATCATCGCTGGCGTAGAAGGTGAAGGTTTGCATGACGTTGGCACCGGCTCGCAGGAACTCCCGATGCAGCTGGCGAACTGAAACAAACCGCGCCAGGTTGGACTTAAATATCTGGGGTTAAAAAGAAACAGCGCCTCCTACCGGCTTCAGGATGAGTGACAGTAGCCTCAGGAGTCCACGGCCCCGCCTTCACGTAGCCTCGCTTCTCCAGAGCGAAAACAAAGCCTCCATCGCCGATGACGATTTCCCCGGCGTTCAGACGCTCCAGGATTCCCTGTGAGGAGGATTAGACGGTCAGCATCGTGCAGGACGTCCCTGACCTTACAGCCGCCTCCTGAACGGAGGACCAGCGTCTTCCGTGTCTTGTCTCAGGGACACCTCGGTATGAACTCCGGGCAGGGGATCGATCTGGTAACCATCCACTGACAGGATGCTCACCCACTGAGACATCCTTCCTTTAATGAGGATGATGCTGGAGCCTATCCCGACTGATTTCAGACGAGAGGAAGGATAAACCCGGACATGTCACCAGTCATGTCACACACACACATTCCTAGGGCCAATTTCCTAGCAGCCAATCAACCTATCATGTATGTTTTTGGAGGAAACCAGGTTAAACCCACACATACACAAGCAGAACATGCAAACTACACACTGACAGACCAGTGTTTAAAGCCTCGTCCCCTCTTGGGACTTGAAGCCTCCACCTTCTTGCTTTGAGGTCACCGTGCACCCCTCATTTTCTATCTAGCATCGTCATGGCAGCATGTTTTCAGTCTTCTCCTCCCTGGTTTTGCCCCAATAAATAAAACCTGTACAGAGTCCCATCGATGGACGGACGGACGGATGGAGGACGGCTGGTCGGGTGTTTTACCTTCTTTGCAGGCGGCATGTCGTCCCGGATCAGACGGAGTAGAAACAGCAGAAGCCTTCTGGTTTGCAGAGTGCGGTCTGCAGCGGGTTTCAGATTTTATATCTGCTGCTGATAACGAACCGCTTCTGTTTGCTTCACGTCTGTTTGGACATGAAGCAACGGGGTTCAAAGGTCAGCACAAATCCAACGTTCACATAGACGTTTTACATGTTCACGAGGTTACCATGGTGAGGGTAGGAACGTAGATCCTGGTTACCGTGGTGAGGGTAGGAACGTAGATCCTGGTTACCATGGTGAGGGTAGGAACGTAGATCCTGGTTACCACGATGAGGGTAGGAATGTAGATCCTGGTTACCATGGTGAGGGTAGGAACGTAGATCCTGGTTACCATGGTGAGGGTAGGAACGTAGATCCTGGTTACCATGGTGAGGGTAAGAACGTAGATCCTGGTTACCATGGTGAGGGTAAGAACGTAGATCCTGGTTACCGTGGTGAGGGTAGGAACGTAGATCCTGGTTACCATGGTGAGGGTAGGAACGTAGATCCTGGTTACCACGATGAGGGTAGGAATGTAGATCCTGGTTACCGTGGTGAGGGTAGGAACGTAGATCCTGGTTACCGTGGTGAGGGTAGGAACGTAGATCCTGGTTACCGTGGTGAGGGTAGGAACGTAGATCCTGGTTACCGTGGTGAGGGTAGGAACGTAGATCCTGGTTACCGTGGTGAGGGTAGGAACGTAGATCCTGGTTACCATGGTGAGGGTAGGAATGTAGATCCTGGTTACCGTGGTGAGGGTAGGAACGTAGATCCTGGTTACCGTGGTGAGGGTAGGAACGTAGATCCTGGTTACCGTGGTGAGGGTAGGAACGTAGATCCTGGTTACCGTGGTGAGGGTAGGAACGTAGATCCTGGTTACCATGGTGAGGGTAGGAACGTAGATCCTGGTTACCGTGGTGAGGGTATGAACGTAGATCCTGGTTACCATTGTGAGAGTAGGAACGTAGATCCTGGTTACCATGGTGAGGGTAGGAACGTAGATCCTTGTTACCATGGTGAGGGTAGGAACGTAGATCCTGGTTACCATGGTGAGGGTAGGAACGTAGATCCTGGTTACCATGGTGAGGTTAGGAACGTAGATCCTGGTTACCATGGTGAGGGTAGGAACGTAGATCCTGGTTGCCATGGTGAGGGTAGGAACGTAGATCCTGGTTACCATGGTGAGGGTAGGAACGTAGATCCTGGTAACCATGGTGAGGGTAGGAACGTAGATCCTGGTTACCATGGTGAGGGTAGGAACGTAGATCCTGGTTACCATGGTGAGGGTAGGAACGTAGATCCTGGTTACCATGGTGAGGGTAGGAACGGAGATCCTGGTTACCACGGTGAGGGTAGGAACGGAGATCCTGGTTACCACGGTGAGGGTAGGAACGGAGATCCTGGTTACCACGGTGAGGGTAGGAACGTAGATCCTGGTTACCACGGTGAGGGTAGGAACGTAGATCCTGGTTACCACGGTGAGGGTAGGAACGTAGATCCTGGTTACCACGGTGAGGGTAGGAACGTAGATCCTGGTTACCATGGTGAGGGTAGGAACGTAGATCCTGGTTACCATGGTGAGGGTAGGAACGGAGATCCTGGTTACCATGGTGAGGGTAGGAACGTAGATCCTGGTTACCATGGTGAGGGTAGGAACGTAGATCCTGGTTACCATGGTGAGGGTAGGAACGTAGATCCTGGTTACCATGGTGAGGGTAGGAACGTAGATCCTGGTTACCATGGTGAGGGTAGGAACGTAGATCCTGGTTACCATGGTGAGGGTAGGAACGTAGATCCTGGTTACCATGGTGAGGGTAGGAACGTAGATTCTGGTTACAATGGTGAGGGTAGGAACCTAGATCCTGGTTACCATGGTGAGGGTAGGAACGTAGATCCTGGTTACCATGGTGAGGGTAGGGACGTAGATCCTGGTTACCATGGTGAGGGTAGGGACGTAGATCCTGGTTACCATGGTGAGGGTAGGGACGTAGATCCTGGTTACCATGTGGAGGGTAGGAACGTAGATCCTGGTTACCATGGTGAGGGTAGGAACGTAGATCCTGGTTACCATGGTGAGGGTAGGAACGTAGATCCTGGTTACCATGGTGAGGGTAGGAACGTAGATCCTGGTTACCATAGTGAGGGTAGGAACGTAGATCCTGGTTACCATGGTGAGGGTAGGAACGTAGATCCTGGTTACCATGGTGAGGGTAGGAACGTAGATCCTGGTTACCATGGTGACGGTAGGAACGTAGATCCTGGTCACCATGGTGAGGGTAGGAACGTAGATCCTGGTTACCATGGTGAGGGTAGGAACGTAGATCCTGGTTACCATGGTGAGGGTAGGAACGTAGATCCTGGTTACCATGGTGAGGGTAGGAACGTAGATCCTGGTTACCATGGTGAGGGTAGGAACGTAGATCCTGGTCACCATGGTGAGGGTAGGAACGTAGATCCTGGTCACCATGGTGAGGGTAGGAACGTAGATCCTGGTTACCATGGTGAGGGTAGGAACGTAGATCCTGGTTACCATGGTGAGGGTAGGAACGTAGATCCTGGTTACCATGGTGAGGGTAGGAACGTAGATCCTGGTCACCATGGTGAGGGTAGGAACGTAGATCCTGGTCACCATGGTGAGGGTAGGAACGTAGATCCTGGTCACCATGGTGATGGTAGGAACGTAGATCCTGGTTACCATGGTGAGGGTAGGAACGTAGATCCTGGTTACCATGGTGAGGGTAGGGACGTAGATCCTGGTTACCATGGTGAGGGTAGGGACGTAGATCCTGGTTACCATGGTGAGGGTAGGAACGTAGATCCTGGTCACCATGGTGAGGGTAGGAACGTAGATCCTGGTCACCATGGTGAGGGTAGGAACGTAGATCCTGGTCACCATGGTGAGGGTAGGAACGTAGATCCTGGTCACCATGGTGAGGGTAGGAACGGAGATCCTGGTCACCATGGTGAGGGTAGGAACGGAGATCCTGGTTACCATGGTGAGGGTAGGAACGTAGATCCTGGTCACCATGGTGAGGGTAGGAACGTAGATCCTGGTTACCATGGTGAGGGTAGGAATGTAGATCCTGGTCACCATGGTGAGGGTAGGAACGTAGATCCTGGTTACCATGGTGAGGGTAGGAACGTAGATCCTGGTTACCATGGTGAGGGTAGGAACGTAGATCCTGGTCACCATGGTGAGGGTAGGAACGTAGATCCTGGTTACCATGGTGAGGGTAGGAACGTAGATCCTGGTCACCATGGTGAGGGTAGGAACGTAGATCCTGGTTACCATGGTGAGGGTAGGAATGTAGATCCTGGTCACCATGGTGAGGGTAGGAACGTAGATCCTGGTTACCATGGTGAGGGTAGGAACGTAGATCCTGGTTACCATGGTGAGGGTAGGAACGTAGATTCTGGTTACAATGGTGAGGGTAGGAACGTAGATCCTGGTTACCATGGTGAGGGTAGGAACGTAGATCCTGGTTACCATGGTGAGGGTAGGGACGTAGATCCTGGTTACCATGGTGAGGGTAGGGACGTAGATCCTGGTTACCATGGTGAGGGTAGGGACGTAGATCCTTGTTACCATGGTGAGGGTAGGGACGTAGATCCTGGTTACCATGGTGAGGGTAGGGACGTAGATCCTTGTTACCATGGTGAGGGTAGGGACGTAGATCCTGGTTACCATGGTGAGGGTAGGAACGTAGATCCTGGTTACCATGGTGAGGGTAGGGACGTAGATCCTGGTTACCATGGTGAGGGTAGGGACGTAGATCCTGGTTACCATGGAGAGGGTAGGAACGTAGATCCTGGTTACCATGGTGAGGGTAGGAACGTAGATCCTGGTTACCATGGTGAGGGTAGGAACGTAGATCCTGGTTACCATGGTGAGGGTAGGAACGTAGATCTTGGTTACCATGGTGAGGGTAGGAACGTAGATCTTGGTTACCATGGTGAGGGTAGGAACGTAGATCCTGGTCACCATGGTGAGGGTAGGAACGTAGATCCTGGTTACCAAGGTGAAGGTAGGAACGTAGATCCTGGTTACCAAGGTGAAGGTAGGAACGTAGATCCTGGTTACCAAGGTGAAGGTAGGAACGTAGATCCTGGTTACCATGGTGAGGGTAGGAACGTAGATCCTGGTTACCATGGTGAGGGTAGGAACGTAGATCCTGGTTACCATGGTGAGGGTAGGAACGTAGATCCTGGTTACCATGGTGAGGGTAGAAACGTAGATCCTGGTTACCATGGTGAGGGTAGGAACGTAGATCCTGGTTACCATGGTGAGGGTAGGAACGTAGATCCTGGTTACTATGGTGAGGGTAGGAACGTAGATCAACTAGTAAATCCAGAGCTTTGCTCTTTCTTCACCACGATGGATCGATGCAACGTCCTAATTATTGCAGACGCTGCACCGATCCGTCTATCCATCTCCCGCTCCATCCTCCCCCCACTTTGAACAAGACCCTGAGAGACTTTACCTCCTCCACTGGGAGCAGGACCCTGTCCCTGACCTGCAGGGGGGGGGGCGTGGTTTCGGATTAGACGACTATTTTATAAACTGATGAATAATTGAATGATTTTTAAAAACAAATCTATGATTTAATGTCCGCTGCTCGTTCTGATGTAAACCAAACTCACACACACACACACACACACACACACACACACACACACACACACAGTTACACAACCACACACACACTTAGATATGTTGGTCAGTGACCTGCAGTGTGTGTGTGTGTGTGTACAGTCTGGGTTTATCCAGTTTCAGGAGGAATCGAACCAGCTGCTTTCCTTCTTGTTTATCATCAGAGTCAAAGTTCAGAGAGGTCGATCCTGATTGGTTAAAAAAAAGATTCTTTGTTTTCTGGAAGAAAGTTGTTGATAAAATTTCTCAAACTGAAATCAGGATGAAACTAAATTCCTGATGAATTCAGAATAAAATTAAAAGAGGAGATTTTATTCTTTTAAATGGTAAAAATTCTTATTTTATAAAAACATGGAACCTTTTGTTTCCTCGGTAATAAAGTTTCACCCAAAAAAATCTTCTTATAAATACGTTTAATCTGTTTCACTTTAGTTTATGATAATGTGAATTACCCCTTCCTCTCGCTGCGTAATTAGCGGAGGATTCATCGTTGCATACCAGGCAGGTTCTGTCATCGCGTACCTCATCTTTCTGATGCATTGCAGCCGATTGGCTGGACCGATCCGCTGCAGCCAATCGGCTGCAACGTCCAGCCAAACGTTGCAGCTGATTGGCTGGACTTTTTGTAAATCTTTGTGTTTTAAAAAACTGAGAGCACATTGTAGTTCTTCACTAGTCTAATTATTAGGCAGGTTCTATCATCGTGTACCGGGACGGGAGGCTTCGTCGTCGTGTACCGGGACAGGACGCTTCATCGTCGTGTACCGGGACAGGACGCTTCATCGTCATGTACCGGGACAGGAGGCTTCATCGTCATGTACCGGGACAGGAGGCTCCGTCGTCGTGTACCGGGACAGGAGGCTCCGTCGTCGTGTCCCGAGACAGGAGGCTTCGTCGTCGTGTCCCGAGACTGGAGGCTTCGTCGTCATGTACCGGGACAGGAGGCTCCGTCGTCGTGTACCGGGACAGGAGGCTTCGTCGTCGTGTACCGGGACTGGAGGCTTTGTTGCGTACAGGGACAGGCGTTGTTGATGCATACCGGGCCAGGCTTCGTATGACCAGATGGAGGGGAACCATCGAAGGAGATGCATAGGGCTGGAGGATCAGATGTAGAGGAACACCATCGTGACTGCAGCGGATGATCTGAACACCAGAGTGATGGTTAAAGAACCAGGGGGAAGACAAGACACAGGTGGAGACATGAAGGAGAGACAACAGGGACCAGGTTTACTGAATTAGGGCCGGATTGGGAGAGTCTTGTATCCGTTTTTTAAAGAAACATCCCTGGTTTTTATTGTGTTTTGGTCTCAGATGGGCGTAGAAAACAAACCGAACAGCAGTGGATCATCAACGTTTGAAGGAGGTTCGAAGAACGTTCACACTAAAAAAAACATGCTTTTAAAAACTTTCACAAAGTAAAACCACTTTAATTCTCTTCCTGCAGTTTTCTAGTCAGTACCTCTCACACACTCACACTCCGGGCAGGCTGTGGTGTGTACCCACGACCAGTTCCTGCAGGTTGCAGCAGGTTCAGAGGCGGCTCAAACAGAGCGAGGTGAGGCGGGGAGGGGGCGGTGGGAGGGAACCTGGGAAAAGGACCAGATTGGTGAAGTTAAGCAGGAAACGTCCGCTGATAAAACACAAGGTCACACACAGTGTCGTACTACCGTGGAACACACGGGGGCGCTGAAACTGTTCTGATATGATGGAAGGTTAAAGGCGTCACCGTGGAAACCCACCGTGTAAAATCTCTACACACACATCACCATAGAAACACCTTCAGTTTGAGTTTCAGGGGCTGACGTCATTCCTATTCATCTTTACTCAGGATGGCACCATCTGGTGGCTCTGTTTCAGCAACTAGGTCAGGGACAGCAGGGATTATCTTACGTTTACAGCGATGAAAAACATCCTACCCAATCAGAGAACAGAGATGACGATGTGACATGAACACAAGCATCTGTCCGCCATGTTTGTAGTTCTTAAGCTGAAAAAACACTGGAATAGTTTTTAAAGGTCGAAAAAGTTTCAAAAAAGTCTTCTGGGCAGTTTAATTCTTGATCGAGACGTTTTGACTTCCATCCGGAAATCATTTTCAATCTGAATGAAATGGACTGAAACCTGGATCTATTTATACTAACCTGAGTAAAAGGTAAAAAAAATAGTAAGAAGGGCTCGACCAATGAGACTGTGTTACCTATGATGGCCGTGAATGGCTCCTATTGTAACATCAGACCAGTACTTACTCTCTTACTCTCTGGCTGCGGCTCTATTCCCGTGTTCTACTGCGTGACCGATCGCCTTGAGTTTAAACTCTGCGGTGTAACAGTGTCTCTTGGTAGGAGCCATTTCCGGGTCTTTACACAAACACACAAATGGAAATGAGACGCCAGCATGCACCGCGCACTACTTCTTCCACGGGGGAAATGGAGTCAGCGGCTGCTTACTGCAGTTGATCCATATATAAGACGCTCCGGGTTAAAAGACGCATCGTGGACTTTAGAGAAAATTTAAGGTTTTTAGGTGCGCCTTATAGTGCGGAAAATACGGTAGTTGATGAGGCTGGATGGGAGCCCACTCATCCGAGCATGCAGCAGCTTGTAGAAGACATTCCACGTCTCAGTGAGTCAAACAATCCAGATTCTATTGATTCAGATTCTTTATTAACTCCTACTGTAGACGTTTGTGTGTCCGGTGGCTCCAAACAGTCAGACAAAGACCTCCAAGCAGCTGCTGGGTGGTACCGAGTTCATAATGGGTGTTTAAATTAAACCCCTGCAGTGGTTTAGAAGACACACCCACCGACAGACGGAGAGAAAGAACGCCTCAGGGTGCTTCTGATGTCTGTAGGCGGAGGCATTAAAAAAAAGATATGAGGCTTGTTTACCAGGAATAACCAGAGGAGTTCTCTACAGTCTGAAGGAACCAGAGGAGTTCTCTACAGTCTGAAGGAACCAGAGGAGTTCTCTACAGTCTGAAGGAACCAGAGGAGTTCTCTACAGTCTGAAGGAACCAGAGGAGTTCTCTACAGTCTGAAGGAACCAGAGGAGTTCTTTACAGTCTGAAGGAACCAGAGGAGTTCTTTACAGTCTGAAGGAACCAGAGGAGTTCTCTACAGTCTGAAGGAACCAGAGGAGTTCTCTACAGTCTGAAGGAACCAGAGGAGTTCTCTACAGTCTGAGGGAACCAGAGGAGTTCTCTACAGTCTGAAGGAACCAGAGGAGTTCTCTACAGTCTGAAGGAACCAGAGGAGTTCTCTACAGTCTGAAGGAACCAGAGGAGTTCTCTACAGTCTGAGGGAACCAGAGGAGTTCTCTACAGTCTGAAGGAACCAGAGGAGTTCTCTACAGTCTGAAGGAACCAGAGGAGTTCTCTACAGTCTGAAGGAACCAGAGGAGTTCTCTACAGTCTGAGGGAACCAGAGGAGTTCTCTACAGTCTGAAGGAACCAGAGGAGTTCTCTACAGTCTGAAGGAACCAGAGGAGTTCTCTACAGTCTGAGGGAACCAGAGGAGTTCTCTACAGTCTGAAGGAACCAGAGGAGTTCTCTACAGTCTGAGGGAACCAGAGGAGTTCTCTACAGTCTGAGGGAACCAGAGGAGTTCTCTACAGTCTGAAGGAACCAGAGGAGTTCTCTACAGTCTGAGGGAACCAGAGGAGTTCTCTACAGTCTGAAGGAACCAGAGGAGTTCTCTACAGTCTGAAGGAACCAGAGGAGTTCTCTACAGTCTGAAGGAACCAGAGGAGTTCTCTGCAGTCTGAAGGAACCAGAGGAGTTCTCTACAGTCTGAAGGAACCAGAGGAGTTCTCTACAGTCTGAAGGAACCAGAGGAGTTCTCTACAGTCTGAAGGAACCAGAGGAGTTCTCTACAGTCTGAAGGAACCAGAGGAGTTCTCTACAGTCTGAAGGAACCAGAGGAGTTCTCTACAGTCTGAAGGAACCAGAGGAGTTCTCTACAGTCTGAGGGAACCAGAGGAGTTCTCTACAGTCTGAGGGAACCAGAGGAGTTCTCTACAGTCTGAAGGAACCAGAGGAGTTCTCTACAGTCTGAAGGAACCAGAGGAGTTCTCTACAGTCTGAAGGAACCAGAGGAGTTCTCTACAGTCTGAGGGAACCAGAGGAGTTCTCTACAGTCTGAAGGAACCAGAGGAGTTCTCTACAGTCTGAAGGAACCAGAGGAGTTCTCTACAGTCTGAAGGAACCAGAGGAGTTCTCTACAGTCTGAAGGTTTGATGAGACAGAGGAGAATAAATAAAAATCCAACAGGAAGGAAAACGTTTGCGTCTCTTTTCTCCGTGTGAGGATATTTTTTCGGATCAGGTAAACTTCTCCCCATAACCCTGAAAGGGATAGATGGATAAGAAGGTGACCCACCGACCGTCCGTCCATCCGACCGACTGTCTGACCCACCGTCCATCCGACCGACTGACCGACCAACCGGCTGACAGGAAACCGTGTTACAAAATTAAAACTCATTTATTATTTACTTTACATTTTAAAAAGGCCCCACGACAGACTGGCGACCTGTTCGGGGTGTACCATGCCCTTCGCCTTAAATTAGCCGGAATGGGCTCCGGCACCCCCCGCAAACCCGAAAGGGACAGACGGATAAGAAGATGACTGACTGACTGACATTTTAAAAACAAAATATAAAAGTGTTACAAAATACAGAAAATAATAGAATAAAAAGATTAAAACCAACTAATTTGATACAATTAAAAAGCGACCGAAATGAGCTTCCTCTGCAGGCTGTATGGGCTCTCTGTCAGAGATCGGGTGAGGAGCTCTGCCATCCGGGAGGAGCTCAGAGTACAGCCTCTCTCTCCTCCTCCGGGTCGAGAGAAGCCAGATGGGGTGGTTCGGGCATCTGGTCAGGCCTCACTGGTGATGGTTTCGGGCAAAATTTGGGCTAAAATTTAGCAAATGTTTTTTTTTCAAAAAGCTTCGATCTGGCGTCTTTTTTTCATGTTATTGATGAATTTTGGAGTCTGACGTGAAAGCATGTTGTTAAGTCTGAAATTAATGAGCAGCGCCTGTTGCTGTTGATGCCCATTTCCCTGCTTTCCCTGCCGCACACACAGCACTTTGCTGTGTGTGCGGTAAAAGTCTGTGTGTGTGTGTGTGTGTACTGGTAGATCTCAGCGTGTGTGTGTTCTGGTAGATCTCAGTGTGTGTGTATACACACATTCCATCATCCTGCCTGCAGGCATGAATCTGCTGCAGCTTGAATCTGTCGATGATTCCTGCCTCCACACACGGTGTAACAGTTTGTGTTTTACAGGTCGTTACCATGACAACGACACTATGTGCCGCGTGATCGTAACGTGCTGCTCCCTCTTCTGGACCCTCCTCAGCATCACCGCACCCTTCGCCCAGCTCATCGCCTTCCTGAGCCCGGATTGGCTGCTGGGTGTCCCGCGGTCAGACGACGAGGGGCACCGCCCGTCCCTCGGCTTGTACGCCCGCTGTGTTTATGTCGGAGGAGGCGTGGGGCTGAGCTGCGGGCCGTACGCCAGCAGTTTCACAGAGGTGGCCAGCGGATTCTGGCAGGCAGCCATTTTGTTCCTGGCGAGCGGGACGGTGATGCTCGGTGGCGTTGCCGTGGTTTCCATCTTCAGCCTGTGCTTCCGGAGCATTCTGAAGAAAAGCATCTTTAACATCTGTGGGCTGCTGCAGGGCGTGGCGGGTAAATATTACACACACACACAAACACACACACACACACATACAAACACACACACACACACACAGACAGACATTAGTATTAGTTTGGCAAGGGCACTGACATATCAGGGTGTGGCATTCATGAAGCACAGCGCAGTGAAGGGCTCGGGCTTAAGATCTTACGTCTAGTCCACCGAGCATTTACATCTTAAAGCCACCACACACACACACACACACACACACACACACACACGAGTGAGAAATGTGTGTTTGAGGAGGCGTAACTCAGTGATAGAGTTGCCTGTTCGAGTCCTGCCATGAGCTCATGTCAGAGTGTCCCTGCTTTGGGCGGCAGCATGTTTCAGACCAGGGGTGGGAAAACTTCTTGATCCGTGGGCCACAAGGGGCCGGAACAGGAGCGGATGGATGGCACGCTTTGGTAACCTCACCTCATTGGAGAAAAAAATACACATTTTGGGATCTGGAGTAAACAAACACGCTAGATATGCAAAGTCATTAGGGCTGCTAAATGCACGTAATCAAGCGCGCTAGATGTTACATCTCGCGTGCTAGCGCTAAACAACGTGCATCTAGCACCAGGTTTGAAATCTAACACTGTTTACATGCGTGTATTGGCCCCGATGGCTTTCCATATTTACACGCACTGTTTTTTTTTGACAGCGTGGGCATCACAAAGACACACACATTTTAATGGGAGCAATGTTGTTGTATCTTTGGCGCCATCTAGTGACAAAAAACAGCATTACAATTCAATTCAATTCAATTTTATTTGTATAGCCCAAAATCACAGAAAGTCCGTCTCAATGGCCTTCACAAGAAAAAGAGGAATGTATTAACACAAATACACAACAAGAAAAATAACTAACAAATGCTAACTAAACAAGACTAGCACATTAATGCACTTAGACTCTCCTTCTCGGTGAAGAAAAACTCCTAAAAAACCCATCAGTGGGGAAAAAATAAGAAACCTCATGGGGATCCACGTGAAAGAGAGATCCCTCCCCCGGGACGAGCAAACAATGTGTCAAAGATTATTGTTTAAATATTAGCTTATTCTAATCTACAGCTAAATATCTAAAGAAGTCAATAAATGTTCTTCATCCTGATGGAAACACGGGGGACTTCTCAGCCCGGAGATGTCCAGAACGAGGATGAGTAGATGTTCTTCATCCTGATGGAAACACGGGGAGACTCCTCAGCCCAACGATGCCCACGGCGGAGATGAGTAGATGGATTTCGTCCTGATGGAGCGGGGATGAAGAAGCGCGGAGGTCTCCTCGGTGTGGCCATGCCCAGGACAGGAACGCAGAGTCCTGGATGGGGCTCTCTCCCAGAGAGGAGGGAGAGAGGTGGACAACATGTGAATTGTATTGTACCAACTAGCAGTGAAATTCTAAATAAACAGACAATTTAGAACAATGAATGAGATAGAAAGCCAGGGGTTTAGGGTAGAGGGTTAGAGTAGGGGGTAGGGGGAAAGAGCCAAGACAGTCTGGCAGAGAATAGTAGATAGAATTAGAGGACAGAACCCCAATGTACCATACTTTCCCCAGCTTTTACTATCTAGCAGCCAACTATTAATTATATCAGCTAATTGAATCTGTTTCTATCTGGCCTGTTGATAAGCTTGTTCAAACAGGAATGCTTTAAGCCTCCCTTTAAATGTAGGAACACTGTCTGCCTCTCTCACTTGAGCTGGGAGCTTATTCCATAAAACTGGAGCTTGGTAGCTGAAGGCTCTACCTCCAACTGTACTTTTTGAAATCCTAGGAAAATAAACATCAACATTACAGGGAAAATAAAACATCAACAAGTCTTATTTATTTAATTTTTTTTAAGTTCCGGGGCCGGATTAAATCGTTTAACGGACCGCATGTGGACCGCGGGGCGTAGTTTGCCTATGCCTGTTCTAGAGCAAGGGGTGTCCAACCATTTTTTGTCCCAAGATCTACTTTTCAAATATCAAACCTCTTGAGAGATGCCACCCACACACACACACACACACACAAACACACACGAGACAAGTTCCTCTCTCTCTCTCTCTCTCTCTCTCAAACACACACACACAGACTTTGTCCACGCGCACGCAGCGCTTTGGGAGGGAATAGCAGCCACAACAGCAACAAGCGCTGCTCATTGTTCTCAGGCTTAAAGACGCTATTTACGTCACAGGCTCCAAAAACCTTCAATAACACTAGAAAAAAAACACTAGATTGAAGCTTTTCTGGGAAAAAAAACCCAGAGAATCACTAAATTTTAGAATGTTTTCTTTTCTGTGCTGCAGGGCTGCTCCTGATGGTGGGACTGATGCTGTTCCCTGCCGGATGGGGGTCTGAGAAGGTTGTGTCTTACTGCGGAGCCGAAGCGGCAGCGTTCAGACCCGCCCTCTGCTCCCTGGGCTGGGCTTTCTACACCGCCATCGGAGGAACGGTCACCACCTTCCTGTGTGCCGCCCTGTCCGCTCAGGCTGAGACGGCCACCTCCAGCGATAAAGTCCAGGATGAGATAGAAGACGGTAAAAGTTTCATCTGTCTGTTGTGATGGACTGAGAGGGAAATGAGGATTCACTGGAGAAGAAACAGCACCATTTTTTATCAGGTGTGTTTGGAGCAGCGGTGGATGAAGAACTCACTTTTTGTACTTAAGTAAAAAAGTTTTCTTCTTCTTTCGGCTTTTCCCTTTAGGGGGCGCCACAGCAAGTCAGTTTCTTCCATCTAACCCTATCTGCTGCATCTTCTTCAGTCACACCAACTATCTTCATGTCTTCCTTCACTGTATCCATGAACCTCCTCTTTGGTCTTCCTCTAGTCCTCTTTCCTGGTGGTTCCAAACCCAGCATCCTTCTTCTGATGTACTCTCTCTCTCTCCTCTGCACATGTCCAAACCATCTCAGTCTGACCTCTCTGACTTTAAAACCTCTAACATGTGCTGTTCCTCTGATCCTGTCCATTCTGGTCACTCCCAGAGAGATCCTCAGCATCTTCATCTCTGCAACAAACATCTCTGTTTCCTGTCTTTTCCTCAGTGACGCTGTCTCTAGACCAATCAGCATCGCTGCTCTCACCACACTGTCTCTAGACCAATCAGCATGGCCGCTCTCACCACGCTGTCTCTAGACCAATCAGCATGGCCGCTCTCACCACACTGTCTCTAGACCAATCAGCATGGCCGCTCTCACCACGCTGTCTCTAGACCAATCAGCATGGCCGCTCTCACCACACTGTCTCTAGACCAATCAGCATGGTCGCTCTCACCACGGTTTTGAACACTTTCTCTTTCATTTTAGCTGAAACTCTTCTGTCACACATCACACCTGATACTTTCCTCCACCCGTTCCAGCCTGCCTGCACACGCTTCTTCACCTCTTTTCCACACTCTCCATTGCTCTGGACTGTTGATCCTAGAAACTAATAAAAGTAAAAAAGTAATTGGTGTAAATTTGACTTTTTCAGTAAAAAGTAAAAGTATTTGATCATAAGTCAAATGTTATTTTTCATGCTGTAGGGTCACAAATAAATACTCTGCAGGGGCGTGACACCCCTGCCCCCCTCTCTTTTGGTCCACAAAAAGAAAAAAAAAGAAGAAAGTAAAGGGGACTAGTTCTATCCCCTAGAAGGGCCAGTGAATGGGCACCAAAATGCAGGAAAATTACACTTATTTTTTTAAATGTTTTTGTTTACTTTTTACTTTTACTCACTACTTTTTTTATGCAATTATCTGTACTTTTACTTCGTTAATTTTGTATCTATCGTGCCATTTAATTTGAATGTGGTTGGATGAGGAGAGCTAACGCAATCTCAATACGACTTCCTATCTGTCCATCACTTCAACACGTGACACACAGCACGCGCGCATGCATGCACGCACACATACACCCCTCCCCCCGGCACACCTGCTGTGTTCCAGCAGGTGTCACGCAGGCTGTATGTGGCGCTCCCAACCTTAGAAACTTGTTAAAGACTATTCAGTATATCCTCAATGAACTTTGAAAACTAGCTGCCTTAAAAAAACATTTTGGTATTTTTTTTTTACATTGAGTGTGTTTTGTGTTTTTGTTACATTGAGTGTGTTTGTGTTTTTGTTTTTTGGTGGGTTTTTTTTACATTGAGTGTATTTGTGTGTTTATTTTGTTTTTGTTTTTTTACATTGAGTGTGTGTGTGTGTTTTTTTTTCACATTGAGTGTGTTTGTGTTTTGTTCTGTTTTGTTTTGTCCCGCTCGGCTCGTGGGCGGTTCTCCTGTCTATACTGTACGCCGCCTTTTGGATGTGCGTCGGCGCGGCAGGAGGCTTCAGTACTTGGTTGATTGGGAGGGGTATGGTCCTGAAGAACGGTCGTGGGTCCCAAGCTCTCGCATTTTAGATGCTTCCCTGGTGAGGGACTTTCACCGGTCTCATCCTGGCCGGCCTGGCGGGCGCCGAGTGGCACGTGTTACGGGGGACTACTGTCAGGAGAGTAGTCTGTTCCCCCTCTGTGTCCTGTTCCCCCCTCCCTCTTGTCTATGTGTGTGCACTAGTCACACCTGAAACTCATCTACTCATCTGCTGGAGCATAAATGGATCAGTTTTTGACACTCTTTGCAGGTTCGTTGTTTATCATGCTTGACCTGTTATCCAGTTTTTGGCTCCAGCTCCTACATCAGAACCTGCTTAGTTTATCTGTTTTGTCTTCTTATTTTGGACTTTTTATCAATCTAATAAATCTGCTTGTGTTTTTTTTCATCTGAGCCTGTCTGTTGTGTCAAGGGTATATTTTTGGCCTCAGCTCCACGTCATGACAGTTTTATTATCAAATGACTGTTGCTATAAATGATCTTATGGAATGTTTAACGATAAAAATCCAAAGAAAAAAGACATAAAATATAATTGTAAGTGTTGTGTATCGTTCACCAAGTTCAAGTGTTGAGAATTTTATTGAATGGATGGAGAAACTTTATTCTGGTGTGACTCAGAAAACCTCGTACATCTGTGGTGATTACAACCTTGACTTGTTAAACCCAACCAAACAGAAAAGTATTGATGACTTTATAAATTAGATTAGAATGACTTTATTGATCCACACTCTTCATCACTGTATCCAACAATAACCAAACCCAGTAGAATAACATCACATCTTTACCAATAACATGGAAAGTCAGATTACAAGTGGACTCTTTATCGCTGACATTACAGATCATTTACCCATCTTCACTGTCTCAGAATCTGATTTTAAAAAACAACCTAAATCTAATGAACCTATTCTAAAACGAATACAGCTAAAGTCAACAGGACTGGACCGAGGTTTACACCGTCACACAGATGTTAACAAAGCTTACAATAACTTCTTAGATTTATTCATGACTCATTAAAACAATCACTGTTTCTTAAGGAAATAAAAGTAAACTATCGATGTAAAAACAAGCCGTGTCTGACAAAAGGAATCATAAATGCTTGAAAAAAGAAAAATAACTTGTATAAAATATTCATAAAACAAAAACTAAAGTAAACTAATATAATTAGAACAAGAAAGCAATTATTTTATAGAAGACTGCTGTATGAGAACCAAAATAATATGAAAAAAATGTGGAATCTATTGAATGCTTTGCTTCAGCACCGAAAACCACAAAGTTAAAAGTAGAATAGATGTGGCAAATTATTTTAATCAATATTTTGTTAATGTTGGTCCTGAGTTGGCATCAAAGTTAACACAATTGACACCGTGCACTGTAAAAATGATACTGAAAGAAATCCATCTACCATGTTTCACCAACAACTGAAAAAGAAGTAATAGATACTGTTAGTAAATCATCAAGAGACTGTCATGACATTAGTATGAGATTAATCAAACAGGAATAACATTGTCAAACCTCTCACACACATTTGTAACTTATCATTTCAATCAGGACATAGTAGAAAAAGTTTCAAAAAAGTCTTCTGGACAGTTTAATTCTTGAACAAGACGTTTCGACTTCCATCTGGAAATCATTTTCAATCTGAATGAAATGGACTGAAAACTGGATCAATTTATACTAACCTGAGTAAAAGGTAAAAAAAATAGTAAGAATGGCTCGACCAATGAGCCTGTGTTACCTATCATGGCCATGAATGGCTCCTATTGTAACCACAGACCAGTGAACAAACCTATTATAAAAATGCTAAAAGCCTAGTGAATAGAAATTCCTGCTAACGAGAGGCGTGAAACTGAGTCACGAGGTGTCATCTTTAGTCCATGGCTTCAAAAGGCTGCTGTAAATCCCAGGCAAAATGTATCTAACGCCTCCACTCCGATTCCGAGAGGGACTCTCTTTCATCACAAAGATGGCTTCCTTCACCCCTCTTTCAAACCATCCTTTCTCTCTACTTGAGGGACTACACGAATAACGTGTAGTCCCTTCACTTCATTCAATCAGGACAGTTTCCAAAAAAAAAATGAAAATGGCAAAAATAATTCCTATCTTCAAAAGTGAAGGTAAACATGATTTTACCAACTACAGACCGATTTCTCTGTTACCTCAATTCTCAAAAATACTTGAAAAACTGTTCAATACATGCCTGGAAAACTTTATAAATAAACATCACATTATCAACGAAGGTCAATATGGATTTACGACAAAAAGAACTACCTCAATGGATATACTCGACGCAACTGAGGAAATAACAAGTGCAATAGATGGTAAAAAATATGCAATTGGAATTTTTATAGATTTAAAGAAAGCTTTTGATACAATCAATCATGCAATATTACTTAAAAATTACAAGAACAGGGATAAGGGGAATCGCTGGGGAATGGATACAAAGCTATTTAACTGAAAGAACTCAATATGTACAAATAGGGTCTTCTTCATCTGAGACTCTTAGTATTTCTTGTGGTGTTCCCCAAGGCTCCATCTTGGGACCAAAACTTTTTAATATCTACATAAACGATATTCTTATGGTATCTCAGTCACTAAAACTCATACTGTTTGCAGATTATACAAATATATTCCATAGCAGTCATAATTACAATGAACTTATCAGTACAGTCAACAAGGAGCTCAACAAAATAAAGAAGTGGATGGATTTTAATAAATTATCTCTTAATCTGAACAAAACTAAAGTCATGTTCTTTGGAAATACAAAAACAAGCTCCAAACAACCAATTGTATTTGAAAATGTCCAAATTGAGACTGTAGATGAAGCAAAATTTTTGGGAATCATCATAGACAATAAACTGTCTTGGAAACCCCACGTCAGACATGTAAAAGCAAAAATATCCAAAAGTCTCTCTATAATAAATAAAATTAAACATCGTCTTGACTTCACCTCCTTGCGTACATTGTATTGCTCGATGGTTCTTCCATATCTCACTTATGGTGTTGAAGTATGATGGAATACTTATCAGACGACACTATCACCCTTAACTGTCTTACAGAAAAGAGCACTACCAATTATACATAAAGTTGGTTTTTTGGATCATACTCACAACCTCTTTGCACATTCTAAACTCTTAAAATTTAAAGACCTTTCTCAGTACTACTCAGCAATCACAATGTTTAAAGCATACCACAAACTACTGCCAAAAAATTTACAGTCTATTTAATCTGAATGAAAAATCACATAACTAGAGAGTAATAGGAGACTTTAAACTGCCCAAAGTGAGAACCACTAAAAAAAGGTTTTACATGTCTGTACGTGGTGTAAAACTCTGGAATAGTCTGGACAAATCCTACAAGTAATATCAAAATTTAAATACATTCAAACTAAATTATAAACATATGATCTGATCACAGTATATGAAATATTTAATGTAATTATATCACTGTCTTCTTCACTGTATTCTTTTTTTGTGTTTTTTTTCTTACCGTAGTACTTGCTTTTCTCTTACTACTGCTTTCCTATAGGTTATTATTAGTAACCAGGTCCTATAGTTTGGTATTAGTAACCAGGTCCTATAGGTTGGCATTAGTAACCAGGTCCTATAGGTTGGTATTAGTAACCAGGTCTTATAGGTTGGTATTAGTAACCAGGTCCTATAGGTTGGTATTAGTAACCAGGTCCTATAGGTTGGTATTAGTAACCAGGTCCTATAGGTTGGTATTAGTAACCAGGTCCTATAGGTTGGTATTAGTAACCAAGTCCTATAGGTTGGTATTAGTAACCAGGTCCTATAGGTTGGTATTAGTAACCAGGTCCTATAGGTTGGTATTAGTAACCAGGTCCTATAGGTTGGTATTAGTAACCAGGTCCTATAGGTTGGTATTAGTAACCAAGTCCTATAGGTTGGTATTAGTAACCAGGTCCTATAGGTTGGTATTAGTAACCAGGTCCTATAGGTTGGTATCAGTAACCAGGTCCTATAGGTTGGTATTAGTAACCAGATCCTATAGGTTGGTATTAGTAACCAGGTCCTATAGGTTGGTATTAGTAACCAGGTCCTATAGGTTGGTATTAGTAACCAGATTAATTATTGTAAATATGTATTTCTCTCATGTTTGAGCACTGGGGGTGGGGTTAAATAAATCCACTCCTTCTTGAACGTTACAAACTTTGATTTTGTGCGCTTGTTTATACTTTGTTATTATTTCTATTGAAGAAGAATGCTCATTTAAAAACATGCTACCCTGTCCAAGATAAATAATAATATTTTTTTTAGCTGACACTCTTTTATCACACATCACATCTGATACTTTCCTCCACCCGTTCCAGCCTGCTTGCACACACTTCTTCACCTCTTTTCCACACTCTCCATTGCTCTGGACTGTTGATCCTAGATACTTAAAATCTTCCACCTTCTTTATTTCTTCTCCCTGTAACCTCACTTTTCCATTTGGATCCCTCTCATTCACACACATGTACTCTGTTTTACTCTGACTAATCTTCAAACCTCCACCTCTCCAGCTTTTCCTCCACCTCTTCCCTCCTCTCACTACAGATCACAATGTCATCTGCAAACATCATTGTCCATGGAGATTCCTGTCTGACCTCGTCTGTCAGCCTGTCCATCACCATAGCAACAGTCCCACCCCCACACTGAACTCCTCTGTCTCACCTACAGCACACCTCACCACTGTCTTACAGCCCTCATACATGTCCTGAACCACTCTAACATACTTCTCTGTCACCCCAGACTTCCTCATACAATCCCATAGTTCTTCTCTAGGTACCCTGTCATACTCTTTCTCTAGATCTACAATGCTTCCAAACAAGCATCCCGGTTTTAATGCCGTTCATCCACACCCACACATCTGGAGCCATTGGAGCTGAAATAGAAACATTCAGAAGACGTTCTTCTTGGTTCAACGAGAGCAGAACAAAGTCAAATATTTACCTGCAGCTTTGGTTTGGAATGAAGCTGTTGAGCTAAAGTTTCCCCAACGCCAGAAGTTCTCCTTCGCTCCACAGCGAACCTTCACCTGGTGCCGATCAGACGGTTGGAGCTCATTTAGAGGCACAGAGTGGAGGTTCACGCCGGTGAAATTCAGCTGCTCACACACACACACACACACACACACACACACACACACACACACACACACACACACACACACACACACACACACACACACACACACACACACACACACACACACACACAGACAGACAGACAGACAGACAGACACACACAGACACACACACACACACACCTTTATTAGTGAGAGGTCAACCAGTAAAAAAAATAATTCTCTGGTAAAAGTTTATCATTCATTCATCTTCTTCACCGTCCATCCCTGGCAGGGTCGTGGGGAGTACCGGAGCCTATCCCAGCTGATTCAAGGTGAGAGGCAGGGTACACCCTGAACAGGTTGCCAGTTTGTTGCAGGCCCACACACACAGACAACCATTCGCACACACACTCATTCCTAGGGGCAATTTCGTAGCAGCCAGTAAACATAACGTGTATGTTTTTAGCGAGTGAGAAGAAACCAGAGAAAACCCACACATACACATGGAGAACATGCAAACTACACACAGTGAGACCAGTTTTCCAAGCCTCGAACCCTTACACCACCTTCCAGACGGTAAATGTTGATATAAATGTAAATTATAAATAGTTTGTTTTTTAATAAACCTGCTGTACCTGCTTCGTTCCGTGGCTGTTTTTGAGCTCCGCCTGGCAGACCAGAGGGAGGGAATAATTATATCTCCAGTACCAGCTCAGCGTTGCGTTTCTGGCCTCGGCGATGACTTTCAGCTGTAAGGGGGTAACTGGTTGAACTGCAGGGATAAAGAAAAACAACCGGTTCCTGTCTCTCCTCATGGTATTTCTAGAGATTCACATGAAGAGCAGCATACCTCTGTGTAAGATCTCCGCTGAGTCTGTTAGCTCGTACTGACCCAAAGGGTTGACAGCCGTCAGGGTCCACTTTCCGGCCCAGTCAGGGAAATGTACCTGGTTCGGATTTTTTTTTGTACCGGTACTAGAAATAAAACAGAGATGTCATCAGACGGTCGTCCTTCCTTCTCGATGAGCCCTGATTCACACCAGGGTTCAACGGCCGTTCCACTGTGGCAGCTGGGGTCCAGTGTCGTTTTCCTCAACAGTAACAACAACAAAATGATTTTGTTGACGAAGCTTTTTTTTTATGACGATGACGTTCCGTCATCTTCCGCTTGTTCTGGGGTCGGGTCGCGGGGACAACAGCCTCAAGCGGGCAGCCCAGGCCTCTCTCTCCCGGCTGCATCCTCCAGCTCACCTGGAAGGATCCCAAGTCGTTCCCCGGCCGGCTGTGAGACATGGTCTCTCCAGCGGGTTCGGGGTCTGCCCCTTGGTCCTAGGTGAGGGGCCAGTCAAAGCGTGGCTCAAAAAAACCCCTATGAAGAGATCAAACATGGCCAAGTTGCCCTTACCCGGACGCGGGTCACCGGGGCCCCCCCTTGGAGCCAGGCCCGAGGGTGGGGCACGCGTGCGAGCGCCTGGTGGCCAGGCTTTTACCCATGGGGCCCGGCCGGGCTCAGCCCGAACAGGGAACATGGGCCACCCTTCCAGCGGACTCACCACCTGCAGGAGGGGCCATTGGGGTCGGGTGAAGGAGGAGATGGGTGGCAGCCAACAGCGGTAACGATAACGTAACAACAACAAAATAAATGCAGCTTTTTGGTGCCGAAAATGTAACGAGACGTTCGCAAGTTTCTGTTGACGAGACGAAAATGTAACGAAATAAGCGTCAGACTTTAAAATTTTTATCTGTGAAAAAAACTGTCACAGCAGCTTCATTCCACGCCCCCCACAGTGCTGCACGTTCACACCGTCTACACAACACACCTGCAGCCATGAGGAGGTCACACACCATGGCAGCAGCAGCAACAAAGAGGCTTAGTTGCTAACGATTGATTTAAAGACACAGTACAATGTTTACTTTGTTTACAGGTTTATTAAGAGGTGTCATTTTTAAGTATGAATAAGTTACAACGTTCCTCACTCACTGAAAAAATTATATTTATTTTACGTTGTTTTACAATGTTTGATGTTTTTTTAAGTTAAAGCTCAGCAGAGTTTTTTTTTTTTTTAAATAAATAACCTTCATCATTCTCAGTAATCGGTGTAAAGAGTGCAGCACACAAATTTCCCCGGTGAGGGATGAATAGAGTCATTCATTTTATTTTTTAATAAAGCTATGATTGTTAAAGTAAGAACATTTAGTCCCAGGCACGATGGTCCAGTGGTCTTCACCTGGGAGAACCAGGTTCGATTCCCAATGGGGCCAAACTATTCCTAGGACTATTGGAGAAAAAGAATTACTGAAAAAAAAAAGAATGTTTGTTGTTTTTTGCTTCTTCTTTTTTTATTTCACTAAAACTTGAATAAAACTAAAATATACAGAGAAACTAAAACGGGACAAAAACTTAAATTAATTTTTGTTCCAAAGACTAAAAACGACGTAACGTAGATTTAAAAAGTATCCAAATTTGCACAAAAATTTTTACATGAACTTTAACAGATGGCGGCGTCCCTCAGCGACTCACCCCGGTGCCCATCACGGTTTTTAAAAGTGATCCACTTCCTACCTGTTATTCACAGAGTAGCGGGTCCCACGGGGACCCCACAGGTGAGTGGACCGTCCTGTGTCCCACCGGCACCTCGTAGACACCAAGTCGTACGTCTCACACACAAAGTTCTCTGGTTTTGGTGGATCTGGAAATACGTCAGAAGGTAAAACATCAGCAAACAATAAAAACTGTAGGACTACAGAGAGCTTTCTGACTTACATCCACTGAACACGACCGTTCCCATGATCCGAGTCGAGCTTGACTTACATGGAACATTATATCCCCATTGGGTTGCACCCTCTGGGTTATTCGATGTAATGATGTATGTTCTTTGACTTATCTGGGTCACGTTGGGGAAGGACTTGTGATATTTGAAGTATATGAGCGTTTTCTCTTCTTCTAAGATGCAGCAGAAGGTTGAATTGGTCCCCACGGTAATGATTAAATCTTGAGGGTACACCCAGAGCTTGGGTTTGCTGGGAACATCTTGTCCTATTCACAGAAAGAAGGAAGGAAAGGTTGGAGGGTTGGAGCAGGATGAAGACGAGAAGGTTTAGATCCAGGTGCCCAACCAGTTGATGTCTACGCTACTACCCTCACCAAGGTAACCATGAGCTACCCTCACCATGGTAACCAGGATCTACGTTCCTACCCTCACCATGGTAACCAGGATCTACGTTCCTACCCTCACCATGGTAACCAGGATCTACACTCCTACCATCACCATGGTAACCAGGATCTACGTTCCTACCCTCACCATGGTAACCAGGATCTACACTCCTACCATCACCATGATAACCAGGATCTACATTCCTGCCCTCACCATGGTAACCAGGATCTACATTCCTACCCTCACTGTAGAAACCAGGATCTACGTTCCTACCCTCATCATGGTAATCAGGATCTACATTCCTACCCTCACCATGGTAACCAGGATCTACGTTCCTACCCTCACCATGGTAACCAGGATCTACGTTCCTACTCTCACCATGGTTACCAGGATCTATGTTCCTACCATCACCATGGTTACCAGGATCTACGTTCCTACCCTCACCATGGTAACCAGGATCTACATTCCTACCATCACCATGGTAACCAGAATCTACGTTCCTACCCTCACCATGGTAACCAGGATTTATGTTCCTACCCTCACCATGGTAACCAGGATCTACGTTCCTACCCTCACCATGTTAACCAGGATCTACGTTCCTACCCTCACCATGGTAACCAGGATCTACGTTCCTACCCTCACCATGGTAACCAGGTTCTACATTCCTACCCTCACCATGGTAACCAGAATCTACGTTCCTACCATCACCATGGTAACCAGGATCTGTGTTCCTACCCTCACCATGGTAACCAGGATCTACGTTCTTACCCTCACCATGGTGACCAGGATCTACGTGGTAAACGTGGTAAACAGGATTTCCTGCAGAGGGTGGCTGGGCTCTCTCTCAGAGATAGCAGGAGAAGCTCTGCCATCCACAAGGAGCTGTGATGGCTCTGAGGCTGTTGCCCCAGTGACCCGGCCCCGGATAAACAGTAGACGACAGAATGAAAGAAAACCAGTGTTTCCAACTAAGAGACTTTGACTCTTTCTTTAGCGAGTATTCAGACCCTGTATTTTCTAGTGTTATTGGAGATTTTTGGAGTCTGTGACATGAAAGAACGTTGTTAAGCTTGTTCTCAATGAACATCCCCACCCACTCCATTGGAGCTGCGTGTGGAATTCATCTGTGTGTGTGTGTGTGTGTGTGTGTGTGTGTGTGTGTGTGTGTGTGTGTGTGTGTGTGTGTGTGTGTGTGTATGTGTGTCTGTATGCGTTTCTGTGTGTGAGTGTGTGTGTGTGTGAGTGTGTAATGTCTAAAGGTTACATAATAACAGATCTCTTGGTGGTTTGTGATGTCAGTAAATCTCCAGATGTTCTTCATATCGTCTCACCTGGAAGCGTCTTCGTCTCGCTCCACTCGCTTACTGTCTCCCCTTCTCGGGATCGGAGTCTTACGGACAGCGACGTGCACTCCAAAGGTACCTCAGACGTCCAGCTCCATTTGTTACGTCCTCCTTCCTGGATGGGGGTCACCGTGTCCTGACAGAGGGAGCGACAAAGAGAAGCTCATCTAACAGGGTCCCGTAGACTCAGAGAGACACGAAGAGGACTAGAACTAACATTAAATACTGTTTGGTTTCTTTCCGTTCTGTAGATGACCACATCAAAGGTTTTTCCGTCTCCAGCCAACCAGGACATAGAGATCTGCTGCTTGGGTGAGTCTGGTGAGACGATCAGGTCCTGAGGCACGGTGAGACCTGAAGACAATGTTAGAAAACAGAGAGTTCTCTCCTTTCTTCTCCAGTCGGCCCACATCAGATAAACAGATTTATCTCATATGTTTAACAGAGAAAAACTACATGAGGTGACCTGCCCGCAGACCCTCTACCTCCCACCCCGCAGCAGACGGACAGGACCTCACCGGTTCCAGTGATGACTTCCAGAGTTAAAACAGCCAAGCAGATCAAGCTGGAGCGAGGCATTGCTGATGGGGTTACCATGGTGATCCGATCCACTTCCCACCCAGACGTGGACAGAAGGATCCCTGCAGGACTAAAACAGAAAATAAAAACTCTGAAGCTGACCGATCGGGAGGACGGATTCCTGTCGTACTGAGCTCACACTCACACTCACCAAGATTTATATATCCAAGGACGAAAGAGTCGAAGATCCCTCCCCCACAGGATGGCTCTGTCCGTACAGTAGGAGGTCCGACAAACGGTTCAGAAGATGAATGAGTGAGATTTTTTGGGGGGGGCGTGGGTGAGAGGGGGCGAGGGGGGGTTCAGTTCCCGAACTAAGAGTCTCAGAAAAAAACAGAATCTCAGAAACAACTAAGTTTCTTTTTATCACTTTAAAGTGAAAATTCTGGGATTTTTGGTTATTTTTAGCAAAATTCTTTAAAAAGTTATTTTGTATTAAAGTATTTTTAAATATTTTTTCTTTATTTATCTTTTTGTTTCAGAATAAAAAGTTAAATGTTTCATATTTTTCCAGAAAGTATAAAAAAAATATTAGTTTCCAAATTTAAACCACTTTTAATTTGAAAGGAGTTCAATTTCTGGGAATCATCATAGACAGTAAACTGTCTTGGAAACCCCACGTCAGACATGTAAAAGCGAAAATATCCAAAAGTCTCTCTATGATAAATAAAATTAAACATCATCTTGATTTCACCTCCGTGCGTACATTGTATTGCTCGATGGTTCTTCCATATCTCACTTATGGTGTTGAAGTCTGATGGAATACCTATCAGACGACACTATCACCCTTAACTGTCTTACAGAAAAGAGCACTACCAATTATACATAAAGTTGGTTTTTTGGATCATACTCACAACCTCTTTGCACATTCTAAACTCTTAAAATTTAAAGATCTTTCTCAGTACTACTCAGCAATCACAATGTTTAAAGTATACCACAAACTACTGCCAAAAAATTTACAAAGTCTATTTAATTTGAATGAAAAATCACATAACCTGAGAGTAATAGGAGACTTTAAACTGCCCAAAGTGAGAACCACTAAAAAAAGGTTTTACATGTCTGTACGTGGTGTGAAACTCTGGAATAGTCTGGATAAATCCTCCAAGTAATATCAAAATGTAAATACATTCAAACTAAACTATAAACATATGATCTGATCACAGTTTATGAAATGTTTAATGTAATTATATCACTGTCTTCTGTTGGAGTGTTTTTTTTGTTTGTTTTTTTTTTGTTTGTGTGTTTTTGTTTTGTTTTTTTTTTGTTTTTTTGTTTGTTTTTTTCCTTACTGTAGAACTTGCTTTTCTCTTGCTGTTGCTTCCTATTGTGTTGGTGTTGGTAACCAGGTCTGTATCCTTCCATTTACAGTAATCGTCTTAAGGTTGAAACAATATAAAATGAATTATTTATTGTAAATATGTGTCATATGAGCACTGGGGGTGGGGTTAAATAAGTTTTATTCCCCCCACTCCTTCTTGGACACTAGAAACTTTGATTTGTGCACTTGTTATATCTTCTTATTATTTCTATTGAGTTGCTGTACAAAAAAATGTTTATGTTGATTTGAGAACATGCTACACTGTCCAAGATAAATAATAATTAAAAAAAAAAAAGTTTAAAAATAAAATCCAGTTTTTTTACTGAGAAAAAATTACAATGTTTGTTTTATTCAGTTCAGCATTTGATGGTTTTAATGGTTGATTTCTGACAAACTGGGAGCAACGAACAGACTCTTTAAACACACACACACTCTCTCTCTCTGTTTCTCACACACACACTTTAGTTTTGATTTCTTCTTTAATTTTCTTGGCTCTTGTTTCAGCTTTAATTAAAAACTAATTTGTGTTAAAAATAAAGGAAGTATGTTTGTGATGAATCTAGGACATTTCAGCCTCGGACATTTAAAAAAAAATTACATAAAATATCACAATTTTTTACATAAAATATCACAATTTTTTACAAGTTTGGTTGTCCTCCACAAAAGTTGTGACTGATGCCACGAAGGAAGGCAGGGATGCTCTTCTTGCATGTGTTTAAGTCAAGCACCAGGTCGTGTGGCGTAAGCGGACTGGCCTGATGACTCCAGGTCTGGTGTTCGAGGGAACGTCGCGACGATGGCGGAGCTGGCCTGAAACGTACCGTAATTTCACGGCCATAAGGCGCACCTAAAAGTCTAAAATTTTCTTCAAAACGAACGGTGCGCCCTTTCGTGCGGTGCGCCTTGTGTGTGTGAGAAAAGGCGGACCTAAAAGAAAAAGCGGTCCCCGTGAGACGGACCTGAAAGAAAAGGCACGAGAACGTTAAAGAGTGAAGTGTGGGCGTGGATTGTGTATAAAAAGGTATGTGCTGTATGAACAACATTGCCGTTTTAACCCTGAAAATGGAAAAGAGACACGCTTATGACGCTCAGTTTAAGCTGAAGGCAATCAGCTACGAGGAGGAACATGGGAATCGAGCCGCCACGAGAAATTTCAGCATTAACGAGTCAATGGATTGTAGATGCTTGGACTAACACAGTGCTTCTCAATTATATCCTGTTGCGGCCCCTAGAAAGAAGAAAATATTTCGCCCCCCTGTCCCTCCCTCTCCGCCATGACCATAATTAGTATCATTTGTCTATGAAATTGTTATAAGCAGTGGTCCCCAACCACCAGGTGGACCACCCCTGGTGTGAGGGGCCTAACTAGTATTTTTATTCACTTTGTTTTTGTGATGTCTTTATTTTGAAGGTATGTTTACCGTTACCATGGCAACCAGAGTGCGTTCGAGCAGAGAGAATTTTTCCACGTTATAAAGACGCTGCTAATAAATTTTCTCGTGAAGACAACGTGGATTTAAATGTATTATTATTGATTAAAAAAGCCAGTTTTTCCGGCTGGTCTCATCACCTGTAGACCGGTCCATGAAAACATTATCAGACACTAAACCGGTCCGTGGCGCAGAAAAGGTTGGGGACCCCTGGTTCTAAGTACACTTCTATATAACATTGTATCCTCATTAAACATTAAAGAAAAAAAAAAAGAACAGCTTTATTAACATTGTTTTTAGTGTGTAACAGAAAATATTTAAAGTGCATCAATAAACTTGAATTTTAATAAAAATAATTCTTATTTAAACTATAAACTACAACTACTGTAGTGGATGTACAATTACACTTTATTCTAGTACGGCAAAAAAGAAAAACGTGTTCCACAGGATCACACGCGCCCCACTATTTGAGAAGCACTGGACTATTTTTTAATACGCACATTTACATGCTTGCGTGTGTTGTTGTAAGGCGGTGTGTGACTGAGACTGCGCCTTTTCGTACGGTGCGCCTTATGTGTGTGTTAAATCCTGCAACGGCGCACAAAACTGAGGCTGCGCCTTTTCGTACGGTGCGCCTAATGGCCGTGAAATTACGGTATTTGTTTGTACAGTTTGTGTGATTTCTGTTGTTGCTGGACACCAAAATTTCTCCTGCAGGTGATTAATAGAGTTTTATCTATCTACCCATCGATCTATCTATCTATCAGTGTGTGATTGTGTGGTGTGAGGTCTTTCAAGTCCTGCTTTTCTTCTTTCTTTTCTTCACAGGTGCTGGATGGTTACTAACGGGAGGATTGGGCTGATTAGATAGATAGATTTACTTTATTGATCCCACACTTTGGAAATTTGTGTGTTACAGCAGCAACAAGAAAGAAATAGACAGTATATATACAAGAAGATAAATAAAAAAAATAAAATATTAAAATGATAAAATAGAGGGAATAATTTGACAAAGATAATAATTGACATTACTTCCACGTGCGCGTACTTAACGTTGGTTATAACAGACCTGGTCTCACCCACAGTCTTCATCAGTTCTTTAACTCCTCTTGTTGTAAACTGACCACCTCTAAACTGTGCTTATTAGGTTGAAGATGGAAAGAATCAGATATCTACATGAATGAACATTTAACAAAGAAAAACTCAGACATTGCCCAAAAAAAAGCTTGACTGCTAAAAAAGGACCAGAAATCCGGATCCAACAGCACACTTGGATCTGGAGCTGGTTTTCATCAAACTCAACGGCAGCCCAGAAGAAGCAAGAGTGTTACTGGTGAGAAACATGGAGGAACTGGAACGATTCTAACACCAGGTAACCAACTCAACAAACACCTTATGCATAACCTACATAAAAAAAAAACAGCAGTATGAAAAAACTCCAAGAACTACTACAACAGAACCAAAAAGAACTGGACACCTTCACAGTAGAACACACAGACACACTGGATCCAACAACAGAAATAAACCCAGATGCTGATTTCTTCATAAATTCTCATATAAACTGAAAATATTATGAACACAAACTGTTTGAAAGTAATATTAATCTAGAAGGAAAACTACCACTTATACACTTTAATAGTAGAAGTATGAAAGCTAATGTCACTTCTATTTGTGATTTTCTTAAAGAATTCACTCATCCGTTCAGTATCATCGCAATAACAGAAACATGGTTCAATGAAAACACTCACAGCTTTTATGATATTAAAAAATACACAATGATAAAGAATAGAGAAAAGAAAACTGGAGGAGGGGTTGCTCTGTATGTCCACACTTCATTAGAACATGTTTTTAATCAGGAGAGTGGTCTGTTCCCCCTCTGTGTCCTGTTTCCCCCCTCCCTCTTGTCTGTGTGTGCACTAGTCACACCTGAAACTCATCTACTCATCTGCTGGAGCATAAATGGATCAGTTTTTGACAGACTCTTCACCAGATCGTTTGTTTATCATGTGTGACCTGTTATCCAGTTTTTTGGCTCCAGCTCCTACATCAGAACCTGCCTAGTTTATCTGGTTTTGTCGTGGGCGGTTCTCCTGTCTATACTGTACACCGCCTTTAGGATGTGCGGCGGCGCGGCAGGAGGCTTCAGTACTTGGTTGATTGGGAGGGGTATGGTCCTGAAGAACGGTCGTGGGTCCCACGCTCTCGCATTTTGGATGCTTCCCTGGTGAGGGACTTTCACCGGTCTGATCCTGGCAGGCGCCGGCTTGGTGAGCGCCCGTTACGGGGGGAGGATGAGGGTAGAGGGGGTACTGTCAGGAAAGTAGTTTGTTCACCTCTGTGTCCTGTTTCCGCCCCTCCCTCTTGTTTGTGTGTGTACACAAGTCACACCTGAAACTCATTCACTCATCTGCTGGAGCATAAATGAATCAGTTTTTCACACTCTTCGCCAGATCGTTTGTTTATCATGCTTGACCTGTTATCCAGTTTTTGGCTCCAGCTCCTACATCAGAACCTGCCTAGTTTATCTGGTTTTGTCTTCTTTATTTGGACTTTTTATCAATCTAATAATTCTGCTTGTGATTTTTTTCATCTGAGCCCGTCTGTTGTGTCATGGGTATATTTTTGGCCTCAGCTCCACATCATGACAGAACGATCTGGCCAAAGCATGGACCCAACTGACACAAACCCAGACCAGAGAGTTATTCATAATGCTGCTTCTCATCAGGAAATACTACTGGGACAGCATGAACAAAGTATCTGCACCTTGTTTGAACTCACTCATCAACTCTCAGAGCATCTGTCTCTCCAAGCTGACGGAGCAGCAGCTCCATCCAGCTCCCCAGTTGAATTACCAGCAACACGAGATCAACGGATCCAGAGCCATTCTCAGGTCAGTCTGACTTATGCCGGGGATTTTTGTTCCAATGTGCTTCTGTTTTTGATCAAAAACCAAACACTTTTGCCTCAGACATCAGCAGGATTCGATACCTAGGACCTTTCTGGATTTCTAAGGTTTTGAGTCCCACAGCAGTCCGCCTTGACTTGCCCTCTGCTCTTCGCATCCATCCCACGTTCCATGTTTTCCTGCTTAAACCTGTTGTTCCCAGTGACCTCCCCCGATCCTCCTCCTCATGCCCGGCTCGTGGGCGGTTCTCCTGTCTATACCGTACGCTGCCTTTTGGATGTGCGTCTGCGCGGCAGGAGGCTTCAGTACTTGGTTGATTGGGAGGGGTATGGTCCTGAAGAACGGTCGTGGGTCCCACGCTCTCGCATTTTGGATGCTTCCCTGGTGAGGGACGTTCACCGGTCTCATCCTGGCCGGCCTGGCGGGTGACAAGTGGCACCCGGTACGGGGGGGCTACTGTCAGGAGAGCTGTCTGTTTCCCCTCTATGTACTGTTTCCCCCCTCCCTCTTGTCTGTGTGTGTGCACTACTAAATGAACTCTACTTATATAACGCTTTTCTACCTGCATCGGTACTCAAAGCGCTTTACAGTGTAGCTCACATTCACCCATTCATACACACATTCATACCTGATGGGTACGCTGCCATGCAAGGTGCAAACCACCATCAGGAGCAATTGGGGGTTTAGTGTCTTGCTCAAGGACTCTTCGGCATGAACTCATGGCGGGGGATCGAACCGGCAACCCTCCGGTTACAGGGCGGTCACCTTACTCACTGAGCCATCCTTCCCCTAGTCACTCACTAGTCACACCTGAAACTAATCTACTCATCTGCTGGAGCATAAATGGGTCAGTTTTTGACACTCTTTGCCAGATCGTTTGTTTATCATGCTTGACTTGTTATCCAGTTTTTGGCTCCAGCTCCTACATCAGAACCTCCTTGTTTATCTGGTTTTGTCTTTTTATTTTGGACTTTTTATCAATCTAATAAATCTGCTTGTGTTTTTTTTTCATCTGAGCCTGTCTGTTGTGTCAAGGGTATATTTTTGGCCTCAGCTCCACATCACGACAGTTTTATTATCAAATATGACTGTTGCTATAAATGATCTTATGGAATGTTTAACGATAAAAATCCAAAGAAAAAAGACATAAAAAATAATTGTAAGTGTTGTGTATCGTTCACCAAGTTCAAGTGTTGAGAATTTTATTGAATGGATGGAGAAACTTTATTCTGGTGTGACTCAGAAAACCTTGTACATCTGTGGTGATTACAACCTTGACTTGTTAAACCCAACCAAACAGAAAAGTATTGATGACTTTATAAATTAGATTAGAATGACTTTATTGATCCACACTCTTCATCACTGTATCCAACAATAACCAAACCCAGTAGAATAACATCACATCTTTACCAATAACATGGAAAGTCAGATTACAAGTGGACTCTTTATCGCTGACATTACAGATCATTTACCCATCTTCACTGTCTCAGAATCTGATTTTAAAAAACAACCTAAATCTACTGAACTTATTCTAAAACAAATACAGCTTAAGTCAACAGGATTGGACCGAGGTTTACACCGTCATACAGATGTTAACAAAGCTTACAATAACTTCTTAAATTTATTCATGACTCATTATAACAATCACTGTTTCTTAAAGGAAATAAAAGTAAACTATCGATGTGAAAACAAGCCGTGTCTGACAAAAGGAATCATAAATGCTTGCAAAACGAAAAATAACTTGTACTGAAAGAAATCCATCTACCATGTTTCACCAACAACTGAAAAAGAATAGATACTGTTAGTAAATCATCAAGAGACTGTCATGACATTAGTATGAGATTAATCAAACAGGTCATCAATAACATTGTCAAACCTCTTACGCACATTTGTAACTTATCATTTCAATCAGGACATAGTAGAAAAAGTTTCAAAAAAGTCTTCTGGACAGTTTAATTCTTGAACAAGACGTTTCGACTTCCATCTGGAAATCATTTTCAATCTGAATGAAATGGACTGAAAACTGGATCAATTTATACTAACCTGAGTAAAAGGTAAAAAAATAGTAAGAAGGGCTCGACCAATGAGCCTGTGTTACCTATGATGGCCGTGAATGGCTCCTATTGTAACCACAGACCAGTAAACAAACCTATTATAAAAATGCTAAAAGCCTAGTGAATAGAAATTCCTGCTAACGAGAGGCGTGAAACTGAGTCACGAGGTGTCATCTTTAGTCCATGGCTTCAAAAGGCTGCTGTAAATACCGGGCAAAATGTATCTAACGCCTCCACTCCGATTCAGAGAGGGACTCTCTTTCATCACAAAGATGGCTTCCTTCACACCTCTTTCACCCCTCTTTCATTCACTTCATTCAATCAGGACAGTTTCCAAAAAAAAATGAAAATGGCAAAAATAATTCCTATCTTCAAAAGTGAAGGTAAACATAATTTTACCAACTACAGACCGATTTCTCTGTTACCTCAATTCTCAAAAATACTGGAAAAACTGTTCAATACACGCCTGGAAAACTTTATACATAAACATCACATTATCAACGAAGGTCAATATGGATTTACGACAAAAAGAACTACCTCAATGGATATACTCGACGCAACTGAGGAAATAACAAGTGCAATAGATGGTAAAAAATATGCAATTGGAATTTTTATAGATTTAAAGAAAGCTTTTCATACAATCAATCATGCAATATTACTTAAAAAATTACAAGAACACGGGATAAGGGGAATCGCTGGGGAATGGATACAAAGAACGCAATATGTACAAATAGAGTCTTCTTCATCTGAGACTCTTAGTATTTCTTGTGGTGTTCCCCAAGGCTCCGTCTTGGGACCAAAACTTTTTAATATCTACACAAACGATATTCTTATGGTATCTCAGTCACTAAAACTCATACTGTTTGCAGATGATACAAATATATTCTATAGCAGTCATAATTACAATGAACTTATCAGTACAGTCAACAAGGAGCTCAACAAAATAAAGAAGTGGATGGATTTTAATAAATTATCTCTTAATCTGAACAAAACTAAAGTCATGTTCTTTGGAAATACAAAAACAAGCTCCAAACAACCAATTGTAATTGAAAATGTCCAAATTGAGACAGTAGATGAAGCAAAATTTTTGGGAATCATCATAGACAATAAACTGTCTTGGAAACCCCACGTCAGACATGTAAAAGCAAAAATATCCAAAAGTCTCTCTATAATAAATAAAATTAAACATCGTCTTGACTTCACCTCCTTGCGTACATTGTATTGCTCGATGGTTCTTCCATATCTCACTTATGGTGTTGAAGTATGATGGAATACTTATCAGACGACACTATCACCCTTAACTGTCTTACAGAAAAGAGCACTACCAATTATACATAAAGTTGGTTTTTTGGATCATACTCACAACCTCTTTGCACATTCTAAACTCTTAAAATTTAAAGACCTTTCTCAGTACTACTCAGCAATCACAATGTTTAAAGCATACCACAAACTACTGCCAAAAAATTTACAGTCTATTTAATCTGAATGAAAAATCACATAACCTGAGAGTAATAGGAGACTTTAAACTGCCCAAAGTGAGAACCACTAAAAAAAGGTTTTACATGTCTGTACGTGGTGTGAAACTCTGGAATAGTCTGGACAAATCCTACAAACAATATCAAAATGTAAATACATTCAAACTAAACTATAAACATATGATCTGGTCAAAGTATATGAAATATTTAATGTAATTATATCACTGTCTTCTTCACTGTATTCTTTTTTTGTGTTTTTTTTCTTATCGTAGTACTTGCTTTTCTCTTACTACTGCTTTCCTATAGGTTGGTATTAGTAACCAGGTCCTATAGGTTGGTATTAGTAACCAGATCCTATAGGTTGGTATTAGTAACCAGGTCCTATAGGTTGGTATTAGTAACCAGGTCCTATAGGCTGGTATTAGTAACCAGGTCCTATAGGTTGGTATTAGTAACCAGATCCTATAGGTTGGTATTAGTAACCAGGTCCTATAGGTTGGTATTAGTAACCAGGTCCTATAGGTTGGTATTAGTAACCAGGTCCTATAGGTTGGTATTAGTAACCAGATCCTATAGGTTGGTATTAGTAACCAGGTCCTATAGGTTGGTATTAGTAACCAGGTCTTATAGGTTGGTATTAGTAACCAGGTCCTATAGGTTGGTATTAGTAACCAGGTCCTATAGGTTGGCATTAGTAACCAGGTCCTATAGGTTGGCATTAGTAACCAGGTCCTATAGGTTGGTATTAGTAACCAGGTCTTATAGGTTGGTATTAGTAACCAGGTCCTATAGGTTGGTATTAGTAACCAGGTCCTATAGGTTGGTATTAGTAACCAGATTAATTATTGTAAATATGTATCTCTCTCATGTTTGAGCACTGGGGGTGGGGTTAAATAAATCCACTCCTTCTTGAACGTTACAAACTTTGATTTTGTGCGCTTGTTTATACTTTGTTATTATTTCTATTGAAGAAGAATGCTCATTTAAAAACATCCTACCCTGTCCAAGATAAATAATAATAATTTTTTTAGCTGACACTCTTTTATCACACATCACACCTGATACTTTCCTCCACCCGTTCCAGCCTGCTTGCACACACTTCTTCACCTCTTTTCCACACTCTCCATTGCTCTGGACTGTTGATCCTAGATACTTAAAATCTTCCACCTTCTTTATTTCTTCTCCCTGTAACCTCACTTTTCCATTTGGATCCCTCTCATTCACACACATGTACTCTGTCTTACTCTGACTAATCTTCAAACCTCCACCTCTCCAGCTTTTCCTCCACCTCTTCACTCCTCTCACTACAGATCACAATGTCATCTGCAAACATCATTGTCCATGGAGATTCCTGTCTGACCTCGTCTGTCAGCCTGTCCATCACCATAGCAACAGTCCCACCCCCACACTGAACTCCTCTGTCTCACCTACAGCACACCTCACCACTGTCTTACAGCCCTCATACATGTCCTGAACCACTCTAACATACTTCTCTGTCACCCCAGACTTCCTCATACAATACCATAGTTCTTCTCTAGGTACCCTGTCATACTCTTTCTCTAGATCTACAATGCTTCCAAACAAGCATCCCGGTTTTAATGCCGTTCATCCACACCCACACATCTGGAGCCATTGGAGCTGAAATAGAAACATTCAGAAGACGTTCTTCTTGGTTCAACGAGAGCAGAACAAAGTCAAATATTTACCTGCAGCCTTGGTTTGGAATGAAGCTGTTGAGCTAAAGTTTCCCCAACGCCAGAAGTTCTCCTTCGCTCCACAGCGAACCTTCACCTGGTGCCGATCAGACGGTTGGAGCTCATTTAGAGGCACAGAGTGGAGGTTCACGCCGGTGAAATTCAGCTGCACACATACACACACACACACACACACACACACACACACACACACAGACAGACAGACAGACAGACAGACAGACAGACAGACACACACAGACACACACACACACACACACACACACACACACCTTTATTAGTGAGAGGTCAACCAGTAAAAAAAATAATTCTCTGGTAAAAGTTTATCATTCATTCATCTTCTTCACCGTCCATCCCTGGCAGGGTCGTGGGGAGTACCGGAGCCTATCCCAGCTGATTCAAGGTGAGAGGCAGGGTACACCCTGAACAGGTTGCCAGTTTGTTGCAGGCCCACACACACAGACAACCATTCGCACACACACTCATTCCTAGGGGCAATTTCATAGCAGCCAGTAAACATAACGTGTATGTTTTTAGCGAGTGAGAAGAAACCAGAGAAAACCCACACATACACATGGAGAACATGCAAACTACACACAGTGAGACCAGTGTTCCAAGCCTCGAACCCTTACACCACCTTCCAGACGGTAAATGTTGATATAAATGTAAATTATAAATAGTTTGTTTTTTAATAAACCTGCTGTACCTGCTTCGTTCCGTGGCTGTTTTTGAGCTCCGCCTGGCAGACCAGAGGGAGGGAATAATTATATCTCCAGTACCAGCTCAGCGTTGCGTTTCTGGCCTCGGCGATGACTTTCAGCTGTAAGGGGGTAACTGGTTGAACTGCAGGGATAAAGAAAAACAACCGGTTCCTGTCTCTCCTCATGGTGTTTCTAGAGATTCACATGAAGGGCAGCATACCTCTGTGTAAGATCTCCGCTGAGTCTGTTAGCTCGTACTGACCCAAAGGGTTGACAGCCGTCAGGGTCCACTTTCCGGCCCAGTCAGGGAAATGTACCTGGTTCGGATTTTTTTTTGTACCGGTACTAGAAATAAAACAGAGATGTCATCAGACGGTCGTCCTTCCTTCTCGATGAGCCCTGATTCACACCAGGGTTCAACGGCCGTTCCACTGTGGCAGCTGGGGTCCAGTGTCGTTTTCCTCAACAGTAACAACAACAAAATGATTTTGTTGACGAAGCTTTTTTTTATGACGATGACGTTCCGTCATCTTCCGCTTGTTCTGGGGTCGGGTCGCGGGGACAACAGCCTCAAGCGGGCAGCCCAGGCCTCTCTCTCCCGGCTGCATCCTCCAGCTCACCTGGAAGGATCCCAAGTCGTTCCCCGGCCGGCTGTGAGACATGGTCTCTCCAGCGGGTTCGGGGTCTGCCCCTTGGTCCTAGGTGAGGGGCCAGTCAAAGCGTGGCTCAAAAAAACCCCTATGAAGAGATCAAACATGGCCAAGTTGCCCTTACCCGGACGCGGGTCACCGGGGCCCCCCCTTGGAGCCAGGCCCGAGGGTGGGGCACGCGTGCGAGCGCCTGGTGGCCAGGCTTTTACCCATGGGGCCCGGCCGGGCTCAGCCCGAACAGGGAACATGGGCCACCCTTCCAGCGGACTCACCACCTGCAGGAGGGGCCATAGGGGTCGGGTGAAGGAGGAGATGGGTGGCAGCCAACAGGGGTAACGATAACGTAACAATAACAAAATAAATGCAGCTTTTTGGTGCCGAAAATGTAACGAGACGTTCGCAAGTTTCTGTTGACGAGACGAAAATGTAACGAAATAAGCGTCAGACTTTAAAATTTTTATCTGTGAAAAAAACTGTCACAGCAGCTTCATTCCACGCCCCCCACAGTGCTGCACGTTCACACCGTCTACACAACACACCTGCAGCCATGAGGAGGTCACACACCATGGCAGCAGCAGCAACAAAGAGGCTTGGTTGCTAACGACTGATTTAAAGACACAGTACAATGTTTACTTTGTTTACAGGGTTATTAAGAGGTGTCATTTTTAAGTATGAATAAGTTACAACGTTCCTCACTCACTGAAAAAATTATATTTATTTTACGTTGTTTTACAATGTTTGATGTTTTTTTAAGTTAAAGCTCAGCAGAGTTTTTTTTTTTTTAAATAAATAACCTTCATCATTCTCAGTAATCGGTGTAAAGAGTGCAGCACACAGATTTCCCCGGTGAGGGATGAATAGAGTCATTCATTTTATTTTTTAATAAAGCTATGATTGTTAAAGTAAGAACATTTAGTCCCAGGCACGATGGTCCAGTGGTCTTCACCTGGGAGAACCAGGTTCGATTCCCAATGAGCCCAAACTATTCCTAGGACTATTGGAGAAAAAGAGTTACTGAAAAAAAAAAGAATGTTTGTTGTTTTTTGCTTCTTCTTTTTTTATTTCACTAAAACTTGAATAAAACTAAAATATACAGAGAAACTAAAACGGGACAAAAACTTCAATTAATTTTTGTTCCAAAGACTAAAAACGACGTAACGTAGATTTAAAAAGTATCCAAATTTGCACAAAAATTTTTACATGAACTTTAACAGATGGCGGCGTCCCTCAGCGACTCATCACGGTTTTTAAAAGTGATCCACTTCCTACCTGTTGTTCACAGAGTAGCGGGTCCCACGAGGACCCCACAGGTGAGTGGATCGTCCTGTGTCCCACCGGCACCTCGTAGACACCAAGTCGTACGTCTCACACACAAAGTTCTCTGGTTTTGGTGGATCTGGAAATACGTCAGAAGGTAAAACATCAGCAAACAATAAAAACTGTAGGACTACAGAGAGCTTTCTGACTTACATCCACTGAACACGACCGTTCCCATGATCCGAGTCGAGCTTGACTTACATGGAACATTATATCCCCATTGGGTCGCACCCTCTGGGTTATTCGATGTAATGATGTATGTTCTTTGACTTATCTGGGTCACGTTGGGGAAGGACTTGTGATATTTGAAGTATATGAGCGTTTTCTCTTCTTCTAAGATGCAGCAGAAGGTTGAATTGGTCCCCACGGTAATGATTAAATCTTGAGGGTACACCCAGAGCTTGGGGTTGCTGGGAACATCTTGTCCTATTCACAGAAAGAAGGAAGGAAAGGTTGGAGGGTTGGAGCAGGATGAAGACGAGAAGGTTTAGATCCAGGTGCCCAACCAGTTGATGTCTACGCTACTACCCTCACCGTGGTAACCATGAGCTACCCTCACCATGGTAACCAGGATCTACGTTCCTACCCTTACCATGGTAACCAGGATCTACGTTCCTACCCTCACCATGGTAACCAGGATCTATGTTCCTACCCTCACCATGGTAACCAGGATCTACGTTCCTACCCTCACCATGGTAACCAGGATCTACACTCCTACCATCACCATGGTAACCAGGATCTACGTTCCTACCCTCACCATGGTAACCAGGATCTACACTCCTACCCTCACCATGGTAACCAGGATCTACGTTCCTACCCTCACCATGGTAACCAGGATCTATGTTCCTACTCTCACCATGGTAACCAGGATCTACGCTCCTACCCTCACCATGGTAACCAGGATCTATGTTCCTACCCTCACCATGGTAACCAGGATCTACACTCCTACCCTCACCATGGTAACCACGATCTACGTTCCTACCCTCACCATGGTAACCAGCATCTACATTCCTGCCCTCACCATGGTAACCAGGATCTACATTCCTACCCTCACCGTAGAAACCAGGATTTACGTTCCTACCTTCACCATGGTAACCAGGATCTACGTTCCTACCCTCACCATGGTAACCAGGATCTACGTTCCTACTCTCACCATGGTTACCAGGATCTACGTTCCTACCCTCACCATGGTAACCAGGATCTACGTTCCTACCCTCACCATGGTAACCAGGTTCTACATTCCTACCCTCACCATGGTAACCAGGATCTACGTTCCTACTCTCACCATGGTTACCAGGATCTACGTTCCTACCCTCACCATGGTAACCAGGATCTACGTTCCTACCCTCACCATGGTAACCAGGATCTACGTTCCTACCCTCACCATGGTAACCAGGATCTACGTTCCTACCCTCACCATGGTTACCAGGATCTACGTGGTAAACGTGGTAAACAGGATTTCTTGCAGAGGGTGGCTGGGCTCTTTCTCAGAGATAGCAGGAGAAGCTCTGCCATCCACAAGGAGCTGTGATGGCTCTGAGGCTGTTGCCCCAGTGACCCGGCCCCGGATAAACAGTAGACGACAGAATGAAAGAAAACCAGTGTTTCCAACTCAGTGACTTTGACTCTTTCTTTAGCGAGTATTCAGACCCTGTATTTTCTAGAGTTATTGGAGATTTTTGGAGTCTGTGACATGAAAGAACGTTGTTAAGCTTGTTCTCAATGAACATCCCCACCCACTCCATAGGAGCTGCGTGTGGAATTCATCTGTGTGTGTGTGTGTGTGTGTGTGTGTATGTGTCTGTATGCGTTTCTGTGTGTGAGTGTGTGTGTGTGTGAGTGTGTAATGTCTAAAGGTTACATAATAACAGATCTCTTGGTGGTTTGTGATGTCAGTAAATCTCCAGATATCGTCTCACCTGGAAGCGTCTTCGTCTCGCTCCACTCGCTTACTGTCTCCCCTTCTCGGGATCGGAGTCTTACGGACAGCGACGTGCACTCCAAAGGTACCTCAGATGTCCAGCTCCATTTGTTACGTCCTCCTTCCTGGATGGGGGTCACCGTGTCCTGACAGAGGGAGCGACAAAGAGAAGCTCATCTAACAGGGTCCCGTAGACTCAGAGAGACACGAAGAGGACTAGAACTAACATTAAATACTGTTTGGTTTCTTTCCGTTCTGTAGATGACCACATCAAAGGTTTTTCCGTCTCCAGCCAACCAGGACATAGAGATCTGCTGCTTGGGTGAGTCTGGTGAGACGATCAGGTCCTGAGGCACGGTGAGACCTGAAGACAATGTTAGAAAACAGAGAGTTCTCTCCTTTCTTCTCCAGTCGGCCCACATCAGATAAACAGATTTATCTCATATGTTTAACAGAGAAAAACTACATGAGGTGACCTGCCCGCAGACCCTCTACCTCCCACCCCGCAGCAGACGGACAGGACCTCACCGGTTCCAGTGATGACTTCCAGAGTTAAAACAGCCAAGCAGATCAAGCTGAAGCGAGGCATTGCTGATGGGGTTACCATGGTGATCCGATCCACTTCCCACCCAGACGTGGACAGAAGGATCCCTGCAGGACTAAAACAGAAAATAAAAACTCTGAAGCTGACCGATCGGGAGGACGGATTCCTGTCGTACTGAGCTCACACTCACACTCACCAAGATTTATATATCCAAGGACGAAAGAGTCGAAGATCCCTCCCCCACAGGATGGCTCTGTCCGTACAGTAGGAGGTCCGACAAACGGTTCAGAAGATGAATGAGTGAGATTTTTTGGGGGGGGCGTGGGTGAGAGGGGGCGAGGGGGGGTTCAGTTCCCGAACTAAGAGTCTCAGAAAAAAACAGAATCTCAGAAACAACAAAGTTTCTTTTTATCACTTTAAAGTGAAAATTCTGGGATTTTTGGTTATTTTTAGCAAAATTCTTTAAAAAGTTATTTTGTATTAAAGTATTTTTAAATATTTTTTCTTTATTTATCTTTTTGTTTCAGAATAAAGAGTTAAATGTTTCATATTTTTCCAGAAAGTATAAAAAAAATATTAGTTTCCAAATTTAAACCACTTTTAATTTGAAAGGAGTTCAATTTCTGGGAATCATCATAGACAGTAAACTGTCTTGGAAACCCCACGTCAGACATGTTAAAGCAAAAATATCCAAAAGTCTCTCTATAATAAATAAAATTAAACATCGTCTTGACTTCACCTCCTTGCGTACATTGTATTGCTCGATGGTTCTTCCATATCTCACTTATGGTATTGAAGTATGATGGAATACCTATCAGACGACACTATCACCCTTAACTGTCTTACAGAAAAGAGCACTACCAATTATACATAAAGTTGGTTTTTTGGATCATACTCACAACCTCTTTGCACATTCTAAACTCTTAAAATTTAAAGACCTTTCTCAGTACTACTCAGCAATCACAATGTTTAAAGCATACCACAAACTACTGCCAAAAAATTTACAGTCTATTTAATCTGAATGAAAAATCACATAACTAGAGAGTAATAGGAGACTTTAAACTGCCCAAAGTGAGAACCACTAAAAAAAGGTTTTACATGTCTGTACGTGGTGTAAAACTCTGGAATAGTCTGGACAAATCCTACAAACAATATCAAAATGTAAATACATTCAAACTAAACTATAAACATATGATCTGGTCACAGTATATGAAATATTTAATGTAATTATATCACTGTCTTCTTCACTGTATTCTTTTTTTGTGTTTTTTTTCTTACCGTAGTACTTGCTTTTCTCTTACTACTGCTTTCCTATAGGTTATTATTAGTAACCAGGTCCTATAGGTTGGTATTAGTAACCAGGTCCTATAGGTTGGTATTAGTAACCAGGTCCTATAGGTTGGTATTAGTAACCAGGTCCTATAGGTTGGTATTAGTAACCAGGTCCTATAGGTTGGTATTAGTAACCAGGTCCTATAGGTTATTATTAGTAACCAGGTCCTATAGGTTGGTATTAGTAACCAGGTCCTATAGGTTGGTATTAGTAACCAGGTCCTATAGGTTGGTATTAGTAACCAGATCCTATAGGTTGGTATTAGTAACCAGGTCCTATAGGTTGGTATTAGTAACCAGGTCCTATAGGTTGGTATTAGTAACCAGGTCATATAGGTTGGTATTAGTAACCAGGTCCTATAGGTTGGTATTAGTAACCAGGTCCTATAGGTTGGTATTAGTAACCAGGTCCTATAGGTTGGTATTAGTAACCAGATTAATTATTGTAAATATGTATCTCTCTCATGTTTGAGCACTGGGGGTGGGGTTAAATAAATCCACTCCTTCTTGAACTTTACAAACTTTGATTTTGTGCGCTTGTTTATACTTTGTTATTATTTCTATTGAAGAAGAATGCTCATTTAAAAACATGCTACCCTGTCCATGATAAATCATTAAAAAGATTTTTTTAGCTGACACTCTTCTATCACACATGACATCTGATACTTTTCTCCACCCGTTCCAGCCTGCTTGCACACACTTCTTCACCTCTTTTCCACACTCTCAATTGCTCTGGACTGTTGATCCTAGATACTTAAAATCTTCCACCTTCTTTATTTCTTCTTCCTGTAACCTCACTTTTCCATTTGGATCCCTCTCATTCACACACATGTACTCTGTTTTACTCTGACTAATCTTCAAACCTCCACCTCTCCAGCTTTTCCTCCACCTCTTCCCTCCTCTCACTACAGATCACAATGTCATCTGCAAACATCATTGTCCATGGAGATTCCTGTCTGACCTCGTCTGTCAGCCTGTCCATCACCATAGCAACAGTCCCACCCCCACACTGAACTCCTCTGTCTCACCTACAGCACACCTCACCACTGTCTTACAGCCCTCATACATGTCCTGAACCACTCTAACATACTTCTCTGTCACATCAGACTTCCTCATACAATACCATAGTTCTTCTCTAGGTACCCTGTCATACGCTTTCTCTAGATCTACAATGCTTCCAAACAAGCATCCCGGTTTTAATGCCGTTCATCCACACCCACTTGTTTGGAGCCATTGGAGCTGAAATAGAAACATTCAGAAGACGTTCTTCTTGGTTCAACGAGAGCAGAACAAAGTCAAATATTTACCTGCAGCTTTGGTTTGGAATGAAGCTGTTGAGCTAAAGTTTCCCCAACGCCAGAAGTTCTCCTTCGCTCCACAGCGAACCTTCACCTGGTGCCGATCGGACGGTTGGAGCTCATTTAGAGGCACAGAGTGGAGGTTCACGCCGGTGAAATTCAGCTACACACACACACACACACACACACAAACACACACACACACACACAGACACACACACACACACAGACACACACACACACACACACACACACACACACAGACAGACAGACAGACAGACAGACAGACACACACAGACACACACACAGACACACACACACACACACCTTTATTAGTGAGAGGTCAACCAGTAAAAAAAATAATTCTCTGGTAAAAGTTTATCATTCATCTTCTTCACCGTCCATCCCTGGCAGGGTCGTGGGGAGTACCGGAGCCTATCCCAGCTGATTCAAGGTGAGAGGCAGGGTACACCCTGAACAGGTTGCCAGTTTGTTGCAGGCCCACACACACAGACAACCATTCGCACACACACTCATTCCTTGGGGCAATTTCATAGCAGCCAGTAAACATAACGTGTATGTTTTTAGCGAGTGAGAAGAAACCAGAGAAAACCCACACATACACATGGAGAACATGCAAACTACACACAGTGAGACCAGTGTTCCAAGCCTCGAACCCTTACACCACCTTCCAGACGGTAAATGTTGATATAAATGTAAATTATAAAGAGTTTGTTTTTTAATAAACCTGCTGTACCTGCTTTGTTCCGTGGCTGTTTTTGAGCTCCGCCTGGCAGACCAGAGGGAGGGAATAATTATATCTCCAGTACCAGCTCAGCGTTGCGTTTCTGGCCTCGGCGATGACTTTCAGCTGTAAGGGGGTAACTGGTTGAACTGCAGGGATAAAGAAAAACAACCGGTTCCTGTCTCTCCTCATGGTATTTCTAGAGATTCACAAGAAGAGCAGCATACCTCTGTGTAAGATCTCCGCTGAGTCTGTTAGCTCGTACTGACCCAAAGGGTTGACAGCCGTCAGGGTCCACTTTCCGGCCCAGTCAGGGAAATGTACCTGGTTCGGATTTTTTTTTTGTACCGGTACTAGAAATAAAACAGAGATGTCATCAGACGGTCGTCCTTCCTTCTCGATGAGCCCTGATTCACACCAGGGTTCAACGGCCGTTCCACTGTGGCAGCTGGGGTCTAGTGTCGTTTTCCTCAACAGTAACAACAACAAAATGATTTTGTTGACGAAGCTTTTTTTTTATGACGATGACGTTCCGTCATCTTCCGCTTGTTCTGGGGTCGGGTCGCGGGGACAACAGCCTCAAGCGGGCAGCCCAGGCCTCTCTCTCCCGGCTGCATCCTCCAGCTCACCTGGAAGGATCCCAAGTCGTTCCCCGGCCGGCTGTGAGACATGGTCTCTCCAGCGGGTTCGGGGTCTGCCCCTTGGTCCTAGGTGAGGGGCCAGTCAAAGCGTGGCTCAAAAAAACCCCTATGAAGAGATCAAACATGGCCAAGTTGCCCTTACCCGGACGCGGGTCACCGGGGCCCCCCCTTGGAGCCAGGCCCGAGGGTGGGGCACGCGTGCGAGCGCCTGGTGGCCAGGCTTTTACCCATGGGGCCCGGCCGGGCTCAGCCCGAACAGGGAACATGGGCCACCCTTCCAGCGGACTCACCACCTGCAGGAGGGGCCATTGGGGTCGGGTGAAGGAGGAGATGGGTGGCAGCCAACAGCGGTAACGATAACGTAACAATAACAAAATAAATGCAGCTTTTTGGTGCCGAAAATGTAACGAGACGTTCGCAAGTTTCTGTTGACGAGACGAAAATGTAACGAAATAAGCGTCAGACTTTAAAATTTTTATCTGTGAAAAAAACTGTCACAGCAGCTTCATTCCACGCCCCCCACAGTGCTGCACGTTCACACCGTCTACACAACACACCTGCAGCCATGAGGAGGTCACACACCATGGCAGCAGCAGCAACAAAGAGGCTTGGTTGCTAACGATTGATTTAAAGACACAGTACAATGTTTACTTTGTTTACAGGTTTATTAAGAGGTGTCATTTTTAAGTATGAATAAGTTACAACGTTCCTCACTCACTGAAAAAATTATATTTATTTTACGTTGTTTTACAATGTTTGATGTTTTTTTAAGTTAAAGCTCAGCAGAGTTTTTTTTTTTTAAATAAATAACCTTCATCATTCTCAGTAATCGGTGTAAAGAGTGCAGCACACAGATTTCCCCGGTGAGGGATGAATAGAGTCATTCATTTTATTTTTTAATAAAGCTATGATTGTTAAAGTAAGAACATTTAGTCCCAGGCACGATGGTCCAGTGGTCTTCACCTGGGAGAACCAGGTTCGATTCCCAATGGGGCCAAACAATTCCTAGGACTATTGGAGAAAAAGAGTTACTGAAAAAAAAAAGAATTTTTGTTGTTTTTGCTTCTTCTTTTTTTATTTCACTAAAACTTGAATAAAACTAAAATATACAGAGAAACTAAAACGGGACAAAAACTTCAATTAATTTTTGTTCCAAAGACTAAAAACGACGTAACGTACATTTAAAAAGTATCCAAATTTGCACAAAAATTTTTACATGAACTTTAACAGATGGCGGCGTCCCTCAGCGACTCATCACGTTTTTTAAAAGTGATCCACTTCCTACCTGTTGTTCACAGAGTAGCGGGTCCCACGTGGACCCCACAGGTGAGTGGACCGTCCTGTGTCCCACCGGCACCTCGTAGACACCAAGTCGTACGTCTCACACACAAAGTTCTCTGGTTTTGGTGGATCTGGAAATACGTCAGAAGGTAAAACATCAGCAAACAATAAAAACTGTAGGACTACAGAGAGCTTTCTGACTTACATCCACTGAACACGACCGTTCCCATGATCCGAGTCGAGCTTGACTTACATGGAACATTATATCCCCATTGGGTTGCACCCTCTGGGTTATTCGATGTAATGATGTATGTTCTTTGACTTATCTGGGTCACGTTGGGGAAGGACTTGTGATATTTGAAGTATATGAGCGTTTTCTCTTCTTCTAAGATGCAGCAGAAGGTTGAATTGGTCCCCACGGTAATGATTAAATCTTGAGGGTACACCCAGAGCTTGGGTTTGCTGGGAACATCTTGTCCTATTCACAGAAAGAAGGAAGGAAAGGTTGGAGGGTTGGAGCAGGATGAAGACGAGAAGGTTTAGATCCAGGTGCCCAACCAGTTGATGTCTAAGCTACTACCCTCACCAAGGTAACCATGAGCTACCCTCACCATGGTAACCAGGATCTACGTTCCTACCCTCACCATGGTAACCAGGATCTACGTTCCTACCCTCACCATGGTAACCAGGATCTACACTCCTACCATCACCATGGTAACCAGGATCTACGTTCCTACCCTCACCATGGTAACCAGGATCTACACTCCTACCATCACCATGATAACCAGGATCTACATTCCTGCCCTCACCATGGTAACCAGGATCTACATTCCTACCCTCACTGTAGAAACCAGGATCTACGTTCCTACCCTCATCATGGTAATCAGGATCTACATTCCTACCCTCACCATGGTAACCAGGATCTACGTTCCTACCCTCACCATGGTAACCAGGATCTACGTTCCTACTCTCACCATGGTTACCAGGATCTATGTTCCTACCATCACCATGGTTACCAGGATCTACGTTCCTACCCTCACCATGGTAACCAGGATCTACATTCCTACCATCACCATGGTAACCAGAATCTACGTTCCTACCCTCACCATGGTAACCAGGATTTATGTTCCTACCCTCACCATGGTAACCAGGATCTACGTTCCTACCCTCACCATGTTAACCAGGATCTACGTTCCTACCCTCACCATGGTAACCAGGATCTACGTTCCTACCCTCACCATGGTAACCAGGTTCTACATTCCTACCCTCACCATGGTAACCAGAATCTACGTTCCTACCATCACCATGGTAACCAGGATCTGTGTTCCTACCCTCACCATGGTAACCAGGATCTACGTTCTTACCCTCACCATGGTGACCAGGATCTACGTGGTAATCGTGGTAAACAGGATTTCTTGCAGAGGGTGGCTGGGCTCTCTCTCAGAGATAGCAGGAGAAGCTCTGCCATCCACAAGGAGCTGTGATGGCTCTGAGGCTGTTGCCCCAGTGACCCGGCCCCGGATAAACAGTAGACGACAGAATGAAAGAAAACCAGTGTTTCCAACTAAGAGACTTTGACTCTTTCTTTAGCGAGTATTCAGACCCTGTATTTTCTAGTGTTATTGGAGATTTTTGGAGTCTGTGACATGAAAGAACGTTGTTAAGCTTGTTCTCAATGAACATCCCCACCCACTCCATTGGAGCTGCGTGTGGAATTCATCTGTGTGTGTGTGTGTGTGTGTGTGTGTATGTGTCTGTATGCGTTTCTGTGTGTGAGTGTGTGTGTGTGTGAGTGTGTAATGTCTAAAGGTTACATAATAACAGATCTCTTGGTGGTTTGTGATGTCAGTAAATCTCCAGATATCGTCTCACCTGGAAGCGTCTTCGTCTCGCTCCACTCGCTTACTGTCTCCCCTTCTCGGGATCGGAGTCTTACGGACAGCGACGTGCACTCCAAAGGTACCTCAGACGTCCAGCTCCATTTGTTACGTCCTCCTTCCTGGATGGGGGTCACCGTGTCCTGACAGAGGGAGCGACAAAGAGAAGCTCATCTAACAGGGTCCCGTAGACTCAGAGAGACACGAAGAGGACTAGAACTAACATTAAATACTGTTTGGTTTCTTTCCGTTCTGTAGATGACCACATCAAAGGTTTTTCCGTCTCCAGCCAACCAGGACATAGAGATCTGCTGCTTGGGTGAGTCTGGTGAGACGATCAGGTCCTGAGGCACGGTGAGACCTGAAGACAATGTTAGAAAACAGAGAGTTCTCTCCTTTCTTCTCCATTCGGCCCACATCAGATAAACAGATTTATCTCATATGTTTAACAGAGAAAAACTACATGAGGTGACCTGCCCGCAGACCCTCTACCTCCCACCCCGCAGCAGACGGACAGGACCTCACCGGTTCCAGTGATGACTTCCAGAGTTAAAACAGCCAAGCAGATCAAGCTGGAGCGAGGCATTGCTGATGGGGTTACCATGGTGATCCGATCCACTTCCCACCCAGACGTGGACAGAAGGGTCCCTGCAGGACTAAAACAGAAAATAAAAACTCTGAAGCTGACCGATCGGGAGGACGGATTCCTGTCGTACTGAGCTCACACTCACACTCACCAAGATTTATATATCCAAGGACGAAAGAGGAGGAGTCGAAGATCCCTCCCCCACAGGATGGCTCTGTCCGTACAGTAGGAGGTCCGACAAACGGTTCAGAAGATGAATGAGTGAGATTTTTTGGGGGGGGCGTGGGTGAGAGGGGGCGAGGGGGGGTTCAGTTCCCAAACTAAGAGTCTCAGAAAAAAACAGAATCTCAGAAACAACAAAGTTTCTTTTTATCACTTTAAAGTGAAAATTCTGGGATTTTTGGTTATTTTTAGCAAAATTCTTTAAAAAGTTATTTTGTATTATAGTATTTTTAAATATTTTTTCTTTATTTATCTTTTTGTTTCAGAATAAAGAGTTAAATGTTTCATATTTTTCCAGAAAGTATAAAAAAAATATTAGTTTCCAAATTTAAACCACTTTTAATTTGAAAGGAGTTCAATTTCTGGGAATCATCATAGACAGTAAACTGTCTTGGAAACCCCACGTCAGACATGTTAAAGCAAAAATATCCAAAAGTCTCTCTATAATAAATAAAATTAAACATCATCTTGACTTCACCTCCTTGCGTACATTGTATTGCTCGATGGTTCTTCCATATCTCACTTATGGTGTTGAAGTCTGATGGAATACCTATCAGACGACACTATCACCCTTAACTGTCTTACAGAAAAGACCACTACCAATTATACATAAAGTTGGTTTTTTGGATCATACTCACAACCTCTTTGCACATTCTAAACTCTTAAAATTTAAAGATCTTTCTCAGTACTACTCAGCAATCACAATGTTTAAAGCATACCACAAACTACTGCCAAAAAATTTACAGTCTATTTAATCTGAATGAAAAATCACATAACCTGAGAGTAATAGGAGACTTTAAACTGCCCAAAGTGAGAACCACTAAAAAAAGGTTTTACATGTCTGTACGTGGTGTGAAACTCTGGAATAGTCTGGATAAATCCTCCAAGTAATATCAAAATGTAAATACATTCAAACTAAACTATAAACATATGATCTGATCACAGTTTATGAAATGTTTAATGTAATTATATCACTGTCTTCTGTTGGAGTGTTTTTTTTTTTGTTTGTGTGTTTTTGTTTTGTTTTTTTTGTTTTTTTGTTTGTTTTTTTCCTTACTGTAGAACTTGCTTTTCTCTTGCTGTTGCTTCCTATTGTGTTGGTGTTGGTAACCAGGTCCGTATCCTTCCATTTTCAGTAATCGTATTAAGGTTGAAACAATATAAAATGAACTATTTATTGTAAATATGTATCATATGAGCACTGGGGGTGGGGTTAAATAAGTTTTATTCCCCCACTCCTTCTTGGACACTAGAAACTTTGATTTGTGCACTTGTTATACCTTCTTATTATTTCTATTGAGTTGCTGTACAAAAAAATGTTTATGTTGATTTGAGAACATGCTACACTGTCCAAGATAAATAATAATTAAAAAAAAAAGTTTAAAAATAAAATCCAGTTTTTTTACTAAGAAAAAATTACAATGTTTGTTTTATTCAGTTCAGCATTTGATGGTTTTAATGGTTGATTTCTGACAAACTGGGAGCAACGAACAGACTCTTTAAACACACACACACACCCACACACACTCTCTCTCTCTCTGTTTCTCACACACACACTTTAGTTTTGATTTCTTCTTTAATTTTCTTGGCTCTTGTTTCAGCTTTAATTAAAAACTAGTTTGTGTTAAAAATAAAGGAAGTATGTTTGTGATGAATCTAGGACATTTCAGCCTTGGACATTTAAAAAAAAATTACATAAAATATCACAATTTTTTACATAAAATATCACAATTTTTTACAAGTTTGGTTGTCCTCCACAAAAGTTGTGACTGATGCCACGAAGGAAGGCAGGGATGCTCTTCTTGCATCTTCAGGCTGGTCTCATCACCTTAAGATCGGTCCGTGAAAATATTATCAGACACTAAACCAGTCCGTGGCGCAGAAAAGGTTGGGGACCCCTGGTTCTAAGTACACTGCTGCATAACATTGTATCCTCGTTAAACATTAAAGAAAAAAAAAAAGAACAGCTTTATTAACATTGTTTTTAGTGTGTAACAGAAAATATTTAAAGTGCATCAATAAACTTGAATTTTAATAAAAATAATTCTTATTTAAACTATAAACTACAACTACTGTAGTGGATGTACGATTACACTTTATTCTAGTACGGCAAAAAAGAAAAACGTGTTCCACAGGATCACACGCGCCCCACTATTTGAGAAGCACTGGACTATTTTTTAATACGCACATTTACATGCTTGCGTGTGTTGTTGTAAGGCGGTGTGTGACTGAGACTGCGCCTTTTCGTACGGTGCGCCTTATGTGTGTGTTAAATCCTGCAACGGCGCACAAAACTGAGACTGCGCCTTTTCGTACGGTGCGCCTAATGGCCGTGAAATTACGGTATTTGTTTGTACAGTTTGTGTGATTTCTGTTGTTGCTGGACACCAAAATTTCTCCTGCAGGTGATTAATAGAGTTTTATCTATCTACCCATCGATCTATCTATCTATCAGTGTGTGATTGTGTGGTGTGAGGTCTTTCAAGTCCTGCTTTTCTTCTTTCTTTTCGTCACAGGTGCTGGATGGTTACTAACGGGAGGATTGGGCTGATTAGATAGATAGATTTACTTTATTGATCCCACACTTTGGAAATTTGTGTGTTACAGCAGCAACAAGAAAGAAATAGACAGTATATATACAAGAAGATAAATAAAAAAATAAAATATTAAAATGATAAAATAGAGGGAATAATTTGACAAAGATAATAATTGACATTACTTCCACGTGCGCGTACTTAACGTTGGTTATAACAGACCTGGTCTCACCCACAGTCTTCATCAGTTCTTTAACTCCTCTTGTTGTAAACTGACCACCTCTAAACTGTGCTTATTAGGTTGAAGATGGAAAGAATCAGATATCTACATGAATGAACATTTAACAAAGAAAAACTCAGACATTGCCAAAAAAAAAGCTTGAATGCTAAAAAAGGACCAGAAATCCGGATCCAACAGCACACTTGGATCTGGAGCTGGTTTTCATCAAACTCAACGGCAGCCCAGAAGAAGCAAGAGTGTTACTGGTGAGAAACATGGAGGAACTGGAACGATTCTAACACCAGGTAACCAACTCAACAAACACCTTATGCATAAAAAAACCTCATTTCAAGACAGCAGTATGAAAAACTCCAAGAACTACTACAACAGAACCAAAAAGAACTGGACACCTTCACAGTAGAACACACAGACACACTGGATCCAACAACAGAAATAAACCCAGATGCTGATTTCTTCATAAGTTTTCATTTAAACTGAAAATATTATGAACACAAACTGTTTGAAAGTAATATTAATCTAGAAGGAAAACTACCACTTATACACTTTAATAGTAGAAGTATGAAAGCTAATTTCACTTCTATCTGTGATTTTCTTAAAGAATTCACTCATCCGTTCAGTATCATCGCAATAACAGAAACATGGTTTAATAAAAACACTCACAGCTATTATGATATTAAAAATTACACAATGATAAAGAATAGAGAAATGAAAACTGGAGGAGGGGTTGCTCTGTATGTCCACACTTCATTAGAACATGTTTTTAATCAGGAGAGTGGTCTGTTCCCCCTCTGTGTCCTGTTTCCCCCCTCCCTCTTGTCTGTGTGAGTGCACTAGCTACACCTGAAACTCATCTACTCGTCTGCTGGAGCATAAATGGATCAGTTTTTGACAGACTCTTCACCAGATTGTTTGTTTATCATGCTTGATCTGTTATCCAGTTTTTTGGCTCCAGCTCCTACATCAGAACCTGCCTAGTTTATCTGGTTTTGTCGTGGGCGGTTCACCTGTCTATACTGTACACCGCCTTTAGGATGTGCGTCGGCGCGGCAGGAGGCTTCAGTATTTGGTTGCTTGGGAGGGGTATGGTCCTGAAGAACGGTCGTGGGTCCCACGCTCTCGCATTTTGGATGCTTTCTTGTGAGGGACTTTCACCGGTCTGATCCTGGCTGGCCTGGCAGGCGCCGGCCTGGTGGGCGCCTGTTACGGGGGGGGGTGAGGGTAGAGGTGGTACAGTCAGGAAAGTAGTCTGTTCCCCCTCTGTGTCCTTTTGCCTCAGACATCAGCAGAATTCGATACCTAGGACCTTTCTGGATTTCTAAGGTTTTGAGTCCCACAGCAGTCCGCCTTGACTTGCCCTCTGCTCTTCGCATCCATCCCACGTTCCATGTTTTCCTGCTTAAACCTGTTGTTCCCCGTGAACTTTGTCCTCCCCCGATCCTCCTCCTCATGCCCGGCTCGTGGGCGCTTCTCCTGCCTATACTGTACGCCGCCTTTTGGATGTGCGTCTGCGCGGCAGGAGGCTTCAGTACTTGGTTGATTGGGAGGGGTATGGTCCTGAAGAACGGTCGTGGGTCCCACGCTCTCGCATTTTGGATGCTTCCCTGGTGAGGGACTTTCACCGGTCTCATCCTGGCCGGCCTGGCGGGTGACAAGTGGCACCCGGTACGGGGGGGCTACTGTCAGGAGAGCTGTCTGTTTCCCCTCTATGTACTGTTTCCCCCCTCCCTCTTGTCTGTGTGTGTGCACTAGTTAATGAACTCTACTTATATAACGCTTTTCTACTTGCATCGGTACTCGAAGCGCTTTACAGTGTAGCTCACATTCACCCTTTCACACACACATTCATACCTGATGGGTACGCTGCCATGCAAGGTGCAAACCACCATCAGGAGCAATTGGGGGTTTAGTGTCTTGCTCAAGGACACTTCGGCATGAACTCATGTCGGGGGATCAAACCGGCAACCCTCCGGTTACAGGGCGGTCACCCTACTCACTGAGCCATCCTTCCCCTAGTCACTCACTAGTCACACCTGAAACTAATCTACTCATCTGCTGGAGCATAAATGGGTCAGTTTTTGACACTCTTTGCCAGATCGTTTGTTTATCATGCTTGACCTGTTATCCAGTTTTTGGCTCCAGCTCCTACATCAGAACCTGGCTTGTTTATCTGGTTTTGTCTTCTTATTTTGGACTCTTATCAATCTAATAAATCTGCTTGTGATTTTTTTCATCTGAGCCCGTCTGTTGTGTCAAGGGTATATTTTTGGCCTCAGCTCCACATCATGACAGTTTTATTATCAAATATGACTGTTGCTATAAATGATCTTGATCTTGAAATGATGAATGGTCGTGGGTCCCACGCGCTGGCATTTTGGATGCTTCCTTGTGAGGGACTTTCACCGGTCTGATCCTGGCTGGCCTGGCAGGCGCCGGCCTGGTGGGCGCCTGTTACGGGGGGAGGGTGAGGGTAGAGGTGGTACAGTCAGGAAAGTAGTCTGTTCCCCCTCTGTGTCCTGTTTGCCCCCTCCATCTTGTCTCTGTGTGTGCAACTAGTCACACCTGAAACTCATCTACTCATCTGCTGGAGCATAAATGAATCAGTTTTTCACACTCTTTGCCAGATCGACGAGTGAGAGGGCTGTCATCCAGTTTTTGGCTCCAGCTCCTACATCAGAACCTGCCTAGTTTATCTGTTTTCTCTTCTTATTTTGAACTTTTTATCAATCTAATAAATCTGCTTGTGATTTTTTTCATCTGAGCCTGTCTGTTGTGTCATGGGTATATTTTTGGCCTCAGCTCCACATCATGACAGAACGATCTGGCCATAACATGGACCCTACTGACACAAACCCTGAACAGAGAGTTATTCACAATGCTGTTTCTCATCAGGAAATACTACTGTGACAGCATGACCAAAGTATCTGCACCTTGTTTGAAGTCAATCAGCAACTCTCAAGACAAGTGTCTGAACTCACTCATCAACTCTCAGAGCATCTGTCTCTCCAAGCTGACGGAGCAGCAGCTCCATCCAGCTCCCCAGTTGAATTACCAGCAGCACAAGATCAACGGATCCAGAGCCATTCTCAGGTCAGTCTGACTTATGCTGGGGATTTTTGTTCCAATGTGCTTCTGTTTTTGATCAAAAACCAAACACTTTTGCCTCAGACATCAGCAGAATTCGATACCTAGGACCTTTCTGGATTTCTAAGGTTTTGAGTCCCACAGCAGTCCGCCTTGACTTGCCCTCTGCTCTTCGCATCCATCCCACGTTCCATGTTTTCCTGCTTAAACCTGTTGTTCCCCGTGAACTTTGTCCTCCCCCGATCCTCGTCCTCATGCCCGGCTCGTGGGCGCTTCTCCTGCCTATACTGTACGCCGCCTTTTGGATGTGCGTCTGCGCGGCAGGAGGCTTCAGTACTTGGTTGATTGGGAGGGGTATGGTCCTGAAGAACGGTGTGGGTCCCACGCTCTCGCGTTTTGGATGCTTCCCTGGTGAGGGACTTTCACCGGTCTCATCCTGGCCGGCCTGGCGGGTGACAAGTGGCACCCGGTACGGGGGGGCTACTGTCAGGAGAGCTGTCTGTTTCCCCTCTATGTACTGTTTCCCCCCTCCCTCTTGTCTGTGTGTGTGCACTAGTTAATGAACTCTACTTATATAACGCTTTTCTACCTGCATCGGTACTCAAAGCGCTTTACAGTGTAGCTCACATTCACCAATTCACACACACATTCATACCTGATGGGTACGCTGCCATGCAAGGTGCAAACCACCATCAGGAGCAATTGGGGGTTTAGTGTCTTGCTCAAGGACACTTCGGCATGAACTCATGGCGGGGGATCGAACCGGCAACCCTCCGGTTACAGGGCGGTCACCTTACTCACTGAGCCATCCTTCCCCTAGTCACTCACTAGTCACACCTGAAACTAATCTACTCATCTGCTGGAGCATAAATGGGTCAGTTTTTGACACTCTTTGCCAGATCGTTTGTTTATCATGCTTGACTTGTTATCCAGTTTTTGGCTCCAGCTCCTACATCAGAACCTCCTTGTTTATCTGGTTTTGTCTTCTTATTTTGGACTCTTATCAATCTAATAAATCTGCTTGTGATTTTTTCATCTGAGCCTGTCTGTTGTGTCAAGGGTGTATTTTTGGCCTCAGCTCCACATCATGACAGTTTTATCAAATATGACTGTTGCTATAAATGATCTTATGGAATGTTTAACGATAAAAATCCCAAAAGAAAAGACATAAAATATCACTATAAGTGTTGTGTATCGTTCACCAAGTTCAAGTGTTGAGAATTTTATTGAATGGATGGAGAAACTTTATTCTGGTGTGACTCAGAAAACCTTGTACATCTGTGGTGATTAAAACTTTGACTTGTTAAACCCAACTGTGCTGTCCTCACGACACGTGACTGTGTGCAGCTAGACAGCCAGCTAACTCTTCCAATGAAAAAAGAGACTCCCACACAAGGCTTGCTTTTCTTGTTTATGTAGACTCTTTTCATCACAGGATTATACATATATGTACGTATATATATGTACGTGATAATAGTAACTGAAACAAAACAAACAAAAGAAGTGCATTATAAGCTGTACAAAACGCTGAGTCTCCATGATCAAACACACGTTAGCTTAGCTTGAAACATGCGCGCGTTAGCTTAGCTTGAAACATGCGCGCCCACATCCTAAGTGGCTTACTACATAAGACGCGATTCACACGCTATCAAATGAAATACAATCTTAAGCATGCAAACAAAGCACATAAACACAAAAAATACTTACAAAGACTAAAGTTATCCCAGGTTTTTAACAAGTTTTGAGCGCAGTCTACTTCCGTCTTTTCAATTTCAGACTCATGCTAGATCTACTATTTTCGAGACCTCTCACTCTGCTGTTAGTTCAAGAAACCACAAAAGATCTTTAGAAGAGACAGACGTCTCACTCTGACATATACTTCAATCAAAGACATAACACTCCCCGCTTGATATAAACATATTATATCACCACATATCGAAACATAAAATTTACATAGATAATATCTTACTCCGAAAGCAAAACAACAGTCTCTGAGACTGGTCTCAAAAACACCTTTGGAGTTCCATCTTTGATGATCCGTATCTCCACTTTACGAACCTTCTTGTCACCACTGGGTAGAGTCTTAACTATCAGTCCCATAGGCCATTCATTCCTGTGGGCTAGAGGATCTTTTAACAACACAATGTCTCCTTCTTTGACATTTGGTTGGTTTTCAGTCCACTTTGTGCGCTTCTTCTTGCACCGAACGAATGATGACATTTTTGGCTTGAGTGAGTTCATTTGTGTTTACATTCTCTTTCAGACTTCTCCATCCTGCTTGTTTATTTGTCTTTTGTTTCAAAGAAACCATAACATGAATAAGTTTGGCTACTGCTCTGCATGCCGTTGTCCAACTTGAAAATCTTTCGAAACGTTTTGCACCTAACTGAGTTGTTGTGACGGTAGTTGCAAGTGCTTTTACATGAGCTCGTATTTCTTTGTCATTCTCAGGCTCTACCAGTGAGAATGAATAGTCTTTTTGAGATTCATTGAGTTTTTCTGAACACAGAAAGCTTGGGCCTGTAACCCAATTACTGTTTTTGAGTTCAACGGCTGGAATAAATCTAGTTGCTAGGTCAGCTGGATTCACATCTGTTGAAACGTAATGCCACTGGTCAGGTTGAGTGGATGACCTGATTCGTGTGACGCGGTTAGCTACATACATGTAGAATCTTTTTGAGGAGTTGTGTATGTAACCTAACACAATGCGACTGTCAGTGAAAAACTTGACACTGTCAATTTTGAGGTCTAACTCGTCTTTGATTAAGTCATACATTTCTACTGCAAGCACGGCAGCACAAAGTTCTAACCGTGGTACGGTGTGTGCAGGTCGGGGTGCTAGTTTTGACTTCCCCATCACAAAACCTACGTGATACTTGCCTTGAGTGTCTAAAGAGCGCAGGTAAGCTACCGCACCTATAGCTACAGTAGACGCATCTGAGAAAATACAGAGTTCATTAGTTTTCATTTCACCTAAAGAACCTGAACTGTAACACCTTTTGATTTGGAGATCTTCTAGAGTTTTCAGTGAGTTTCTCCATGAGATCCATGCGTCCTCTTTTTCTGGGGAAAGAGGTGCGTCCCAGTCGCTCTCCTCAGTTGAAAGTTCTCTGAGTAGCGCTTTGCCTTGCACGATTATAGGAGCTGCAAAACCCAACGGATCATACAAGCTATTGACAGTTGACAGTACTCCCCTACGTGTGAATGGTTTTGTCTCATTGGATACAAGGTAAGTAAAGCTGTCAGTTTGCAGGTTCCAACATAGTCCTAAGCTCCTTTGAACAGGAAGTGGATCTACACCAAGATCTAATTCTTTCAAGTCCTTTGCTAGATCGTCTGCAGGGAATGCTTCCATAACGAGGCTGCAGTTGGAGGCAACTTTGTGTAGTCGCAAATTGGACTCTGCTAACATGTTTTGTGTTCTCGTTAACAGGTCAACTGCTTGTTCAGGTGTGGCGACTGAAGTGAGCCCGTCATCTACATAAAATTGTCTTTCAACAAACCGTCTGGCATCTGAGCCATGTTCCAGCTCACCTTCGCTTGCTGCCCGCCGCATGCAGTAAATGGCAACAGCGGGTGATGGGCTATTCCCAAAAACATGCACTTTCATCCGATATTCGACCACATTCTTTGTGACGTCATTGTCCTCAAACCAGAGATAGCGCAGATAGTCTCTGTGATCTTCACACACCTCAAAACAATAAAACATTTGTTGAACATCAGCTGTCAGGGCTATTGGCTCTTTTCTGAACCGTAACAGCACTCCTAACAGAGAATTATTCAGATCAGGTCCACTGAGTAGCACTTGGTTCAGGGATGTTCCTTCACACTCTGCACTAGAATCAAAAACAACACGTATTTGATCTGGCTTTTGCGGATGGTATACACCAAACGTTGGCAGATACCAGTGTTCTTTACCTTCGGGCAGAGGTGGAGCGAGTTCAGCTTGATCGTTATCCAACATTTTCTGCATAAATCGGATGTAGTGATCTTTCATTTTTGGTTTCTTTTCTAACGTCTTTTTGAGTGAGTATAGACGTTTTGAGGCTTGAACTCTGTTGCTTGGGAGTCTCCTCCTTGGAGAGCGAAAGGGCAATGGAGCGACCCAGGTGTTTTCTTTGTTTTGTTGGACCGCCTTGTCCATTATTGTTAGAAAGTTTTTGTCATCTATAGACAGTGCCACCTTGTCATCTGACTCTGTACGTTCAAACACAGACTGACCTAGCTTGTGTGTGTTGCCTTTAATGTCCACACTATTTGAGATTAAAGGTGTGCTTTGCTGGGGCTGCTTGACATAGTCCTCTTTCACTGTAAAGACGTTTGGACATGGTTCAAAATGAGTAGTCCGTCCGTTGTCTAGCGTGTGTGTTCTGTACACGTTGACTTCTGTTGTGTTGTGAGTTTTGCCCAAGCACACTTCCCCTATCACAACCCACCCCAAGTCTAACCTTTGGGCGTATGGTGCGTTATTTGGTCCATTGATCTGTTCTCTTACTTTATGAATGCTGAGGAGGTCCCTTCCCAGCAAAAGGAGAATAGGAGCATGATGATCGACCGGTTGGATTTTGCTTGCAATAGGGAGAAGGTGTGGATGGTGCTTAGCAATCTCAGGTGAGGGAATTTCAGATCTTTCGTCCGGCACTGAATCACACTCGATTAAAGGAGGCAGTTTGACATTTGTTTTTCCATCCATGGACTCTACTACAAAATGTTCTGCTCTCCTACCTGCAGTTTCAGCTTTTCCTAAGCATGTTTTCAGCGTGTATGGCACAGGTGCACTTTTTATTCCAAACAGGTTGAAAAAGTCCGTCCTAGCCAGGGACCTATTGCTCTGTTCGTCAATCACTGCATACATTTTTATAGCTCTGTCCTTTTGACCTTCTGGATATGCTTTCACCAAACAGATCTTTGAACATGAGCGTGGGCTGTCACTTTGTCCACATACCTCTGTGCACTTGGAGACTACTGCAGGATGGTCTTCTGAGTCCTCCTTAGCATCTACATTCTTTGAGGTGTCATCTTTTGGGACAGGTGTGGGACCCGGATGGAGTGCTGACAAGTGTTTTGGACTGTCACACTCAACACACTTTACTGCTACTTTACAATCTTTGGCTATATGTTGCACAGACCCACAACACCTGTAGCATATACGATGCTCTCTCAGAAAAGCCTGTCGTTCCTCAATTGATTTGTCTCTGAATAACTTGCATTTTTTCAGAGGGTGTGGCTTCTTATGAATTGGACACAGACGATCTGGTTCTTCGATTTTCTTCTGTTCAAAACTTGCTTGTTTTCTTTCCTCAATTTCCGTTCTGTGTACTGCAACAGTAGCTTTCCGATTATATGGAATGGACTTTTCATTGCGTGTGGTAACTTGGTTGCTGCAGCTGGATGGGGAAAAACTTGGATCATTTTTCATTTTTGCTTGTTGCTGTACAAATTGCACAAAGACAGAAAAAGGTGGAAATGACACCCTATTGACTTCTTTATACTGTGTACCTACAGTGGTCCACCTCTCCTGCATGTTAAAGGGGAGTTTTTCAACTATTTGTCTAACCCCTCTAGCCGTGTCTAGATATGCAAGACCTGGCAGTGTACCATCAGACTTAGCACACTGCAACTCCAACAAGATGTCACCCAGCTCCCTTAATTTGCCACTCTCTTTGTTTGTCAGCCTTGGAAACTCCTCCAACTTTTTTAACAGTGCATCCTCAATGACTTCTGAGGAGCCATAACATTCCTCTAGACGCTCCCATACCACTTTTACACCTGCAGCGGGATTGAGGGTGTGTACTGCGCGAAGCCTTTTTGCTTGCTCTGAAGATTTTGGCCCTAACCATTTTGTAAGCAAGTCTAGCTCTTCTCTAGGGGACAGATTCAAGTCTTTAGTAACACTCGTGAATGAGACTTTCCATGCCCAATAGTTTTCGGGTCTGTCATCATATTGGAGTAAGCCAGTGCTAACTATTTCTTTGCGGATGAGATATTTTGCAAAATCTTGTACGCTGTTTTGCTCTATTTGGTTGTGACTTGTAGGCAAAAAGGTGTGAGCTTGGGGGTTGAGTGAGAATGTGTTGGTTGGAACAGCTTCTGGTCTGTACTCATGTTTAACGTCGTTTTTCATTGGGAACTGGACATGAGTTTCTTTTGTTATTATTGATCGACTTGGCATTTGAAAATTTGTGCTATCATGTGTAGCGCTAGGTAGCGCCTTTAGCTTACATTGTTGTTCCACATAATCACTTGTGCGTTGTACTGCATTTAACGTCTCACCTGTAATAGGAAGTTCTGGGTCTGACTCCCCGCTCTGACTTTCTAATTCTTCATAGGCTGCAGCTTCTGCCTCAGCTGCTGCTATCTCCTTTTCACACTTCAAAACATGGAGACTGGCCTCCAAATCTGCCTTTTGTCTCGCCGAATCTGCTTCCAAATCTGCTTTTTGTCTCATCAGACTAGCTTCTTTTTCTGCGAAACGGAGCTGGGCCTTTGCTGCTTGGGCTTTGGCGTATGCTTTTGTGGCTGACACACTTGAAGCTGCTGTGGTGTGCGACCGTCTGCTGGTGGCTCTGGACCTGACGCTGTGTGGAGGTGAATGCTGCAGCCTCTCTGACGGCTGCCTCTCAGGCGACAGCTGGTCTGCAGGAACCGGGTGATTGGTGGCAGCCTGGTCATCAGCTTGCTGCTCTGAGTTTGCCTCTGGCTCGAACTGTGATTCATAATCTCTCAAGTAAGTCTTACCTGAGCGTAGACTCATGTTGACTGTGTAGCTCAGTGTTGTTTAACCCGCCGTATAGAAGTCTTTTTTCTTCTATTTAAGTCTTTTTACTTCTATATAGTCTTTTTACTGTGCTGTCCTCACGACACGTGACTGTGTGCAGCTAGACAGCCAGCTAACTCTTCCAATGAAAAAAGAGACTCCCACACAAGGCTTGCTTTTCTTGTTTATGTAGACTCTTTTCATCACAGGATTATACATATATGTACGTATATATATGTACGTGATAATAGTAACTGAAACAAAACAAACAAAAGAAGTGCATTATAAGCTGTACAAAACGCTGAGTCTCCATGATCAAACACACGTTAGCTTAGCTTGAAACATGCGCGCGTTAGCTTAGCTTGAAACATGCGCGCCCACATCCTAAGTGGCTTACTACATAAGACGCGATTCACACGCTATCAAATGAAATACAATCTTAAGCATGCAAACAAAGCACATAAACACAAAAAATACTTACAAAGACTAAAGTTATCCCAGGTTTTTAACAAGTTTTGAGCGCAGTCTACTTCCGTCTTTTCAATTTCAGACTCATGCTAGATCTACTATTTTCGAGACCTCTCACTCTGCTGTTAGTTCAAGAAACCACAAAAGATCTTTAGAAGAGACAGACGTCTCACTCTGACATATACTTCAATCAAAGACATAACACCAACCAAACAGAAAAGTATTGATGACTTTATAAATTAGATTAGAATGACTTTATTGATCCACACTCTTCATCACTGTATCCAACAATAACCAAACCCAGTAGAATAACATCACATCTTTACCAATAACATGGAAAGTCAGATTACAAGTGGCCTCTTTATCGCTGACATTACAGATCATTTACCCATCTTCACTGTCTCAGAATCTGATTTTAAAAAACAACCTAAATCTACTGAACTTATTCTAAAACAAATACAGCTTAAGTCAACAGGATTGGACCGAGGTTTACACCGTCATACAGATGTTAACAAAGCTTACAATAACTTCTTAAATTTATTCATGACTCATTATAACAATCACTGTTTCTTAAAGGAAATAAAAGTAAACTATCGATGTGAAAACAAGCCGTGTCTGACAAAAGGAATCATAAATGCTTGCAAAAAGAAAAATAACTTGTACTGAAAGAAATCCATCTACCATGTTTCACCAACAACTGAAAAAGAATAGATACTGTTAGTAAATCATCAAGAGACTGTCATGACATTAGTATGAGATTAATCAAACAGGTCATCAATAACATTGTCAAACCTCTCACGCACATTTGTAACTTATCATTTCAATCAGGACATAGTAGAAAAAGTTTCAAAAAAGTCTTCTGGACAGTTTAATTCTTGAACAAGACGTTTCGACTTCCATCTGGAAATCATTTTCAATCTGAATGAAATGGACTGAAAACTGGATCAATTTATACTAACCTGAGTAAAAGGTAAAAAAATAGTAAGAAGGGCTCGACCAATGAGCCTGTGTTACCTATGATGGCCGTGAATGGCTCCTATTGTAACCACAGACCAGTAAACAAACCTATTATAAAAATGCTAAAAGCCTAGTGAATAGAAATTCCTGCTAACGAGAGGCGTGAAACTGAGTCACGAGGTGTCATCTTTAGTCCATGGCTTCAAAAGGCTGCTGTAAATCCCAGGCAAAATGTATCTAACGCCTCCACTCCGATTCAGAGAGGGACTCTCTTTCATCACAAAGATGGCTTCCTTCACCCCTCTTTCACCCCTCTTTCATTCACTTCATTCAATCAGGACAGTTTCCAAAAAAAAATGAAAATGGCAAAAATAATTCCTATCTTCAAAAGTGAAGGTAAACATAATTTTACCAACTACAGACCGATTTCTCTGTTACCTCAATTCTCAAAAATACTGGAAAAACTGTTCAATACATGCCTGGAAAACTTTATACATAAACATCACATTATCAACGAAGGTCAATATGGATTTACGACAAAAAGAACTACCTCAATGGATATACTCGACGCAACTGAGGAAATAACAAGTGCAATAGATGGTAAAAAATATGCAATTGGAATTTTTATAGATTTAAAGAAAGCTTTTGATACAATCAATCATGCAATATTACTTAAAAATTACAAGAACAGGGATAAGGGGAATCGCTGGGGAATGGATACAAAGCTATTTAACTGAAAGAACTCAATATGTACAAATAGAGTCTTCTTCATCTGAGACTCTTAGTATTTCTTGTGGTGTTCCCCAAGGCTCCATCTTGGGACCAAAACTTTTTAATATCTACATAAACGATATTCTTATGGTATCTCAGTCACTAAAACTCATACTGTTTGCAGATTATACAAATATATTCCATAGCAGTCATAATTACAATGAACTTATCAGTACAGTCAACAAGGAGCTCAACAAAATAAAGAAGTGGATGGATTTTAATAAATTATCTCTTAATCTGAACAAAACTAAAGTCATGTTCTTTGGAAATACAAAAACAAGCTCCAAACAACCAATTGTATTTGAAAATGTCCAAATTGAGACTGTAGATGAAGCAAAATTTTTGGGAATCATCATAGACAATAAACTGTCTTGGAAACCCCACGTCAGACATGTAAAAGCAAAAATATCCAAAAGTCTCTCTATAATAAATAAAATTAAACATCGTCTTGACTTCACCTCCTTGCGTACATTGTATTGCTCGATGGTTCTTTCATATCTCACTTATGGTGTTGAAGTATGATGGAATACCTATCAGACGACACTATCACCCTTAACTGTCTTACAGAAAAGAGCACTACCAATTATACATAAAGTTGGTTTTTTGGATCATACTCACAACCTCTTTGCACATTCTAAACTCTTAAAATTTAAAGATCTTTCTCAGTACTACTCAGCAATCACAATGTTTAAAGCATACCACAAACTACTGCCAAAAAATTTACAGTCTATTTAATCTGAATGAAAAATCACATAACCTGAGAGTAATAGGAGACTTTAAACTGCCCAAAGTGAGAACCACTAAAAAAAGGTTTTACATGTCTGTACGTGGTGTGAAACTCTGGAATAGTCTGGACAAATCCTACAAACAATATCAAAATGTAAATACATTCAAACTAAACTATAAACATATGATCTGGTCACAGTATATGAAATATTTAATGTAATTATATCACTGTCTTCTTCACTGTATTCTTTTTCTGTGTTTTTTTTCTTACCGTAGTACTTGCTTTTCTCTTACTACTGCTTTCCTATAGGTTGGTATTAGTAACCAGGTCCTATAGGTTGGTATTAGTAATAAGGTCCTATAGGTTGGTATTAGTAACCAGGTCCTATAGGTTGGTATTAGTAACCAGATCCTATAGGTTGGTATTAGTAACCAGGTCCTATAGGTTGGTATTAGTAACCAGGTCCTATAGGTTGGTATTAGTAACCAGGTCCTATAGGTTGGTATTAGTAACCAGGTCCTATAGGTTGGTATTAGTAACCAGGTCATATAGGTTGGTATTAGTAACCAGGTCCTATAGGTTGGTATTAGTAACCAGGTCCTATAGGTTGGTATTAGTAACCAGGTCCTATAGGTTGGTATTAGTAACCAGGTCCTATAGGTTGGTATTAGTAACCAGGTCCTATAGGTTGGTATTAGTAACCAGATCCTATAGGTTGGTATTAGTAACCAGGTCCTATAGGTTGGTATTAGTAACCAGGTCCTATAGGTTGGTATTAGTAACCAGGTCCTATAGGTTGGTATTAGTAACCAGGTCCTATAGGTTGGTATTAGTAACCAGGTCCTATAGGTTGTTATTAGTAACCAGATCCTATAGGTTGGTATTAGTAACCAGGTCCTATAGGTTGGTATTAGTAACCAGATCCTATAGGTTGGCATTAGTAACCAGGTCCTATAGGTTGGTATTAGTAACCAGGTCCTATAGGTTGGTATTAGTAACCAGATTAATTATTGTAAATATGTATCTCTCTCTCATGTTTGAGCACTGGGGGTGGGGTTAAAAAAGTTCACTCCTTCTTGAACATTACAAACTTTGATTTTGTGCGCTTGTTTATACTTTGTTATTATTTCTATTGAAGAAGAATGCTCATTTAAAAACATGCTACCCTGTCCATGATAAATCATTAAAAAAATTTTTTTAGCTGACACTCTTCTATCACACATGACATCTGATACTTTTCTCCACCCATTCCAGCCTGCTTGAACACGCTTCTTCACCTCTTTTCCACACTCTCCATTGCTCTGGACTGTTGATCCTAGATACTTAAAATCTTCCACCTTCTTTATTTCTTCTCCCTGTAACCTCACTTTTCCATTTGGATCCCTCTCATTCACACACATGTACTCTGTTTACTCTGACTAATCTTCAAACCTCCACCTCTCCAGCTTTTCCTCCACCTCTTCCCTCCTCTCACTACAGATCACAATGTCATCTGCAAACATCATTGTACATGGAGATTCCTGTCTGACCTCGTCTGTCAGCCTGTCCATCACCATAGCAACAGTCCCACCCCCACACTGAACTCCTCTGTCTCACCTACAGCACACCTCACCACTGTCTTACAGCCCTCATACATGTCCTGGACCACTCTAACATACTTCTCTGTCACACCAGACTTCCTCATACAATCCCATAGTTCTTCTCTAGGTACCCTGTCATACGCTTTCTCTAGATCTACAATGCTTCCAAACAAGCATCCCGGTTTTAATGCCGTTCATCCACACCCACTTGTTTGGAGCCATTGGAGCTGAAATAGAAACATTCAGAAGACGTTCTTCTTGGTTCAACGAGAGCAGAACAAAGTCAAATATTTACCTGCAGCCTTGGTTTGGAATGAAGCTGTTGAGCTAAAGTTTCCCCAACGCCAGAAGTTCTCCTTCGCTCCACAGCGAACCTTCACCTGGTGCCGATCGGACGGTTGGAGCTCATTTAGAGGCACAGAGTGGAGGTTCACGCCGGTGAAATTCAGCTGCACACACACACACACACACACACACACACACACACACACACACACACACAGACAGACAGACAGACAGACACACACACACCTTTATTAGTGAGAGGTCAACCAGTAAAAAAAATAATTCTCTGGTAAAAGTTTATCATTCATTCATCTTCTTCACCGTCCATCCCTGGCAGGGTCGTGGGGAGTACCGGAGCCTATCCCAGCTGATTCAAGGTGAGAGGCAGGGTACACCCTGAACAGGTTGCCAGTTTGTTGCAGGCCCACACACACAGACAACCATTCGCACACACACTCATTCCTAGGGGCAATTTCATAGCAGCCAGTAAACATAACGTGTATGTTTTTAGCGAGTGAGAAGAAACCAGAGAAAACCCACACATACACATGGAGAACATGCAAACTACACACAGTGAGACCAGTGTTCCAAGCCTCGAACCCTTACACCACCTTCCAGACGGTAAATGTTGATATAAATGTAAATTATAAAGAGTTTGTTTTTTAATAAACCTGCTGTACCTGCTTCGTTCCGTGGCTGTTTTTGAGCTCCGCCTGGCAGACCAGAGGGAGGGAATAATTATATCTCCAGTACCAGCTCAGCGTTGCGTTTCTGGCCTCGGCGATGACTTTCAGCTGTAAGGGGGTAACTGGTTGAACTGCAGGGATAAAGAAAAACAACCGGTTCCTGTCTCTCCTCATGGTATTTCTAGAGATTCACATGAAGAGCAGCATACCTCTGTGTAAGATCTCCGCTGAGTCTGTTAGCTCGTACTGACCCAAAGGGTTGACAGCCGTCAGGGTCCACTTTCCGGCCCAGTCAGGGAAATGTACCTGGTTCGGATTTTTTTTTGTACCGGTACTAGAAATAAAACAGAGATGTCATCAGACGGTCGTCCTTCCTTCTCGATGAGCCCTGATTCACACCAGGGTTCAACGGCCGTTCCACTGTGGCAGCTGGGGTCCAGTGTCGTTTTCCTCAACAGTAACAACAACAAAATGATTTTGTTGACGAAGCTTTTTTTTTATGACGATGACGTTCCGTCATCTTCCGCTTGTTCTGGGGTCGGGTCGCGGGGACAACAGCCTCAAGCGGGCAGCCCAGGCCTCTCTCTCCCGGCTGCATCCTCCAGCTCACCTGGAAGGATCCCAAGTCGTTCCCCGGCCGGCTGTGAGACATGGTCTCTCCAGCGGGTTCGGGGTCTGCCCCTTGGTCCTAGGTGAGGGGCCAGTCAAAGCGTGGCTCAAAAAAACCCCTATGAAGAGATCAAACATGGCCAAGTTGCCCTTACCCGGACGCGGGTCACCGGGGCCCCCCCTTGGAGCCAGGCCCGAGGGTGGGGCACGCGTGCGAGCGCCTGGTGGCCAGGCTTTTACCCATGGGGCCCGGCCGGGCTCAGCCCGAACAGGGAACATGGGCCACCCTTCCAGCGGACTCACCACCTGCAGGAGGGGCCATTGGGGTCGGGTGAAGGAGGAGATGGGTGGCAGCCAACAGCGGTAACGATAACGTAACAATAACAAAATAAATGCAGCTTTTTGGTGCCGAAAATGTAACGAGACGTTCGCAAGTTTCTGTTGACGAGACGAAAATGTAACGAAATAAGCGTCAGACTTTAAAATTTTTATCTGTGAAAAAAACTGTCACAGCAGCTTCATTCCACGCCCCCCACAGTGCTGCACGTTCACACCGTCTACACAACACACCTGCAGCCATGAGGAGGTCACACACCATGGCAGCAGCAGCAACAAAGAGGCTTAGTTGCTAACGATTGATTTAAAGACACAGTACAATGTTTACTTTGTTTACAGGTTTATTAAGAGGTGTCATTTTTAAGTATGAATAAGTTACAACGTTCCTCACTCACTGAAAAAATTATATTTATTTTACGTTGTTTTACAATGTTTGATGTTTTTTTAAGTTAAAGCTCAGCAGAGTTTTTTTTTTTTTAAATAAATAACCTTCATCATTCTCAGTAATCGGTGTAAGGAGTGCAGCACACAGATTTCCCCGGTGAGGGATGAATAGAGTCATTCATTTTATTTTTTAATAAAGCTATGATTGTTAAAGTAAGAACATTTAGTCCCAGGCACGATGGTCCAGTGGTCTTCACCTGGGAGAACCAGGTTCGATTCCCAATGGGGCCAAACTATTCCTAGGACTATTGGAGAAAAAGAGTTACTGAAAAAAAAAAGAATGTTTGTTGTTTTTTGCTTCTTCTTTTTTTATTTCACTAAAACTTGAATAAAACTAAAATATACAGAGAAACTAAAACGGGACAAAAACTTAAATTAATTTTTGTTCCAAAGACTAAAAACGACGTAACGTAGATTTAAAAAGTATCCAAATTTGCACAAAAATTTTTACATGAACTTTAACAGATGGCGGCGTCCCTCAGCGACTCATCACGGTTTTTAAAAGTGATCCACTTCCTACCTGTTGTTCACAGAGTAGCGGGTCCCACGGGGACCCCACAGGTGAGTGGACCGTCCTGTGTCCCACCGGCACCTCGTAGACACCAAGTCGTACGTCTCACACACAAAGTTCTCTGGTTTTGGTGGATCTGGAAATACGTCAGAAGGTAAAACATCAGCAAACAATAAAAACTGTAGGACTACAGAGAGCTTTCTGACTTACATCCACTGAACACGACCGTTCCCATGATCTGAGTCGAGCTTGACTTACATGGCACATCATATCCCCAATGGGGGGCACCCTCTGGGTTATTCGATGTAATGATGTATGTTCTTTGACTTATCTTGGTCTTTTTGGGGGAGGACTTGTGATATTTGAAGTATATGAGCGTTTTCTCTTCTTCTAAGATGCAGCAGAAGGTTGAATTGGTCCCCACGGTAATGATTAAATCTTGAGGGTACACCCAGAGCCTGGGGTTGCTGGGAACATCTTCTCCTATTCACAGAAAGAAGGAAGGAAAGGTTGGAGGGTTGGAGCAGGATGAAGATGAGAAGGTTTAGATCGAGGTGCCCAACCAGTTGATGTCTACGCTACTACCCTCACCGTGGTAACCAGGAGCTACCCTCACCATGGTAACCAGGATCTACGTTCCTACCCTCACCATGGTAACCAGGATCTACGTTCCTACCCTCACCATGGTAACCAGGATCTATGTTCCTACCCTCACCATGGTAACCAGGATCTACGTTCCTACCCTCACCATGGTAACCAGGATCTACACTCCTACCATCACCATGGTAACCAGGATCTACGTTCCTACCCTCACCATGGTAACCAGGATCTACACTCCTACCCTCACCATGGTAACCAGGATCTACGTTCCTACCCTCACCATGGTAACCAGGATCTATGTTCCTACTCTCACCATGGTAACCAGGATCTACGCTCCTACCCTCACCATGGTAACCAGGATCTATGTTCCTACCCTCACCATGGTAACCAGGATCTACACTCCTACCCTCACCATGGTAACCACGATCTACGTTCCTACCCTCACCATGGTAACCAGGATCTACGCTCCTACCCTCACCATGGTAACCAGCATCTACATTCCTGCCCTCACCATGGTAACCAGGATCTACATTCCTACCCTCACCGTAGAAACCAGGATTTACGTTCCTACCTTCACCATGGTAACCAGGATCTACGTTCCTACCCTCACCATGGTAACCAGGATCTACGTTCCTACTCTCACCATGGTTACCAGGATCTACGTTCCTACCCTCACCATGGTAACCAGGATCTACGTTCCTACCCTCACCATGGTAACCAGGTTCTACATTCCTACCCTCACCATGGTAACCAGGATCTACGTTCCTACTCTCACCATGGTTACCAGGATCTACGTTCCTACCCTCACCATGGTAACCAGGATCTACGTTCCTACCCTCACCATGGTAACCAGGATCTACGTTCCTACCCTCACCATGGTAACCAGGATCTACGTTCCTACCCTCACCATGGTTACTAGGATCTACGTGGTAAACGTGGTAAACAGGATTTCTTGCAGAGGGTGGCTGGGCTCTTTCTCAGAGATAGCAGGAGAAGCTCTGCCATCCACAAGGAGCTGTGATGGCTCTGAGGCTGTTGCCCCAGTGACCCGGCCCCGGATAAACAGTAGACGACAGAATGAAAGAAAACCAGTGTTTCCAACTCAGTGACTTTGACTCTTTCTTTAGCGAGTATTCAGACCCTGTATTTTCTAGTGTTATTGGAGATTTTTGGAGTCTGTGACATGAAAGAACGTTGTTAAGCTTGTTCTCAATGAACATCCCCACCCACTCCATAGGAGCTGCGTGTGGAATTCATCTGTGTGTGTGTGTGTGTGTGTGTGTGTGTGTGTGTGTGTGTGTGTATGTGTGTCTGTATGCGTTTCTGTGTGTGAGTGTGTGTGTGTGTGAGTGTGTAACGTCTAAAGGTTACATAATAACAGATCTCTTGGTGGTTTGTGATGTCAGTAAATCTCCAGATGTTCTTCATATCGTCTCACCTGGAAGCGTCTTCGTCTCGCTCCACTCGCTTACTGTCTCCCCTTCTCGGGATCGGAGTCTTACGGACAGCGACGTGCACTCCAAAGGTACCTCAGACGTCCAGCTCCATTTGTTACGTCCTCCTTCCTGGATGGGGGTCACTGTGTCCTGACAGAGGGAGCGACAAAGAGAAGCTCATCTAACAGGGTCCCGTAGACTCAGAGAGACACGAAGAGGACTAGAACTAACATTAAATACTGTTTGGTTTCTTTCCGTTCTGTAGATGACCACATCAAAGGTTTTTCCGTCTCCAGCCAACCAGGACATAGAGATCTGCTGCTTGGGTGAGTCTGGTGAGACGATCAGGTCCTGAGGCACGGTGAGACCTGAAGACAATGTTAGAAAACAGAGAGTTCTCTCCTTTCTTCTCCATTCGGCCCACATTTGATAAACAGATTTATCTCATATGTTTAACAGAGAAAAACTACATGAGGTGACCTGCCCGCAGACCCTCTACCTCCCACCCCGCAGCAGACGGACAGGACCTCACCGGTTCCAGTGATGACTTCCAGAGTTAAAACAGCCAAGCAGATCAAGCTGAAGCGAGGCATTGCTGATGGGGTTACCATGGTGATCCGATCCACTTCCCACCCAGACGTGGACAGAAGGATCCCTGCAGGACTAAAACAGAAAATAAAAACTCTGAAGCTGACCGATCGGGAGGACGGATTCCTGTCGTACTGAGCTCACACTCACCAAGATTTATATATCCAAGGACGAAAGAGTCGAAGATCCCTCCCCCACAGGATGGCTCTGTCCGTACAGTAGGAGGTCCGACAAACGATTCAGAAGATGAATGGGTGAGATTTTTTGGGGGGGCATGGGTGAGAAGGGGCAAGGGGGGTTCAGTTCCCAAACTAAGAGTCTCAGAAAAAAACAGAATCTCAGAAACAACAAAGTTTCTTTTTATCACTTTAAAGTGAAAATTCTGGGATTTTTGGTTATTTTTAGCAAAATTCTTTAAAAAGTTATTTTGTATTATTTTGTATTTAAACCACTTTTAATTTAGTTTAAAAATAAAATCCAGTTTTTTTACTAAGAAAAAATTACAATGTTTGTTTTACTCAGTTCAGCATTTGATGGTTTTAATGGAGCAACGAATAGACTCTTTAAACACACACACACACGCACTCTCTGTTTCTCACACACACACTTTAGTTTTGATTTCTTCTTTAATTTTCTTGGCTCTTGTTTCAGCTTTAATTAAAAACTAGTTTGTGTTAAAAATAAAGGAGGTATGTTTGTGATGAATCTAGGACATTTCAGCCTCGGACATTTAAAAAAAAATTACATAAAATGTCACAATTTTTTACATAAAATATCACAATTTTTTACATAAAATATCAAAATTTTTTACATAAAATAATACAATTTTTTACAAGTTTGGTTGTCCTCCACAAAGGTTGTGACTGATGCCACGAAGGAAGGCAGGGATGCTCTTCTTGCATGTGTTTAAGTCAAGCACCAGGTCGTGTGGCGTAAGCGGACTGGCCTGATGACTCCAGGTCTGGTGTTCGAGGGAACGTCGCGACGATGGCGGAGCTGGCCTGAAACGTAGGTTGAGTCAAAATACTCAACAAGTGCTGCTGCATCATCAGGCATGCTGGAGCGTAGATGTGCCATGCCTGACTTGACATCCTCTGGGGGCAAGAAGGCGAGGGCATCCAGCTGCCCGCAGAACAGGCAGAACTCATCATCTGACTCATACAGGTTCTTCAGCCCTAGGCCCTGGATCTGCCTCCAGATAAACTGGCTCAGGTACTTGTTGAGTACTTTGACTCAACCTACGTTTCAGGCCAGCTCCGCCATCGTCGCGAAGTCCCCTCCAACCCCGGACCTGGAGTCATCAGGCCAGTCCGCTTACGCCGCACGCCACCCATGTTCCAACTAGAGAAATGGCATATGCATCAAGCCACCCTCAACGACCAGCAAAGAACCAACAATGTCTGTGAGGGCTGGAATAACAAGTTCTTCAGTCTGGTGGGTCACTTCATCCCCACTGTCTGGAAGCTGATTGGGTGCTTGCAGGGTGAGGCTGCCATCGTTGATGGTATTCTGCTCCAGGAGGAGCGTTGGATCCGTCCTTCCAAGCGTGGGAAGATGGTGTACCAGGAGCTTCAGGTTCGTCTCAACAACCTGGTGCTTGACTTGAACACAGGCAAGAAGACCATCCCTGCCTTACTTTGTGGCATCAGTCACAACCTTCATGGAGGACAACCAAACTTGTAAAAACTGTGATATTTTATGTAAAAAAATTGTGATAGTTTATGAAAAAAATTGTGATATTTTATGTAAAAATGTTATCGTAAATAAACAGTTGCACTACAGAAAATAATTACTTTTAGTCATTTTTATCCCATGGCTCAAATAGCCTAGGTTGCAGTTTTTTGGCTCAAATCTCCGTGGCTGAAAAGACCGTTCACCGTTTGTGATTGGTGGACCTCTCTCTCTCTCTGGTCCAGACCGAGTGCACCCCTTCCCTCCTTCCTGTGGTCAGGCCTTGATGGTCCCGGGGTTCGGCTCCCTGGGTGACCTTTAGACCAGAATGATTATTGAGCTGTAATTGTTTTATTAATTCTTTTTAAGGATTATAGTAGAAAAAGTTTTAAAAAAGTCTTCTGGACAGTGAGGGTCTACACAGACCTTTTTAAGGATTGTTTTTTTTTAGGGTTTCAGCTCATATTTGGTGAATTTGTAATACTTTGGGTTTATTTCCTGTTTTATTTTGTAGGACTGACTTCTCCTACAAATTTTATTTATAACACACTTTCTATCTCCAGTGGAGATCTCAAAGTGATACAATGACCGCAAAAAAAAAGAACAACAAACAGCAAAATTAAATAAAACCACAAAAAACAACACTAAAAACTTTGTTGAAAAGCCGTTAGAAATAAAAATGTCTTCAGTCTTTTTTGTGGAGCCCTCAAGCTCTCAGGAAGATCGTTCCAGAGCCGTGGAGCAGCTGCCTGGAAGGCCCTGTCCCCCATAGTGGAAAGTTTGGTCCTTGGTTGGTGCAGGAAGTAGGAGAAGGAGGAGGAGTGCAGGTCTCGGACAGTGGTGTGGAGGGTTAGGAGGAGGAGGAGCGCAGGTCTCGGACAGTGGTGTGGAGGGTTAGGAGGAGGAGCGCATGTCTCGGACAGTGGTGTGGAGGGTTAGGAGGAGGAGAAACGCAGGCTTCGGACAGTGGTGTGGAGGGTTAGGAGGAGGAGGAGCGCAGGTCTCGGACAGTGGTGTGGAGGGTTAGGAGGAGGAGCGCATGTCTCGGACAGTGGTGTGGAGGGTTAGGAGGAGGAGAAACGCAGGCTTCGGACAGTGGTGTGGAGGGTTAGGAGGAGGAGGAGCGCAGGTCTCGGACAGTGGTGTGGAGGGTTAGGAGGAGGAGCGCAGGTCTCGGACAGTGGTGTGGAGGGTTAGGAGGAGGAGCGCATGTCTCGGACAGTGGTGTGGAGGGTTAGGAGGAGGAGAAACGCAGGCTTCGGACAGTGGTGTGGAGGGTTAGGAGGAGGAGGAGCGCAGGTCTCGGACAGTGGTGTGGAGGGTTAGGAGGAGGAGCGCAGGTCTCGGACAGTGGTGTGGAGGGTTAGGAGGAGGAGGAGCGCAGGTCTCAGACAGTGGTGTGGAGGGTTAGGAGGAGGAGGAGGAGCGCAGGCTTCGGACAGTGGTGTGGAGGATTAGGAGTTCTTGGAGATAAACAGGTGCAGTGCCGTGTATGCACTGATGGGTGAGGAGGTCTGTATTTAACGGGTAGCCAGTGGAGGGATTTGAGGATGGGAGTGATATGGTCATATTTGCGCCTCCTTATCAGGATCCGGGCAGCACAGTTCTGGATGTGCTGGAGCTTTTTTAAACCCCTGCATGGGATCCCTACAAGGAGGGCACTGCAGTAATCCAGCCTGGAGGAAAGACATGGACGTAGCTTGGCTATATGTTTAAGATGGAGGAAGGAAACCTTACAGAGATGGTGGATGTGGGAGTCGAAGGTGAGGTTAGAATCCATTTTGACTTTTTTTTACAGAGGATGACAGAGGGATGCTGTGGATCAACATTCTATAAAAACATGTTTATGCATTTTTATCTATTTTTGAACACTTATTTTAAGTGTTTGATGCTTTTCTTGTTTTGTTTTGTTTTATCGTCTGAACCGCTCATTCTGAATAAGGGTGTGTGGCAAAAGGCAGGGTACACCCCAAACATGTCCCCAGTCACACACACACACACGCACGCACGCTCACTCACACACACACTCCTTGAAGCCAATCAATCTAACATGTAATATTTTTGGAGGAAACCAGAGAAAACCCACACACACAGGTAGAACATGCAAACTATACACAGAAAGACCAGTGTCTCAAGCCTTGACCCGACTCCGGGACTTGACCCCCTGACCTTCTTGCTGTGAAGCCACTATGCAGTCTTTAAATAAACATATTCTAAATAAAAACAAATAAATATATTCAAAGAAAAAAAAACAATCATTTTTAGTGAGGTTATGATGTTTTTTTTGTTTGATTTGTGTTTTAATTAGTTTATTATTTTTTCTCTTTTTTGAGTGTTTGTATAAATAAATAACATAAATAAATCATGTTATTATTATTGATGATGATGATGTAATAGATGTGTCATAAACCCCACGTCGTAAACACGAGAACGCAGTGCAGAAAAACCTGATTGGTTTAAAATCAAGATCAGTCAAACAGGAGGGTGGGTCTGGGATCCCAGTCTGAAAGCTGATTGGTTTAAAATCAAGATCAATCAAACTTGGAGGGTGGGTCTGGGACCCCAGTCTGAAAGCTGATTGGTTAAAGGAACCATTGATCAAAGGGCTGGGCCTGGTTTCCTGGAATCCCAGTTTCACCAGGAGGAATCTTTGGGAAAACAAGCTGGAAAAAAAACATCCTTTAAAAAGTATGACTTAGATTTTTTTTATTGTTTTTTTTTTCTTCAGAATTGAATCTGAAAAACATCTTGGTGAAGATTTGTGTTTCATTAAAGGTAATAAAACCTTTATTACAGTTATTTTTTATTTATTTAGCAGCTTTTAGCTGTTAGCATCAACATAAAAAAAAACATTTAAAACCATTAAAAACCTTTATTTATAATTATTTTATGAGTTTATTTTTTAATAAAAATCTTTTAGTTGATCTTTTAAAATGTTTGTTTTGAGCTTAAATTTATATTAAAAACCTGATGATGTCATAAAATTATTTGATATAAAATCTTATTTTATTTCTATGTTTATTATGGGATGTTTTTACAAAAATAGAAACACAAAAAAGTTTTTTTTCTAACCTGAAGGTTTTCTGTAAGTCTTTAAAAAACTGGATGTTAGGTTGATTGACCGCTAGGAATGAGTGCGTGGGTGTGTGTGTGAGTGTGTGTGTGTCTGTGTCTGTGTGTGGCTTCGTGACAGAACCGTTCAGAGTGTATCCTTCTTCTGAAACCAACCAGGATAGGCTCCGGTACAGCTCGTCACACAGTTAGGAATAAATGTCTCAGAAGATGAAACAAAATGTAAATAAAAAGTTCCTTCTCCGGGTCGAGAGAAGCCAGATGTGGAGGTCCAGGCCCAGACATCTGGTCAGGATGCCTCCCCCGCTGGAGAGGTATACTGTCCCACCAGGAAGAGACCCAGAGGCAGACCCCAGACCAGAGGTTTCCAACTGTTTTTTGTCCAAATTTCTACTTTTTAAACATTAAACCTCCTGAGATCAACCAGCCCGGTGTTCCATCCCAAACCGCCAGAGATGGTTACCAGCCAGCCTCTCTCTCTCTCACACGCACGCACGCACGCACGCACACACACGAGACAAGTTCCTCTCTCTCAAACACACACACATACACACACATATACACACACACACACATATACACACACGAGACAAGTTCCTCTCTCTCAAACACACACACACGAGACAAGTTCCTCTCTCTGTCTCTCTCTCTCTCTCAAACACACACACATACACACACATTTATACACATATACACACACACACACACACGAGACAAGTTCCTCTCTCTCTCTCTCTCAAACACAAACACACAAAAGACAAGTTTATCTCGCTCGCTCCCTTTTCTCTCTCTAACAGACACACACACACACAGACTTTTTCCGTGCACACACAGCGCTTTGGGAGTGGGAGGGGCTAAAACACCAACAGGCCCTTCTTATTGATTTCAGGCTAAACAACATGTTTTTTTTTTAAAGTCTTTTATTTACTTCACATCACAGACTCTAAAAACCTCACACTAAAAAAAAACCACAGATCAGGGGAGGGCAAACTTTTTGACTCGTCGGCCACATTGAGTTCTAACATTTGACAAGCGGGCCGTACCGAGGAAGGGGGGCATGGGGAGGGCCATGCCCCCTCCCTCTAGGTTGACGAAAAAAAAAATGTTCTTACTTCTTTAATTATTGTAAACTTTGGTTAAAATATGCACCGGAATGCAGAAAAAATACCGTAATTTTATGGCCATTAGGCGCACCGTACGAAAAGGCGCAGCCTCAGTCACACACCGCCTTACAACAACACACACGCAAGCATGCAAATGTGCGTATTAAAAAATAGATCGGGAGCAAAACTGAGTTTGGTTGTGTTTTATTTAAGTAGTAACGATACTAAACAAACACATTACCGGTAATAGTCTTTATTCAAATCCATCAAAGTCCTCATCCTCTGTTTCAGAGCAGGTCCACTTCGCTCCTCACTGTCAAAGTCACTGTCTGTACTGTGCGGCTCCTCAGAAAGGATACCAGCTTTTGAGAAATCTCGGATAACAGTACCAGCAGACACGTTAGTCCAAGCATCTACAGTCCATTGGCAAACTGTAGCGTAACTCGCCCGGCGCTGCCTCCCACCCTTCGGTCATCCATCGCTCCCACGCCGCTCACACTTCACTCTTTAACGTTCTCATGCCTTTTCTTTCAGGTCCGCCTCGCGGGCACCGCGTTTTCTTTTAGGTCCGCTTTTTCTCACACACAAGGCGCACCGCACGAAAAGGCACACCGCTCATTTTGAAGAAAATCTAAGACTTTTATATGAGCCTTATAGCCGTGAAATTACGATACTTATTTTTCAAAAAGGTTTGGGCGGGCGGGGGAGATGCCCGCAACCCCTCTATACTGGCTTTGTGCCCCCCTCTCCTTTAGAAAATCCTGTATTCGCTCCTGGGAACAGGAGCAGATGGATGGCATGGTTTGGTAACCTCTAGTTTAGACCGAAAGAATGACGCTAAATTTCAAACAAGTGCTAAATGTTACATCAAGAGCGTTAAATTTTGATTGGTCTAGACTCTAGATCAATCAGCACTCTAGAGACAGTGTGGTGAGAGCGGCCATGCTGATTGGTCCAGAGACAGTGTGGTGAGAGCGGCCATGCTGATTGGTCTAGAGACAGTGTGGTGAGAGCGGCCATGCTGATTGGTCTAGAGACAGTGTGGTGAGAGCGGCCATGCTGATTGGTCTAGAGACAGTGTCACTGATTCAAAGACAGGAAACAGAGATGTTTGTATCAGAGATGAAGATGCTGAGGATCTCTCTGGGAGTGACCAGGATGGACAGGATCAGAGGAACAGCACATGTTAGAGGTTTTAAAGTCAGAGAGGTCAGACTGAGATGGTTTGGACATGTGCAGAGGAGAGAGAGAGAGTACATCAGAAGAAGGATGCTGGGTTTGGAACCACCAGGAAAGAGGACTAGAGGAAGACCAAAGAGGAGGTTCATGGATACAGTGAAGGAAGACATGAAGATAGTTGGTGTGACTGAAGAGGATGCAGGAGACAGGGTTAGATGGAAGAAACTGACTTTATGTGGCGCCCCCTGAAGGGAAATGCCAAAAGAAAAAGTGTGGGAATGTGGCAGTTGGGGCGGGGCTATGTGTGTGTTTACATCAATCAGAACAAAACAGACAAGTTTACACTCCTTTCATTTTATTACAACTATAGATAATAAAGGGTTTATTATTCCGAAGAAGCCTGTAAGACATGTCTAACGTACACCTGGAGGTGTGTGTGTGTGTGTCTATGAGTGGGTTAAATCTATCTTTAACTGAAAAGGTTTAATCAACGCTGCGTGTGGTTTGATCTTGAATTTAATCTGTTTTTATTTACTTGATAATAAATACAGTAGATTTTATTTTTATCTTCATTTTGTGGAATCTCAAATCCCCAAAGTAAAAACTGCCATGTTGTGTGTGAGGTTGCAGACACACTCGGAGGACAGAGGCAGTTTTAATAGACGGATTTATTACTTGAAATATCTTCAAAACGAAGGTGCTAAGGTCTGTTAGAAAACAGCTGGAGAACAACCTGTAGTCTAAGAGAAGACATCAGCAGACAACCTGGTGACGAAACAAAGACAACACACACATTAAACACAGAAAAAAGAGACATTAAAACACACGTCTGACCCATTAGGAAGGGAGCCGGCAATCACCAGAATCAAGAGAGAAGACAAGGAGGGAAAATAAAGAGAGAAGTCAGTCCTACAAAATAAAACAGTAAAATAACAAATTCACCAAATATGGGCTGAAACCCTAAAAAAAACAATTCTTAAAAAGAATTAATAAAACAATTACAGCTCCAGTGTTGTTTTTGTCAACGATGACGAAAACGAAATGATTTCGTTGATGAAGCATTTTTTTATGACGATGACGTAACGATAACGAAATAAATACGAAATTTTGGTGACGAAAACGTAACGAAATAGACGTCAGACTTTCACATTTCTGTCTGTGAAAAGAAAAAAACACAGCGGCTGCATCTGTCTCTCACGGCGGCACGACCCCCACAATGCTGCACGTTCACACAGTCTACACAACACACCTGCAGCCATGAGGAGGTCACACACCATGGTGAAAACAAATCCGTGTAGTCCCTCATTCATCCAGGAGTGATCCATAGTAGAAAAAGTTTTAAAAAAGTCTTCTGAACAGTTTAATTCTTGATCGAGACGTTTTGACTTCCATCTGGAAATCATTTTCAATCTGAATGAAATGGACTGAAAACTGGATCTATTTATACCAACCTGAGTAAAAGATAAAAAAAATAGTAAGAAGGGCTCGACCAATGAGCCTGTGTTACCTATGATGGGCTCGACCAATGAGCCTGTGTTACCTATGATGGCCGTGAATGGCTCCTATTGTAACCACAGACCAGTAAACGAACCTATTATAAAAATGCTAAAAGCCTATTCACTAGACATCTGAACTAGATACCAGCTCAAAGATATGGTGGTTTAACTCATCGTAAAACGTAGTCTATTCACTAGACATCTGAACTAGATACCAGCTCAAAGATATGGTGGTTTAACTCATCGTAAAACGTAGCCTATTCACTAGGCTATTATGCATTATTCTCAGTAGTAAAGACACGACTGTTAAAAAAAAAAAAAAAAAAAATGAATTACTCTATTCATCCCTCACCGGGGAAATTTGTTTGCTGCACTCCTTACACCGCAGCAGGCTGCCCTTCAACGGCGCCAATGGTGGGAGAAGCGGGGGTTAGGTGTCTTCTCCAAGGACCCTAGACGTGCTCTCCGTGGGACGCAAACCCGCGACCTTCCGGTCCGCGGGCGAACGCTCTAACCACGCGGCCACCGTCTCCCCCCTTAAAGTTTTAGTTTTTATTTTTTTTACACTAAAACTAGACTAAAAACGTTCTAAGTCTTTCTGACGAAAACTAGATGAAAATTCTTTTGGGTTTTCGTGACTAAAACTTCGTGACTAAGACGAAGACTAAAATGAAAACTAAGATGGCTGCCAAAAACAACAACGTACAGCTCAATAATCATTCTGGTATAAAGGATGGCTCAGTGAGTAAGGTGACCATCCTGTAACCGGAGGGTTGCCAGTTCGATCCCCCACCAGGAGTTCATGCCGAGGTGTCCTTGAGCAAGACACCGAACCCTCAATTGCTCCTGATGGTGGTTTGCTCCTTGCATGGAGGCATCCCCATCAGGTGTGAATGGGTGAATGTGAGCTACACTGTAAAGCGCTTTGAGTGCCGACACAGGTGGAAAAGCGCTATATAAGTAGAGTCCATTTACCATTTAAAGGTCACCCAGGGAGCCGAACCCCGGGACCATCAAGGCCTGACCACAGGAAGGAGTGAAGGGATGCACTCGGCCTGGACCAGAGAGAGAGAGAGGTCCACCAATCACAAACATACCTCCTTTATTTTTAACACAAACTATATTTTAATTAAAGCTGAAACAAGAGCCAAGAAAATTAAATAAGAAATTAAAACTAAAGTGTGTGTGTGAGAAACAGAGAGAGAGAGAAACACAGTGTGTGTGTGTGTGTGTGTGTGTGTGTGTGTGTGTGTGTGTGTGTGTGTGTGTGTGTGTGTGTGTGTGTGTGTGTGTGTGTGTGTGTGTGTGTGTTTAAAGAGTCTGTTCGTTGCTCCCAGTTTGTCAGTAATTTTTTCTTAGTAAAAAAAACTGGATTTTATTTTTAAACTAAATTAAAATTGGTTTAAATCTGGAAACTAAAAAATCTGAAAGAATTTTTTTAAAACTTTCTGGAAAAACATGAAACATTTAACTTTTTATTCTGAAACAAAAAGATAAATAAAGAAAAAATATTTGCGTCCAGTTAAAAATACTTTAATACAAAATAACTTTTTAAAGAATTTTCCTAAAAATAACCAAAAATCCCAGAATTTTCACTTTAAAGTGATAAAAAGAAACTTTGTTGTTTCTGAGATTCTGTTTTTCTGAGACTCTTAGTTTGGGAACTGAATCCCCCCTCGTCCACCCCCCCAAAAAAAAAAATCTCACTCATTCATCTTCTGAATCGTTTATCCTTAATGAGGTTTAAGGGGTGCTGGAGCCTATCCAGATGATTCAAGGAGAGGATGATACGGTTGATTGGCTGCTTCCCTCGGAATGTGTGTGTGGATGGATAATAATTAATTGTATTTATAAAGAACTTTTCAGGGACTCTCAAAGACGCTTCACACATATTCATCATTCATTCATCCATACCAGGTACTGGTAAGCTACTGATGTAGCCACAGCTGTCCTGGGGTAGGTAGACTGACAGAAGCCATTGACCCCTCTGACCATCACCAACCAATCACACACACATCAGATCCAGACTGACCATCACCAACCAATCACACACACACACCAGATCCAGAATGACCATCACCAACCAATCACACACACACCAGATCCAGACTGACCATCACCAACCAATCACACACACATCAGATCCAGACTGACCATCACCAACCAATCACACACCAGATCCAGACTGACCATCACCAACCAATCACACACCAGATCCAGACTGTCCATCACCAACCAATCACACACCAGATCCAGACTGTCCATCACCAACCAATCACACACACACCAGATCCAGACTGACCATCACCAACCAATCACACACACACCAGATCCAGACTGACCATCACCAACCAATCACACACACATCAGATCCAGACTGATCATCACCAACCAATCACACACACACCATCCAGACTAGACAACCTGGGTGAAGTGTCTTGCCCAGGGACACAACGGCAATTTAATCTAAACATCCGTCCCACCGTGGAACCTGGGGTTCCGGCGGTCTCCCATCCAAGTAGAACCCAGGACCAGCATGCTTAGCTTCTGAGGTCTAATGGGATCAGGTATTGACAGGCTGGTATGGATGATTGTGTGTGTGTGTGTGTGTGTGTTCGTGTGTGTGGTCCCACAACAGACTGGCAACCTGTTTGGGGGTGTGTCCTTCCTCTTGCCTGACATCAGCCGGGACCCTCGCGAACCCGTTCGAGATAAGCGGTCACACACATTCATACCTGATGGTGGAAGCTGACACACACGCTGGAAACCACCATCAGGAGACATTGGGGGTTCGGGGACACCTCGACATGAACTCGCCTTAACCACTGACCCATCATTTCACAGAGGCCAATCTTTTGGCCCCAAAAAGACCAGTGTTTTGTCTCCTGATGAAGCCTGGATCAGACAGTTGCTTTCATTTCATCTGGTCAGAGTAAAACCTGATTTTCAGGGAGACTTGGAGGACGGTTACACCAGGATAAATAATAATAAAAGACTTGTTTTCACAACGGATCCAAACCTTCAACGTGTTCCAACGTGTTTCACTGCAGACGAACAGATACAAAAAAAAAGTTAAAGCTGGTTTAAAGAAGTTTTTTAATGTAAAATCCTTTGATTTTATTGGTTAAATTTATGCTTATAAATAGATGTGTGTGTTTAATATGAGTGTGTGTGTGAGTGTGTATTTTTTAGGGCTGCAACTAACAATTATTTTGGTAATCGATTAATCTGTCGATTATTGGGTCGATTAATCGGATAAAATGACAATTTTATAAATATTACTTTTTCGGTATGTAATACAATGTAATTGTGTAAAAAAACAACTCATAACCACATAAACAACACGTTGGGTTTATTACAGTAAGGGCAAATGTTAATCTTTCTGTCAAATAAAGAGGTAGAATATTATCATTTCTAGAAAATAATAAATCTACTTACTGTAAACAGTAAAAATAAATCATAAACACTCATAAAATATTCTTTAGTACTACTGGCTAATAAAACATCAAATGTAAACAAAAAACCTTTATCACTTCTGGATTAGCAAATTTAACGTTGTTTAGAAGTATCGTACAAAAAAAGGCCCCAGATTAACATGAAAAAAAATATACAAAAACATTCAAGTTGTGAAGTATTAGTGCAAAAAAAAAAAAAACAAAAAAAAACATCATCTCTACTGTAAAAATAGTAACTTTAATAAATAAAATGACCAACTTTACCACTTATAATATTACAAACACAGATCTACTAATCGGAAAAGGGGTGCCCAACTAACAGCACTCATTTTTTTGTGGGATAAAATGTGCTTTGCGGTGTAGAGGAGGGGGTCTTGTGTCCTGGATTGAATTTAGTGATCTTTTTTTTTTAACCCCTCGTCTTCCTACTGACAGCGGCCTCATATCGGACACGATCATTTCCAAAATAAGAGTCCCTGGAAGCGCTCTGCTGCGGAGTGCAACCGTTTTCCACATAAAATAGTCCATGTTGGGTTGTTTTTGTTTTTTTGCAGATAATAAAAAGTGTATTTAGCGACCTGTAAAATTGTTTTTTATTAGAAATAACATCGTGTATCGCTCCGGTTTGCCGTCTCCCGCTTCGAGTCCGACATGTTTTTTTTTTTTTTCAGATGTTCGTGCAGCGTCGTTATGCTTCCGTGCCAAAACGTGTCCGTTTCGCAAACTTTGCATATTAACGCGAGTCTTTTTCAAATTTAGCGGAAAATGATCCAAACTTCGGATGATTTTGTTTTTGTTTTTCTTTCCGCCATCTTGCTGAATCAGCCTGATCACGTGAGGCGGGGTGAAATGAAGGCCAATGATTGGCTGCTATCTTCTTCTCCTCCTATTTAGGTAGCTCGCATCGTCAATTTGCTCTCTACTGCCCCACATGGAGACCAATTTAAGTGCAGTTGACAGTAAAAACTTTTTAGACGATTAATCGATGACCAAATTAATCGGCGATTATTTTGGTAATCGATTAAATTGATTAACTGTTTCAGCCCTAAAGTCAATCTTTTGTCCCCAAAAAGACCAGTGTTTTGTCTCCTGATGAAGCCTGGATCAGACGGTTTCATCTGGTCAGAGTGAAACCTGATTTTCATTAATAAAGACTCGGTTACACCAGGATAAATAATAATAAAAGACTTGTTTTCACAACGGATCCAAACCTTCAACGTGTTCCAACGTGTTTCACTGCAGACGAACGGATACAGAAAAAAAGTTAAAGCTGGTTTAAAGAAGTTTTTAATGTAAAATCCTTTGATTTTATTGGTTAAATTTATGCTTATAAATAGATGTGTGTTTATATGAGTGTGTGAATATGAGAGTGTGTGTATGAGACAGTGTGTGTATATATGAATGTGTGTGTGTGTGTGTTTTCTCTCATTTTGTTTCCACATTAAAGATTGAAACGATAGCTTCAGGGACAATTTGTCCTGTGTGTAAGGCTCAGTGTCCTGTCCTCCACTTCCTGCGTGTGTGTGTGTGTGTGTATGACGGACCTCATACTGTACGGACAGAGCCATCTTGGCGAGTGTGAGCTCAGTACGACAGGAATCCGTCCTCCCGATCGGTCAGCTTCAGAGTTTTTATTTTCTGTTTTAGTCCTGCAGGGACCCTTCTGTCCACGTCTGGGTGGGAAGTGGATCGGATCACCATGGTAACCCCATCAGCAATGCCTCGCTCCAGCTTGATCTGCTTGGCTGTTTTAACTCTGGAAGTCATCACTGGAACCGGTGAGGTCCTGTCCGTCTGCTGCGGGATGGGTGGTAGAGGGTCTGCGGGCAGGTCACCTCATGTAGTTTTTCTCTGTTAAACATATGAGATAAATCTGTTTATCTGATGTGGGCCGAATGGAGAAGAAAGGAGAGAACTCTCTGTTTTCTAACATTGTCTTCAGGTCTCACCGTGCCTCAGGACCTGATCGTCTCACCAGACTCACCCAAGCAGCAGATCTCTATGTCCTGGTTGGCTGGAGACGGAAAAACCTTTGATGTGGTCATCTACAGAACGGAAAGAAACCAAACAGTATTTAATGTTAGTTCTAGTCCTCTTCGTGTCTCTCTGAGTCTACGGGACCCTGTTAGATGAGCTTCTCTTTGTCGCTCCCTCTGTCAGGACACGGTGACCCCCATCCAGGAAGGAGGACGTAACAAATGGAGCTGGACGTCTGAGGTACCTTTGCAGTGCACGTCGCTGTCCGTAAGACTCCGATCCCGAGAAGGGGAGACAGTAAGCGAGTGGAGCGAGACGAAGACGCTTCCAGGTGAGACGATATCTGGAGATTTACTGACATCACAAACCACCAAGAGATCTGTTATTATGTAACCTTTAGACATTACACACTCTCACACACACACATACACACACACACACACACACACACACACACACAGAAACGCATACAGACACACATACACACACACACACACACACACACACACACACACACAGATGAATTCCACACGCAGCTCCTATGGAGTGGGTGGGGATGTTCATTGAGAACAAGCTTAACAACGTTCTTTCATGTCACAGACTCCAAAAATCTCCAATAACTCTAGAAAATACAGGGTCTGAATACTCGCTAAAGAAAGAGTCAAAGTCACTGAGTTGGAAACACTGGTTTTCTTTCATTCTGTCGTCTACTGTTTATCCGGGGCCGGGTCACTGGGGCAACAGCCTCAGAGCCATCACAGCTCCTTGTGGATGGCAGAGCTTCTCCTGCTATCTCTGAGAGAGAGCCCAGCCACCCTCTGCAAGAAATCCTGTTTACCACGATTACCACGTAGATCCTGGTAACCATGGTGAGGGTAGGAACGTAGATCCTGGTAACCATGGTGAGGGTAGGAATGTAGAACCTGGTTACCATGGTGAGGGTAGGAACATAGATCCTGGTTACCATGGTGAGGGTAGGAACATAGATCCTGGTTACCATAGTGAGGGTAGGATTGTAGATCTTTGTTACCATGGTGAGAGTAAGATTGTAGATCCTGGTTACCATGGTGAGGGTAAGAACGTAGATCCTGGTTACCATGTTGATGGTGGGAACATAGATCCTGGTTACCATGGTGAGGATAGGAACGTAGATCCTGGTTACCATGGTGAGGGTAGGAATGTAGATCCTGGTTACCACGGTGAGGGTAGGAACATAGATCCTGGTTACCATGGTGAGGGTAGGAATGTAGATCCTGGTTAACAGGGTGAGGGTAGGAACGTAGATCTTGGTTACCATGATGAGGGTAGGAACGTAGATCCTGGTTACCAGGGTGAGGGTAGGAACGTAGATCCTGGTTACCATGATGAGGGTAGGAACGTCGATCCTGGTTACCATGGTGAGGGTAGGAACGTAGATCCTGGTTACCATGGTGAGGGTAGGAATGTAGATCCTGGTTACCAGGGTGAGGGTAGGAACGTAGATCCTGGTTACCATGATGAGGGTAGGAACGTCGATCCTGGTTACCATGGTCAGGGTAAGAACGTAGATCCTGGTTACCACAGTGAGGGTAGGAACGTAGATCCTGGTTACCATGGTGAGGGTAGGAGTGTAGATCCTGGTTACCATGGTGAGGGTAGGATTGTAGATCCTGGTTACCATGGTGAGGGTAGGAACGTAGATCCTGGTTACCATGGTGAGGGTAGGAACATAGATCCTGGTTACCATGGTGAGGGTAGGAACGTAGATCCTGGTTACCATAGTGACGGTAGGAGTGTAGATCCTGGTTACCACGGTGAGGGTAGTAGCGTAGACATCAACTGGTTGGGCACCTGGATCTAAACCTTCTCGTCTTCATCCTGCTCCAACCCTCCAACCTTTCCTTCCTTCTTTCTGTGAATAGGACAAGATGTTCCCAGCAACCCCAAGCTCTGGGTGTACCCTCAAGATTTAATCATTACCGTGGGGACCAATTCAACCTTCTGCTGCATCTTAGAAGAAGAGAAAACGCTCATATACTTCAAATATCACAAGTCCTCCCCCAAAGTGACCCAGATAAGTCAAAGAACATACATCATTACATCGAATAACCCAGAGGGTGCAACCCATTGGGGATATAATGTTCCATGTAAGTCAAGCTCGACTCGGATCAGTGGAACGGTCGTGTTCAGTGGATGTAAGTCAGAAAGCTCTCTGTAGTCCTACAGTTTTTATTGTTTGCTGATGTTTTACCTTCTGACGTATTTCCAGATCCACCAAAACCAGAGAACTTTGTGTGTGAGACGTACGACTTGGTGTCTACGAGGTGCCGGTGGGACACAGGACGGTCCACTCACCTGTGGGGTCCTCGTGGGACCCGCTACTCTGTGAACAACAGGTAGGAAGAGGATCACTTTTAAAAACCGTGATGGGGCACCGGGGTGAGTCGCTGAGGGACGCCGGCATCTGTTAAAGTTCATGTAAAAATTTTTGTGCAAATTTGGATACTTTTTAAATGTACGTTACGTCGTTTTTCACTTATCCGGCGGGTCCGAGGTCTGCCTCTTGGTCTCCTCTCAGTGGGATGTGACCAAAAACGCCTCACCAGCGAGGCGCTCGGGAGGCAGCCTGACCAGATGCCCGAACTGCCCCGTTTGGCTTCTCTCGACCTGCAGGAGGAGCGCCTCTACTCTGAGTTCCTCCTGGATGGCAGAGCTCCTCACCTGATCTCTGAGTGAGAGTCCAGTCACCTTACGAAGGAAGCTCATTTCGGTGATCTCGTTCTTTCGGTCACCACCCCCTCTTCTTTGATGTCCTGCTGGGTAAATGTGTGTGTCCGGAAGCTCCGAGCAGTCCCAGAGAGAGCTCCAAACAGCTTCTGAACAGCTGCTTGGTGGTGCAAATGATGTGATGTTAAGGGTAAATGAGCAGATGGCATCCGTTGTTACTCGTGAACAATGTGAGATGTCGTCATTGTTAAGCTGTGGTGGCATCAAGAGTAGGAGGCGGTCACCACGGCAACTCTGTTCTGTCAGAGACGTTAAAAAAATGCTGTGCCAGTTTTTTTTCACAGACAGAAATTTTAAAGTCTGACGCCTATTTCGTGACATTTTCATCTCGTCAACAGAAACTTGCAAACGTCTCGTCACATTTTCGGCACCAAAAAAGCTGCATTTATTTTGTTCTCGTTACGTCATCGTCATAAAAAAAAAGCTTCGTCATGAAAATCATTTCGTTGTCGTTACTGTTGACGAAAACAACACTGGAGCCCAGCTGCCACAGTGGAACGGCCGTTGAACCCTGGTGTGAATCAGGGCTCATCAAGAAGGAACGTAGATCCTGGTTACCATGGTGAGGGTAGGAACGTAGATCCTGGTTACCATGGTGATGGTAGGAACATCGATCCCGATTACCACGGTGATGGTAGGAACATAGACCCTGGTTACCACGGTGATGGTAGGAACATAGATCCCGGTTACCATGGTGAGGGTAGGAATGTAGATCCTGGTTACCATGGTGAGAGTAGGAACGTAGATCCTGGTTACCATGGTGAGGGTAGGAATGTAGATCCTGGTTACCATGGTGAGGGTAGGAACGTAGATCCTGGTTACCATGGTGAGGGTAGGAACGTAGATCCTGGTTACCATGGTGAGGGTAGGAACGTAGATCCTGGTTACCATGGTGAGGGTAGGAATGTAGATCCTGGTTACCATGGTGAGGGTAGGAATGTAGATCCTGGTTACCATGGTGAGGGTAGGAACGTAGATCCTGGTTACCATGGTGAGGGTAGGAACGTAGATCCTGGTTACCATGGTGAGGGTAGGAATGTAGATCCTGGTTACCATGGTGTGAGGGTAGGAACGTAGATCCTGGTTACCATGGTGAGGGTAGGAACATAGATCCTGGTTACCATGGTGAGGGTAGGAATGTAGATCCTGGTTACCATGGTGAGGGTAGGAACGTAGATCCTGGTTACCATAGTGAGGGTAGGAACGTAGATCCTGGTTATCATGGTGAGGGTAGGAACGTAGATCCTGGTTACCATGGTGAGGGTAGGAATGTAGATCCTGGTTACCATGGTGTGAGGGTAGGAATGTAGATCCCGGTTACCATGGTGAGGGTAGGAACGTAGATCCTGGTTACCATGGTGAGGGTAGGAACATAGATCCTGGTTACCATGGTGAGGGTAGGAACGTAGATCCTGGTTACCATGGTGAGGGATGTCTAATGACATCTCTGTTTCATTTCTAGTCCCACAAAAAAAGATCAGAACCAGGTACATTTCCCTGACTGGGCCGGAAAGTGGACCCTGACGGCTGTCAACCCTTTGGGTCAGTACGAGCTAACAGACTCAGCGGAGATCTTACACAGAGGTACGCTGCTCTTCATGTGAATCTCTAGAAACACCATGAGGAGAGACAGGAACCGGTTCTTTTTCTTTATCCCTGCAGTTCAACCAGTTACCCCCTTACAGCTGAAAGTCATCGCCGAGGCCAGAAACGCAACGCTGAGCTGGTACTGGAGATATAATTATTCCCTCCCTCTGGTCTGCCAGGCGGAGCTCAAAAACAACTACGGAACAAAGCAGGTACAGCAGGTTTATTAAAAAACAAACTCTTTATAATTTACATTTTATATCAACATTTACCGGCTGGAGGGTGGTGTCAGGGTTCGAGGCTTGGAACACTGGTCTCACTGTGTGTAGTTTGCATGTTCTCCATGTGTATGTGTGGGTTTTCTCTGGTTTCTTCTCACTCGCTAAAAACATACACGTTATGTTTACTGGCTGCTATGAAATTGCCCCTAGGAATGAGTGTGTGTGCGAATGGTTGTCTGTGTGTGTGGGCCTGCAACAAACTGGCAACCTGTTCAGGGTGTACCCTGCCTCTCACCTTGAATCAGCTGGGATAGGCTCCGGTACTCCCCACGACCCTGCCAGGGATGGACGGTGAAGAAGATGAATGATAAACTTTTACCAGAGAATTATTTTTTTACTGTATGACCTCCCACTAATAAAGGTGTGTGTGTGTGTGTGTGTCTGTGTGTGTGTGTGTGTGTGTGTGTGTGTGTGTGCAGCTGAATTTCACCGGCGTGAACCTCCACTCTGTGCCTCTAAATGAGCTCCAACCGTCTGATCGGCACCAGGTGAAGGTTCGCTGTGGAGCGAAGGAGAACTTCTGGCGTTGGGGAAACTTTAGCTCAACAGCTTCATTCCAAACCAAAGCTGCAGGTAAATATTTGACTTTGTTCTGCTCTCGTTGAACCAAGAAGAATGTCTTCTGAATGTTCCTATTTCAGCTCCAATGGCTCCAGACGTGTGGGTGTGGATGAACGGCATTAAAACCGGGATGCTTGTTTGGAAGGTAAATCACAAAAACAAACAAAAGCTATTTACACTCAAATATTTATTTGCTGGCGAGTGTGAAGCGGCCGGGATGGGATTCAGCGCCCCCAAACCCGAGACCATTGTCCTCACCCAGAAAAGGGTGGAATGCCCCCTGCAGGTCAGGGACAGGATCCTGCCCCAAGTGGAGGAGTTTACGTATCTCGGGGTCTTGTTCACGAGTGGTAAAGGATGGAGCGAGAGATCGACAGATGGATCGGTGCAGCGTCAGCAATAACTAGGACGCTGCATCGATTAGTCTTGGTAAAGAAAAAGCTGAGCAGCCGAAATGAGCTTCCTCCGCAGGGTGGCTGGGCTCTCACTCAGAGATCAGGTGAGGAGCTCTGCCATCCAGGAGGAGCCCGGTGTTGAGCCGCTCCTCCTGCAGGTCGAGAGAAGCCAGATGGGGTAGTTCGGGAATCTGGTCAGGCTGTCTCCCGAGCGACTCACTGGTGAGGAATTTCAGGCACACCCCACTGGGAGGAGACCAAGAGACAGACCCCAGACCTGCTGGAGAGACTATGTCTCACAGCTGGATTGGGAACAGCTGGGATGAGAGAAGCCTGGGCTTCACGTCTGAGACCGTTGCCCCTGCGACCCAGCCCCCAATAAGTGGAAGACAACGGAACGGAATATTTATTTAACAATAACCCAGAGACGTGTAGAACGTCCAGCTTTAATTTTCTACCCAGATTGAGTCAGTGGACAAATCTAGTTTGAGGAGAATAAAAAACAATTAGAAGGAGCCACTTGACCGTTATTTAACAAGTAACATCACCACAGGTGGGTTAGTGTTAGCTCCTCCTCCTTAGGGGCGGGAATAACTCGGGTTAGTTCTATCAGATTGAAGTTGAAACGTCTCGATCGTTTAAAACACTGTCCAGAAGACACTTTGAAGACTTTTGTAGGATGAATTTTTTCTAAAATGTTTTCCAGCTTCTAACTCATCAACAAAGCAATGGTGAAATCTCCCGCTACCTGGTCTCTCTCTGCCCTCTGGAAGAATACCCGATCTGCTCTAAAAGCTTTCCAGCGAATACGTCCTCTATGCCGGTAAACCTCATCGAGCTGGCGCCTTACTGGAACGGCAGCACGATCAAAGTGAGCGTGCGAGCAGAAAACCAAGCGGGATTGTCTCAGGCCACCAGCTTACCTCTTACATACACAGGTACCCACATCGTTCTACCAGACTCACCCCGCCTCCAGCCATCGATAATAAATATTTTCTGTCCTCTGCAGACGGCAACACTCTTGCTGAAGCCAAACTGGTTCACACAGATGCCTTCCATCTGTCATGGCCACCTGATGCAAACGCTGCATGTAGCCACCTGGTGCAGTGGCACGACCTTTCTTGCGACCGTGACAGCTGTTTTGACTGGATCAAAGTCCCCGCAGGAAAAAATAATGTCTCCATAGCAACAGGTACGTCTTTATGGTGACGGGGGTCTTTTTTATATTCCTAATGGAGTCGCAGAAGGTACTGGAGCCTATCCTGGCTGATTTCAGGCAAGAGGCAGGGTACACCCTGAACAGGTGGTCAGTCTGTTGCTGATTCCTAGGAGTGGTTCCGTAGCAGCCAATCAACCAAACATGTATGTTTTTGGAGAGTGGGGGAAAAAAAAAAATTTAAATATTGGTATCGGCGACATTGGTCTTGTGTTAACTTGGTATCGGATCGATACCAAAACTTGCGGTATCGCACACCCCTACCAGGAAGTGAGGGACACCAGGGTTTAAATAGTCCAAAGGGAAACGAGACACACCTGGGATCAAATGTGCATAATTAGGGCTGAGGGCAGGATAGGAGGGGTGTTCCAAATGACACGATGTGATTCACTCCAGCAGGATTCACACGTCTGCTCTGACTCCACTTTCTTCATGTCTGAAGCGGCTCATCTTTTGAAACAAAAATCCAACAAAATGTGGAGCGCTGTGTTGATTCATGGACAGAGCAGCAAACTAGTGGACGGAATTCTGACTGTGTTTTCTTCTGCAGATTCCTTCCTGGCAGGTACGATGTATAAATTCACGTTGTACAGCTGCCCGTATGATTACCCACAGCCGGTGCAGCGCTGGGAGGGATACACGCAGGAACGCGGTAAGAAAACTGTGGGAAATAATAAGGCTGCAGTTTGCTGAGGTTTCTGATGGTCGTCCCACAGCGCCCATGACACCCGTCCAATTGGAGGTCAACCTGCTGGATTCTAATGGTGTGGTCCTCACCTGGGGGGACATTCCACTCAGCCAGAGAGGGGGCTTCATCAAGGGATACAACATCTACAAGAGGAAAGACCTCAAGCTCATACAGATTGGTAAATAATACGGAAGGAGGGGCGGGTGGAGGAAGGGAGGGATGGAGCGAGGGAGAGAGAGAGAGACAGAGAGAGGAAGGGATGGAGGGAGAGAGAGAGAGACAGAGAGAGGAAGGGATGGAGGGACGGATGGATGGAGGGAGGGATGGAGCGAGGGAGAGAGAGAGGAAGGGATGGAGGGAGGGACGGATGGATGGAGGGAGTGATGGAGGTTTATAGGGACGGAGAAATAGAAGAAGGGATGGACGGAGAGATAGGGAAGGAGAGAGGGAGGAAGAGATGGAGGGAAGAAGGGACGGATGGAGGGAGGGAGGGATAGGGAGCAATTACTGGATGAAGGGATACGGAGGGAGGGAGGGATGGATGGAGGATGGGAAGAAGAAGGGAGGGATAGAGCAAGGGATGGAAGGACAGATGGATAGATGGAAGGATGGAGGGAGGTAGTGAGGGAGGGAGCGATAGGGAGCGATTAATGGATGAAGGGATACGGAGGGAGGGATAGATGGAGGGATAGAGAGAAGAGGGACGGATGGAGGGATAGGGAAGGAGAGAGGGAGGAAGAGATGGAGGCAGGAAGAGATGGAAGGAAGGATAGGGAGTGATGAATGGATGAAGGGATACAGAGGGAGGGATGAATGGAGGGATGGATGGAGGACGGGAAGAAGAAGGGAGGGATAGAGCAAGGGATGGATGGATGGAATGATGGATGGATGGAGGGAGGGAGGGATCGGGAGCGATGAATGGATGAAGGGATACAGATGTAGGGAGGAAAGAATCGAGGGAGGGATGGATGGAGGAAGGGAAGAAGAAGAAAGGGAAGGACAAATGGATGGATGGAGGGAAGGAAGGACAGATGGATGGAATGATGGATGGAGGGAAGGATGGATGGAGGGAGGGAGGGATAGGGAGTGATTTGGATGAAGGGATACAGATGTAGGGAGGAAAGAATCGAGGGAAGGATGAATGGAGGGATGGACAGATGGATGGAGGGAAGGAAGGACGGACAGATGGATGGAGGGAAGGATGGACAGATAGATGGATGGGCGGATGGATGGAGGGAGGGATAGGGAGTGATTAATGGATGAAGGGATACAGATGTAGGGAGGAAAGAATCGAGGGAAGGATGAATGGAGGGATGGACAGATGGATGGAGGGAAGGAAGGACGGACAGATGGATGGAGGGAGGGATAGGGAGTGATTTGGATGAAGGGATACAGATGTAGGGAGGAAAGAATCGAGGGAAGGATGAATGGAGGGATGGACAGATGGATGGAGGGAAGGAAGGACGGACAGATGGATGGAGGGAAGGATGGACAGATAGATGGATGGGCGGATGGATGGAGGGAGGGATAGGGAGTGATTAATGGATGAAGGGATACAGATGTAGGGAGGAAAGAATCGAGGGAAGGATGAATGGAGGGATGGACAGATGGATGGAGGGAAGGAAGGACGGACAGATGGATGGAGGGAAGGATGGACAGATGGATGGATGGGCGGATGGATGGAGGGAAGGATGGACGGACAGATGGATGGAGGGAAGGATGAACAGATGGATGGAATGATGGATGGATGGAGGGAAGGATGGATGGGCGGATGGATGAGTAAATAAATAAATAGGTGGATGTATATGTAATTCCTCTGCTCTGCTTCAAACAGCAAACATTTCCGATCCCACCGTGAGGACGTACGAGATCAAAGATGTTCCGGACAATTTCAACGAGTTCACCATCGGGCCCTACACGGCGGCCGGGGAGGGGCCTCTGAGCTCCACCTCCATCACCATAAAGCGGGACGGTATGACACCAACAGACACAGTTTGACACTGTTACACACTATTACACACCAGTACATGCTACTACACACAGTGATACACTGCCATCCACTGCTACACAGTGTGTGATGGAGTCCAGGACTACAGTACAGACCACAGTAGGGTTAGGAGGGAGAGATGGACCTATACAGGTTGGTAAGACAGAGAGACAAAGATGGGAAGGATGTGCAGTAAGTTAGGGTGATTAAAGACCGGAATGGATGTCTTTTAACAGATACCAGTAATGTGATGGGAAGATGGAAAGAGTACTTTGAAGAGTTGATGAATGAAGAAAATGAAAGAGAACAAAGAGTAGAAGATGTTACCATAGTGGACCGGAAAGTGGCTAGGATTAGTAAGGTAGAAATAAAGAGGGCACTGAAGAGGATGAAGAGTGGAAAGGCTCTGGGCCCTGATGATATCCCTATAGAAGTATGGAAGTGTTTAGGTGAGGTGGCAGTAGAGTTTCTGACTGGGCTGTTTAACAGAATATTAGAAAGTGAGAAGATGCCTGATGAATGGAGAAGAAGTGTGCTGGTTCCTATTTTTAAGAACAAGGGAGATGTGCAGAGTTGTGGTAACTACAGAGGAATAAAACTGATCAGTCATACGATGAAGTTATGGGAAAAAGTTGTCGAAGGTAGGCTAAGGTCTGATGTAAGAATTTGTGAGCAGCAGTATGGTTTTAAAAAGAGCACTACAGATGCAGTATTTGCCTTGAGGATGCTGATAGAGAAGTACAGAGAAGGTCAGAGGGAGCTGCACTGTGTCTTCGTAGATCTAGAGAAAGCGTATGACAGGGTACCTAGAGAAGAACTATGGTATTGTATGAGGACGTCTGGTGTGACAGAGAAGTATGTTAGAGTGGTTCAGGACATGTATGAGGGCTGTAAGACAGTGGTGAGGTGTGCTGTAGGTGAGACAGAGGAGTTCAGTGTGGGGGTGGGACTGCACCAAGGATCTGCTCTGAACCCTTTGCTGTTTGCTATGGTGATGGACAGGCTGACAGACGAGGTCAGACAGGAATCCCCATGGACAATGATGTTTGCAGATGACATTGTGATCTGTAGTGAGAGGAGGCAAGAGGTGGAGGAAAAGCTGGAGAGGTGGAGGTTTGAAGATTAGTCAGAGTAAACAGAGTACATGTGTGTGAATGAGAGGGATCCAAATGGAAAAGTGAGGTTACAGGGAGAAGAGATAAAGAAGGTGGAAGATTTTAAGTATCTAGGATCAACAGTCCAGAGCAATGGAGAGTGTGGAAAAGAGGTGAAGAAGCAGGCACACTGCTTCACACAGTGACACACTGCTACACACAGTGACACGCTGCTACACACAGTGACACGCTGCTACACACAGTGACACGCTGCTACACACAGTGACACGCTGCTTCACACAGTGACACGCTGCTACACACAGTGACACTCTGCTACACACAGTGAAACTCTGCTACACACAGTGACACGCTGCTACACACAGTGACACTCTGCTACACACAGTGAAACTCTGCTACACACAGTGACACGCTGCTACACACAGTGAAACTCTGCTTCACACAGTGACACGCTGCTACACACAGTGACACTCTGCTACACACAGTGACACTCTGCTTCACACAGTGACACTCTGCTACACACAGTGACACTCTGCTTCACACAGTGACACTCTGCTACACACAGTGACACTCTGCTTCACACAGTGACACTCTGCTACACACAGTGACACTCTGCTACACACAGTGACACTCTGCTTCACACAGTGACACTCTGCTACACACAGTGACACTCTGCTACACACAGTGAAACTCTGCTTCACACAGTGACACGCTGCTACACACAGTGACACTCTGCTACACACAGTGAAACTCTGCTACACACAGTGACACGCTGCTACACACAGTGACACTCTGCTACACACAGTGAAACTCTGCTACACACAGTGACACGCTGCTACACACAGTGACACTCTGCTACACACTGTGAAACTCTGCTACACACAGTGACACTCTGCTACACACAGTGACACTCTGCTACACACAGTGACACGCTGCTACACACAGTGACACGCTGCTACACACAGTGACACTCTGCTACACACAGTGACACTCTGCTACACACAGTGACACGCTGCTACACACAGTGACACGCTGCTACACACAGTGACACGCTGCTACACACAGTGACACGCTGCTACACACAGTGACACTCTGCTACACACAGTGACACGCTGCTACACACAGTGACACGCTGCTTCACACAGTGACACGCTGCTACACACAGTGACACGCTGCTACACACAGTGACACTCTGCTACACACAGTGACACTCTGCTACACACAGTGACACGCTGCTACACACAGTGACACTCTGCTACACACAGTGACACGCTGCTACACACAGTGACACTCTGCTACACACAGTGACACTCTGCTACACACAGTGACACTCTGCTACACACAGTGACACGCTGCTACACACAGTGACACTCTGCTACACACAGTGACACTCTGCTACACACAGTGACACGCTGCTACACACAGTGACACGCTGCTTCACACAGTGACACGCTGCTACACACAGTGACACGCTGCTACACACAGTGACACGCTGCTACACACAGTGACACTCTGCTACACACAGTGACACTCTGCTACACACAGTGACACTCTGCTACACACAGTGACACTCTGCTTCACACAGTGACACTCTGCTACACACAGTGACACTCTGCTACACACAGTGAAACTCTGCTTCACACAGTGACACGCTGCTACACACAGTGACACTCTGCTACACACAGTGAAACTCTGCTACACACAGTGACACGCTGCTACACACAGTGACACTCTGCTACACACAGTGAAACTCTGCTACACACAGTGACACGCTGCTACACACAGTGACACTCTGCTACACACTGTGAAACTCTGCTACACACAGTGACACGCTGCTACACACAGTGACACTCTGCTACACACAGTGACACGCTGCTACACACAGTGACACGCTGCTACACACAGTGACACTCTGCTACACACAGTGACACTCTGCTACACACAGTGACACGCTGCTACACACAGTGACACGCTGCTTCACACAGTGACACGCTGCTACACACAGTGACACGCTGCTACACACAGTGACACTCTGCTACACACAGTGACACGCTGCTACACACAGTGACACGCTGCTTCACACAGTGACACGCTGCTACACACAGTGACACGCTGCTACACACAGTGACACTCTGCTACACACAGTGACACTCTGCTACACACAGTGACACTCTGCTACACACAGTGACACGCTGCTACACACAGTGACACTCTGCTACACACAGTGACACGCTGCTACACACAGTGACACTCTGCTACACACAGTGACACTCTGCTACACACAGTGACACTCTGCTACACACAGTGACACGCTGCTACACACAGTGACACTCTGCTACACACAGTGACACTCTGCTACACACAGTGACACGCTGCTACACACAGTGACACGCTGCTTCACACAGTGACACGCTGCTACACACAGTGACACGCTGCTACACACAGTGACACGCTGCTACACACAGTGACACTCTGCTACACACAGTGACACTCTGCTACACACAGTGACACTCTGCTACACACAGTGACACTCTGCTACACACAGTGACACGCTGCTACACACAGTGACACGTTGCTACACACAGTGACACGCTGCTACACACAGTGACACTCTGCTACACACAGTGACACGCTGCTACACACAGTGACACTCTGCTACACACAGTGACACTCTGCTACACACAGTGACACGCTGCTACACACAGTGACACGTTGCTACACACAGTGACACGCTGCTACACACAGGTACACACTGCTCACCCTGCTCACCATACTGAGCTCGTCGTCATGGCGACCACCATCACAATAAAAACCCAAAAGAAGTCTCAGGATTTTTGTTTTGTTGATTTCTTCATAATAAATTTCTTCAAAAATTGAAACATTTACATTAAAGGTTAGCTCATGCAGCCGAGGGTCCGACCACCAGGGTCCCCGTCGTTGGCTGCCACCCATCTCCTCCTTCAGGCCCCTCCTGCAGGTGGGGAGCCCACTGGAAAGGCGGCCTATGTCCTTTATTCGGGCTGTGCCTGGGTGGGTGGGTCTTAGGGGTACAAGCCCGGCCACCAGGTGCTCGCTCACCGTTAAACTCTGACGCTCCTTCTTTTTTTTTCCGAACAGTAACGACGTTCCAGCTGGGTTTGGAGATTTTGGGAGCTCTGGGAATCGTCAGCGTGTTTTTAATCGCTGTGTCGTTTTTTTTGCTACAAGAAAAGAAAATGGTGAGTTTTTTTTTTTTTTTTTGTCATCTGATTGTTTACGGCTGTTATTTCTCAGTCACTGTTGTCACGGTAACCATTTTGTCTTTGTTACAAGAAATACGCCTCTGATTTTTTTTTGTCGTCATATCAGCACCGTTTTTATTCAAGAATAATGCGAAAAAATTTTCTGTCTGAAAACATTGGAGTAAGATCACTGTGTGTGATTTTAAAAGGTGTTGTTGTTTGGTGGAATCTGTGTGGGTAGAAATCTAAAAGTTACTATTTTGTAGTGATTTCTTCACCTGTCACCAGAAAGAGCCCTGAACCTTCCTCTCGCTCCCAGATTCCAGCCTGATGCTAAAATCTAACATTTTTTGGAGCGTTTTGTGAAAACACCTCTTGTTCACAACGATGAGGAATTCAATCTGTGGGTACGAAAACAAGATGCCGAAATGACGTCGCTATGGAGACAGGGAAAAGCAATCGAATGTCGATCATTGCTAACTGCGCATGCCCCGCATTCACAGAGGGTTTTTTTAAACTAAATTTACATCTATCAAAAAGACTTTTTCTTACTGCTCTGAGTTTAAAAAAAAAAAACAACTCTCCTTGAATGCGAGTTGTGCACAGTTGGGAAAAATTGGTGTTCGATTTCTTTTCCTGTCACAATAGTGAAGAGATGCCGAGTTTTTGGCTTCACAAAGAGGGAGATTTGTGGGAAGGGGGTAGATGATGAGGCAGGTCCAAAAGGAGGAGGAGCTACTGAGGCATCCTGGAGGAGGAAGGGGAACTGCAGGGGGACCCACAGAATTGAATTCGTAGTTGTAACAAGTTTCATAGTCGCAGCAAATGAGAGTTGTATTCACAAAATGGTTACGATGTGTGTGCAGGAGGAGGAGCCAATTACACGACAACAAAAAGATCCGACAGGGCACATGATTAGGACACAGGAACGTATCCTGGTCGGGCGGCCAGGAAGACCTGGCTGGAAGGGATGACTACCCGACCAGGAAGTCAGGGGAGACTGCCTTCAAATGATCAGCAGGCAAATGATCCACACTATGAGCTTAATGACCACAGGTGTTCAGCATCAGGCTGGAATCTGGGAGAGGGAGGAAGGTCCAGGGCTCCCTCTGCGGACAGGCGGGTTTAAAATCAGGCTGGAATCTGGGAGAGGGAGGAAGGTCCAGGGCTCCCTCTGGGGACAGGCGGGTTTAACATCAGGCTGGAATCTGGGAGAGGGAGGAAGGTCCAGGGCTCCCTCTGGGGACAGGCGGGTTTAACATCAGGCTGGAATCTGGGAGAGGGAGGAAGGTCCAGGGCTCCCTCTGGGGACAGGTGGGTTTAACATCAGGCTGGAATCTGGGAGAGGGAGGAAGGTCCAGGGCTCCCTCTGGGGACAGGTGGGTTTAACATCAAGCTGGAATCTGGGAGAAGGAGGAAGGTCCAGGGCTCCCTCTGGGGACAGGCGGGTTTAACATCAGGTTGGAATCTGGGAGAGGGTGGAGGGTCCGGGGCTCCCTCTGGGGACAGGTGGGTTTAACATCAGGCTGGAATCTGGGAGAAGGAGGAAGGTCCAGGGCTCCCTCTGGGGACAGGCGGGTTTAACATCAGGCTGGAATCTGGGAGAGGGAGGAAGGTCCAGGGCTCCCTCTGGGGACAGGCGGGTTTAACATCAGGTTGGAATCTGGGAGAGGGTGGAGGGTCCGGGGCTCCCTCTGGGGACAGGTGGGTTTAACATCAGGCTGGAATCTGGGAGAAGGAGGAAGGTCCAGGGCTCCCTCTGGGGACAGGCGGGTTTAACATCAGGCTGGAATCTGGGAGAGGGAGGAAGGTCCAGGGCTCCCTCTGGGGACAGGCGGGTTTAACATCAGGCTGGAATCTGGGAGAGGGTGGAGGGTCCGGGGCTCCCTCTGGGGACAGGTGGGTTTAACATCAGGCTGGAATCTGGGAGAGGGAGGAAGGTCCAGGGCTCCCTCTGGGGACAGGCGGGTTTAACATCAGGCTGGAATCTGGGAGAGGGAGGAAGGTCCAGGGCTCCCTCTGGGGACAGGCGGGTTTAACATCAGGCTGGAATCTGGGAGAGGGAGGAAGGTCCAGGGCTCCCTCTGGGGACAGGCGGGTTTAACATCAGGTTGGAATCTGGGAGAGGGTGAAGGGTCCGGGGCTCCCTCTGGGGACAGGTGGGTTTAACATCAGGCTGGAATCTGGGAGAGGGAGGAAGGTCCAGGGCTCCCTCTGGGGTGTATCCTGCCTCTCACTTGAAATCAGCTGGAATTGGCTTCAGCATCCCCTGCGAGCTGGACTTGAACCCCTGACCTTTTTGCTGTGAAGCCCCCGTTAAGATCCTACCAGTTTTTATTGAACAAAATAAGGCCTGTACGTTCGGCTCGATGAAAACGGTTTTCTAGTTACTAACCGTCCAATCAGACGCAGCACACTCCAGTGGCAGCCATGTTTGATTTGACAGCAGGAGTGTGTGTATTCAAAAAGCTAGTTCCTGGTGAATCTGTGATTCTTTTGTTTCTGATTCAGGGTGAAAACGGCTTTTTATCCCGACATCCCTGAACCCAAACTACCAGGGGATTGGTCCAGGAGACAGGTAAGTGCCCGCCCTGCTTCCTCCACCCACCTTCAGGAGAAGGCGTCTCATTCACCCCCGCGCCTTCCCCCTCTCTCTACGTTACAGGGACCTCTGAACGTGAAGCCGTCGCAGCACAATCTAGTCCACATCGTAGAGAAACCAGACCCAAACAAAGAGGCACTGGTTGTTATTCCGGAGCAGGATGAGGAGGAACGGAGTGCCGGTGACGAGGGGGCGGACCAGGAGCTGTCGCTTCGCTACTACAACCAGGTGGTGGACGAGCACCCCATAAGACCACGTTTCCCAGACTCCTCTGCTTCATCTGCGTCCTCCATGGACACCGACGTGACGTACACGGGGATTCAGACTTCTGCATCCTCTCTGGTCTTGCAGCTGGAGCCTCAGGGCTCCTCAGAGGTGGAGCAGGTGGAGAGCGGTGGCTACAGACCCCAGATGCACCCTACGTCCTTCAGCGAGGAGCAGGCCTCAGCAGATCCTTTCCTGGAGTCACAGCCGTCTCCCAGCGGGGGATACAAACCTCAGAACTCCTGGCACCTAGAGAAGGAGGGTCTGAGCCCCTCTGTGGGCTCACCCACCTCCGTCACTTCCTCTCAGTTCCTCCTCCCTGACGGAGATGACGGTGAGAAGGAGAAACACCAGTTTTCATCCTGGTTCACTAACCTCATGTCCTCAAAACCCTGAGCTCGTCTGTTGCCGTGGTAACGCCCTGAAAGAGCTCTGTTAACCTGATTACGTCCTCCGAAACATCTGTTTCCCTGGTTACGTATCAACAGAAACATCTGTTTCCCTGGTTACGTATAAACAGAAACATCTGTTTCTCTGGTTACGTATCAACAAAAACATCTGTTTCCCTGGTTACGTATCAACAGAAACATCTGTTTCTCTGGTTACGTATCAACAGAAACATCTGTTTCCCTGGTTACGTATAAACAGAAAACTTTGTAACCACGGCTATGCTCTGTGAAACCTCTGATAACCTGATCACGTCCATAGGTCCATCCATTACGTCCATCTGTTGCCGTGGTTACGCCCTGAAAAACCTCTGTTTTTCGGTTGTTACGCCCATACGGAAACATCTGCTACCGTGGTAACCCGCTGCGAAACCTCTGTTAGAGCGGTTACATAAAAACGTTCCTTATCACGCCGTAAAAAATCTTTGTTGCCTTGGTTACATCCTGTGAAACCTCTTCTAACCTGGTTAAGTCATCCTGGTTTAGTATGGTAACGCTCTGCGAAAGGTTACCGTGGTTACGTCCTGCAAAACCTCTTCCAACCTGGTTACGTCCATACCCGGTTACGTCCGTACCTGAAACGGCCGAAAATCGAACCCCGAAACGCCCGATTTTTATTAAAATTAATCTACATATTTTTCACACTTTGTTTTAAAAAATTTCAGTATTTACAAAACAAATTAATCCTCTTTGTGTGTGTGTGTGTGTGTGTGTGTATATATACCTGTGTGTATGTATGTGAGTGTGTGCATACAGTATATGTGTGTGTGTGTGTATATACCTGTGTGTATGTATGTGAGTGTGTGCATACAGTATATGTGTGTGTGTGTGTGTGTGTGTGTGTGTGTGTGTGTGTGTGTGTGTGTGTGTGTGTGTGTGTGTGTGTGTGTGTATTTCGGTGTGTGTGTGTGTTTTTCCACTAACATAAGCTACAAATGATAAATTTTACTGAACAAACATGTTTTTCTTCTAATTTTTGTCAGAATTTATGGTTTATTTTCTGATTTTTTTCTGACGTCAGGATTAAGTTTAAACATCCAAACTTTTCTCTGAAACTGATTGATTTTTTTTAGATGGCTTGATTTTTTTTTTTGATAGATTGATTTTTTTTTTTGATGGATTGATTTTTTTTTAGATGGCTTGATTTTTTTTTTAGATGGATTTTTTTTTTGATGGATTGATTTTTTTTTTTGGATGGATTGATTTTTTTTTTAGATGGATTTTTTTTTTGATGGATTTTTTTTTTTTGGATGGATTGATTTTTTTTTAGATGGATTTTTTTTAGATGGATTTTTTTTTTAGATGGATTGATTTTTTTTTTTTGAATGGATTGATTTTTTTTAGATGTATTGATTTTTTTAGACGGTGCTTTTTGCTCGATGAGGTATTAAAGTTTGAACTGAACCAACAGGATAGTGTTTTCACACATTCTCTGGTCCTCTATCATATCTGACTTTTATGTTACTGTTCATGGCGTCTGAATAAAGTTGGTAGAACCAATAAGACCCATATCCCACCATTTTAAGCCTTAATCCGATCTAGTAGTGTCGGAATCGGATTCTGCTCATTTCCAGATCTGACCGGATCAAAGTGCCTCAGTCTAAAGTCCAGTAAAAGTCGGTTTTAGAAGGTTTTAAAGCCGTTGATTTCAGGTTCAGATCTGGTCAGATGCTGGACCTTATTTACTGGGAGAAAATCTCTGGATGTTTTTACTGAAACTGATTCCAGCCGACAAGCTGCATGTAAAACTACTGTGAAACGAAAAGTCATTTTAGTTCTTTTTGTTACGTTTCGTCGTCTTCCGCTGATCCAGGATCGGGTTGCCGGGGGCGACAGCCTCAGATGGAAACCCGTGCTTGTAAAGCCAGAGCTTTCTTTTTCGGCTCTGCTCTTTCTTCAACCATGAAGGATCGATGGAGCGTCCTAGTTATTGCAGACGCTGCATCGATCCGTCTGTTGATCTCTCGCTCCATCCTTCTCCCACTGTGAAGAAGATCTTGGGAGACAGAAACTCGTCCACTAGGCCAGGACTCTGTCCCTGACCTGCAGGGGCATTCCACCCCTTTCTGGGTGAGTACCCTGGTCTTGGATTTGGAGGAGCTGATCCCCGTCCCGGCTGCTTCACACTCGGCAGCGTTCGACAGATTTTATTTGTATTTGACGGTAAAAGCCTTAAAATTTGAATGTGAAACTTTGGGCATTAAAGTCACAGGATTTCACTCTATTTTATTTCACATTTAAATGATGTTGATTTAATCAACAAATGCACCTTTTTTTTAATGAGTTACTGTATTAACGAGCAGTTTGATTAAATTGTTCTGACTGATACTAAAGATAAAAAACCTGTTTTAAGTGTTTCTGAGCTTCATGTTTGTGTCAAACTGATTTTTAAGTCAATTCTTGCAGCTTTAAAACATTTTGCATGAAAAAAACATTTCTTTGCATTATTGTGAAAATATAAATATTAAATATGTTAAAATCTTCTTTAAAACCAATAAACTTATTTGTCTGATCAGTAAAAACCTTCTTTTTTTAATTGTGACCATGGTAACCAGGATCTAGATTCCTACCCTCACCATGGTAACCAGGATCTACGTTCCTACCCTCACCATGGTAACCAGGATCTATGTTCCTACCCTCACCATGGTAACCAGGATCTACGTTCCTACCCTCACCATGATAACCAGGATCTACGTTCCTACCCTCACCATGGTAACCAGGATCTACGTTCCTACCCTCACCATGATAACCAGGATCTACGTTCCTACCCTCACCATGGTAACCAGGATCTACGTTCCTACCCTCACCATGATAACCAGGATCTATGTTCCTACCCTCACCATGGTAACCAGGATCTATGTTCCTACCCTCACCATGGTAACCAGGATCTATGTTCCTACCCTCACCATGGTAACCAGGATCTACGTTCCTACCCTCACCATGATAACCAGGATCTATGTTCCTACCCTCACCATGGTAACCAGAATCTATGTTCCTACCCTCACCATGGTAACCAGGATCTACGTTCCTACCCTCACCATGATAACCAGGATCTACGTTCCTACCCTCACCATGGTAACCAGGATCTACGTTCCTACCCTCACCATGATAACCAGGATCTATGTTCCTACCCTCACCATGGTAACCAGGATTTATGTTCCTACCCTCACCATGGTAACCAGGATCTACGTTCCTACCCTCACCATGGTAACCAGTGTGGGTGGTGACTGGAATAACAAGATCACAGATAGAAATGGACAAAATGAGCTTCCTGTGCAGGGTGCCTGGGCTCTCATTTAGAGATAGATGGAGGAGCTCTACCATCCGGGAGGAGCTTGGAGTAGAGCCGTTGCTCCTCTGATTGAGAGAAGCCAGATGGGGTAGCATCTGAAAGGCCCTTGACCTGCTGGAGAGACTATGTCTCACATCTGGACAGGGAACACCTCAGGATCCTCCTGGGTGAGCTGGAGGATGCAGCCGGGGTGAGAGACCTCTGGGTCTCCTGTCTGAGGCTCTACCCCAGCGACCCAGTCCTGGATAAGCAGAAGACACCGGAACGTATCCCAAATGTGTGTGTGACCCTAAAACAGAATGGTGACCTGTTCGGGGTGTAACCTGCCTCTCGCTTCGAATCATCTGGGATAGGCTCCTGTACCCACTGTCACTCCATTAGATATGAATGTCTCATAAGATGAAACAAAATGCTCAAAACTAACTTAATGGTAGAAAATAAACAACAATAATTATATTTTTTATTTAACTGTTTATTAATATTCAAAATTTTTCACATGAACAATAACTTGTAAAACATTCGTAAAAGTTCTGAATAAGTATTGAATTTTAATGAATTTGATCGTCATAATGAATTTGATCGTGGGTTCGCGTCCCACGGAGAGCACGTCTAGGGTCCTTGGAGAAGACACCTAACCCCCGCTTCTCCCACCATTGGCGCCGTTGAAGGGCAGCCTGCTGCGGTGTAAGGAGTGCAGCAAACAAATTTCCCCGGTGAGGGATGAATAGAGTAATTCAAAATAATAAAAAAATATATATATATATTTTTTAAATCCCTGTAATTCCTCGTTTGGCCACCAGGTGTCAGCCCCACACCGGAAGTCTCTTTTTTTATAAACACATGAAGAAGAACCAGAGACTAGTTTTTGTTTTTAAAATAATTTCTTATAAAAATGACCGTTTTATTTTCAAAAACGCATAAAAAATATGTTAAAATGTCTTTTTTCCCCGTAAAATAATTTTTTAACAGATTGTGTTTGTTTTACTTCCTGGAAACAGTTGCTAAGAAACCGTTTCTTCAGAAAAGTTCAAAACAAACGGTAAAAATGTCTTTTATCTTCTTTTAAAATCTTTTTTTATTTCAGGTTTTTATTTAGTTTCTCTTTTATTTTTAAAACAAATTTATTTGAATGTTTTTAAGTGATTTTAGTTTGATTTTATGATTATTTGGTGTATTTTTATGAGTTTTATTTTTGGAGTCTTTCGATTCAATTTACTTTGTTTACTTACATTTTTTTATGGTTTTTAAGTAATTTTTTTTGTATTTTTATTTATTTATTTATTTTTTTGTTGATATTTTCTCATGTGTTTGATTATTTTTTTGTGGTTGATTTTATGATATATTTTTTATTTGGTGATTTTTTATGATTTTCCTTTTTTTGCTGTAATTTCATAAGATTTTGTATAATTTTGTGTGTTTTTAAAATCGTTTTTAGTCTTTTTGAAAAAACAATTTTGTGCTTTTAAATTTTTTGTGAATTTTTTTTTTTTTTTTTACTTATTTTTAACTGTTTCCATAAAATAGTTTTTATGTAATTAATGTAATTTTTTCTGTGATTTTTGTCTGATTCTTTTCTGTTTGCAGGTGATTTGATTTCATGATTTTTGAATGATTTTGTATGATTTTTTATTCCTCTCTGATTCCAGGCGTGATGGTCCAGAACAGCAGAGTTCAGCACGGTTCTCAGAACTTCGAGGCGTACTACAACGACGCCTGCTGCAGACAGGACTCGGTTCCTCTTCGGGCCGTTAAGATGAACCTGGATCGAGGGATTCTGGACTTCAGTGGAGACAGAGTGAAGCTTTCTGATTGGCCGCCGATCCTTCAGGCCATCTCCATCAATAAACACCTGCATCACATCGCCATCAGCAGTCTGTACCTCAGTAACACGGCAGGAGCGGGAGGAGGAGACAATGCAGGTCGGAATCATCAACCAATCAGGAGAGAGAGACTGGATGGGTGTGTGTGTGTGTGTGTGTGTGTGTGTGTGTGTGTGTGTTCCTCCAGCTACAGATCCACGGTTCCAGAGTGTGTGTGTAATGTTTGTGTATGTGTGTGTGTGTGTGTGTGTCTGTGTCTGTGTCTGTGTGTTCGTTCCTTCAGCTACAAATCGAAGGTTCCAGAGTGTGTGTATAATGTGTGTGTGTGTGTGTGTGTGTGTGTATGTGTGTGTGTGTGTGTGTGTATGTGTGTGTGTGTGTAATGTGTGTGTGTATGTGTGTATGTGTGTGGGTGTGTGTGTGTTCCTCCAGCTACAGATCGAAGGTTCCAGAGTGTGTGTGTAATGTGTGTGTGTGTGTGTCTGTGTGTGTGTGTTCCTCCAGCTACAGATCGACGGTTCCGTAGTTTCTGTGTATAATGTTTGTGTGTGTGTGTGTGTGTATAATGTTTGCGTGTGTGTGTCTGTGTGTGTGTATAATGTTTGCGTGTGTGTTCCTCTAGCTACAGATCGACGGTTCCGTAGTTTCTGTGTATAATGTTTGTGTTTGTGTGTGTGTGTATAATGTTTGCGTGTGTGTGTCTGTGTGTGTGTATAATGTTTGTGTGTGTCTGTGTGTGTCTGTGTATAATGTGTGTCCCTCCAGCTGCAGATCGAAGGTTCCAGAGTTTTTGTGTATAATGTTTGCGATTGTGTGTGTGTGTCTGTGTGTGTGTGTGTGTATAATGTGTGTGTGTGTATAATGTGTGTGTGTGTGTATAATATGTGTGTGTGTGTGTGTGTGTTCCTCCAGCTGCAGATCGACGGTTCCACAGAGCCGGCTTGATTCGTAAAGTTCCAGTGATTCGCTCCAAAGAAATTGTGTCGAAGTTGTGCAGAGCTCTGAGAGACTGTCTGAGTGTTTCCACCAAGTTAAAAACTCTGAGCCTGACCGGCCTGCCGCTCCGAGAGAGAGACCTCATCACACTCACCATCGTAAGCTAAACCAGGAACACACACACATCAACACTAACACACACACATCAACACTAACACCACCAAGTTAAAAACTCTGAGCCTGACCGGCCTGCCGCTCCGAGAGAGAGACCTCATCACACTCACCATCGTAAGCTAAACCAGGAACACACACACATCAACACTAACACACACACATCAACACTAACACCACCAAGTTAAAAACTCTGAGCCTGACCGGCCTGCCGCTCCGAGAGAGAGACCTCATCACACTCACCATCGTAAGCTAAACCAGGAACACACACACATCAACACTAACACACACACATTCAACACTAACACACACACATCAACACTAACACCACCAAGTTAAAAACTCTGAGCCTGACCGGCCTGCCGCTCCGAGAGAGAGACCTCATCACACTCACCATCGTAAGCTAAACCAGGAACACACACACATCAACACTAACACACACACATCAACACTAACACACACACATCACTACTAAAACACATACATTCATCACCAGCAACACACACTTCTTCTTCTTTTTTTGGCTTTTCCCTCCAGGGGCCGCCACATCAAGTCAGTTTCCTCCATCTAACCCTATCTCCTGCATCTTCTTCAGTCACACCAACTATCTTCATGTCTTCCTTCACTGTATCCATGAACCTCCTCTTTGGTCTTCCTCTAGTCCTCTTTCCTGGTGGTTCCAAACCCAGCATCCTTCTTCTGATGTACTCTCTCTCTCTCCTCTGCACATGTCCAAACCATCTCAGTCTGACCTCTCTGACTTTAAAACCTCTAACATGTGCTGTTCCTCTGATCCTGTCATCCTGGTCACTCCCAGAGAGATCCTCAGCATCTTCATCTCTGCTACAAACATCTCTGTTTCCTGTCTTTGAATCAGTGACACTGTCTCTAGACCAATCAGCATGGCCGCTCTCACCACACTGTCTCTAGACCAATCAGCATGGCCGCTCTCACCACACTGTCTCTAGACCAATCAGCACGGTCACTATTAAAACACACACATTCAGCATTAAAACACACACATTCAGCATTAAAACACACACATTCATCATTAAAACACACACATTCAGCATTAAAACACACACATTCACCACTAAAACACACACATTCATCATTAAAACACACACATTCACCACTAAAACACACACATTCATCATTAAAACACACACATTCACCATTAAAACACACACATTCACCATTAAAACACACACATTCACCATTAAAACACACATTCACCATTAAAACCGTGTCATTCGTCTGTTGGCCACCAGGTGTCAGCGCCACACAGGAAGTCTCTTGTTTATAATCACATGAAGAAGAACTTGAGACTAGTTTTTGTTTTTAAAAACATTTCTTATAAAAATGAGAATTTTATCTTAAAATAGATAAATAAAAAAACATTCATCACCATCACTGTAGTGAGACGCACCAGTAAAAAACCAATAAAGAGCTGCACAGTGGCCTCACAGCAAGAAGGTCAGGGTACTGGAATCAAGGCCTAAAACACCTTTTAATTATGACCGTTTGTCATAATTAGTGCAGCTTAAAACTTTGTGAGCGGTAAAACGACCCCTGAGAAAAATCAGCGATGACCGAGTCATCGCTTCAGGAACACTCCAGTAAATTCTAGCGGTGTGACCGGGTCTTCACGTTGATTGGCAGCTACAAAAATTGCCTCTAGGAATGAGTGAAAGTTTCTGTGACCTCTCAACAGACTGGTGACCTGTTCAGGGTGTATCCTGCCTGATTTTAAAAGTATTTTTCTTGTTTTTAAGGGTCTGGCTAAAACCTCGTCTCTGGAAAATCTGTCTTTAGCACACTGTCCGATCTGTGACGACGGACTGGAAGGTGAGTGTTTTTAATTTAAAAGAATTAAACAAAGACTCTGAACGTTGTTTGTTTGTTTGTTTGTTTTCTTCCAGTAATTTGTCAAAGTTTAAAGTACTCAGTGAGCATTAAGAAGGTGGATTTTACAGGATGTGACATCACCTGGAGGGGGGCGGAGCATGTGGCCAACATCATCAAGGTTAGTGTTCCGTCTGAAACGAGATGCTTTGAACAGATTTGGAGAAAAAACTTCAATAGATTCTCTAGTTAAAAAAATAAATAAATAAAATGAAACTTTCTTGTCCTGAATCCACTAGTACTTAACTGGTACCAGTGTGTGGTAAGGCTGGTTAAACTGGATCCTTCAGACATAAGTGGCACTTTATGAACTAACAAATCAACTGTTTATTTATGACAACAATTGAAAATAGTAGAAAAAGTTTTTAAAAAGTCTTCTGGACAGTTTAATTCTTGATCGAGACGTTTCGACTTCCATCCGGAAATCATTTTCAATCTGAATAAAATGGACTGAAAACTGGATTTATTTATACTAACCTGAGTAAAAGGTTAAGAAATAGTAAGAAGGGCTCGACCAATGAGCCTTTGTTACCTATGATGGCCGTGAATGGCTCCTATTGTAACCACAGACCAGTAATTCTAAGATTCTAAGTAGAGAGAAAGGATGGTTTGAAAGAGGGGTGAAGGAAGCCATCTTTGTGATAAAAGAGAGTCCCTCACTGAATCGGAGTGGAGGCGTTAGATACGTTTTGCCCGGTATTTACAGCAGCCTTTTGAAGCCATGGACTAAAGATGACACCTCGTGACCCAGTTTCACGCCTCTTGTTAGCAGGAATTTCTATTCACTAGGCTTTTAGCATTTTTATAATAGGTTCGTTTACTGGTCTGTGGTTACAATAGGAGCCATTCACGGCCATCATAGGTAACACAGGCTCATTGGTCGAGCCCTTCTTACTATTTTTTTTTACCTTTTACTCAGTTTAGTATAAATAGATCCAGGTTTTTCTACAATGGATCACTCCTGGATGAATGAGGGACTAGACGAACGATTAAAAATTAAAAGACAGATTATTTACAAAATCAAAAATAATAGAGATTCAAAAAGTAAACAAGGTTTTTTTAAGTTAAATGTTGGTCTTTTTTGTTTAAAAGAGTTGTTTTTAATTCAGATACTTTTTTGAATCCCTTTACTGGTGAAATTCAGAGCTTCAGAGCAGCCCCTCATTCTTAGGGATAATCTCATAGCAGCCAATCAACCATGTATGTTTATGGAGGAAACCCACACATACACAGGTAGAACATGCAAACTACACACAGAAAGACCTTAAGGTTGCACCCTAACTTTGTCAAAGAATAACCTCCAAACTTGATGAGATTCATCTAAACTGTGTCTCTGAGCTGGATCGTCATGGATGTAACGGGCTCTGCTGGTTTCCATGTGTTCCAGTATCAGGGTATGCACAGACACGGTGCAGCGTGGGTGGAGTCTCTCAGGTACCGCCTACCACGGTTCGACGGGATGGGGGGTCTCCGGCGCATCACGTTGAACTCCAACTACCTGATCGGCGACCGAGGCGCTGCGGCTCTGGCACGCGAGCTGTCCGAGGACCTCTGGCTGAAAGGTCGGTGAGACGTTTGTTTCCAGCGAGCTGCTGCCTTGCTCAGCGGCTGTGTTTCTGTGAACAGCTGTGGACCTGCAGAGGTGCGGGCTGTCTGACAACGGCGCTCGCAGCCTGTTGGAGGCGCTGAAGACCAACTCGTCCCTGTGTGTGCTGGACATACGCAGTAATCCTCTGGTCGGTAAGTTTCACACAAACACCGCCCCATCTGTTTCATTTTCAGAAAACTCAGAATGTTTTTCTAACTTTCAGATAAAAGTTTGATCAGAACCATCATCGAGAAAGTTCTGATGAACTCAGAAGGAAACTCGTCAGAGGTCAGTCCTTTAAAATAATAACTTCATTACCATCCAGTCTATAGAGCGTACCTGAGTAAAAGACACACCCACTAGATTTTTAAAGGAAAACACGTTTGGTACAGCCGTTACTCCTCCAGGTCGAGAGAAGCCAGATGGAGTGGTTTGGGCATCTAGTCAGGATGCCTCCCAAGCGCCTCACTGGTGAGGTGTTTCAGGCACGTCCCACCAAGAGGAGACCCCGGACCTGCTGGAGAGACCATGTCTCACAGCTGGTCAGGAAACGGCTAATGATCCTCCAGGGTGAGCTGGAGAGAAACCTGGGTCTCACGTCTGCAGACCCGGCCCCGGATAAATGGAAGCCAACGGGACGGTGGATTGTTTCTTGTTGTTCTTCCTGCTTCCATCCATCGGTGTAAATATAAACACCCGGTCCATCCATCCATGGGTGTAAATATAAACACCCGGTCCATCCATCCATGGGTGTAAATATAAACACCCCATCCATCCATCCATCCATCGGTGTAAATATAAACACCCGGTCCATCCATCCATCAGTGTAACCCGGCTACTCTAACGTCTTCCTCATGCCTGGTTGTCGTCAGAACAATCCAGAAATAGGCCGCATCATTGCTCACCGATCGGAACCGCGTCTGTCTGGCAAATCTCAAACAAGCCTATTTTGATCGACCAGTAGACCATGATCAACATAACGGGCACCCCTGTTTTAGAATCTAACTCCTGGGATTAACTCATGTGAAGTGTTTCTCAGAGTCTGGAAGTAAAGGAAGGAGCAGAGCGGGCGTGGAGGAGCTGATCCAGAATGTTCTGGAACGGATGTGTTTAATCTGATTTTTTTTCTTGCTGCAGTACTTCTGGATCAAACCTACAGGTACAGAGACCCAGAGAGCTCCGCTGAAAAGACGAACTCGTACGTTTTCCATCCGAGGAAAGACATCATTTAACCCAGGTAATGCACACGCAAGCTCCGCCCCTTTTCATGGCTGCTTAATCGTTAATTCTAAAGATGAAAGAAAAGATTAAAACGTGTTCCGTTCAGCCAATCAGAGAACCTGCTTCCTCTTTCAGCAGCAGCGTGTAAAGGGTCGTCTATGGGAGGGTGGGCCGCCACAGATACTAAACCATCCTACCCATCTGGCCGCCACGTACCCTGGCGGGCCGCCGCCCGAGCAGGCCGGCAAAGGTTAGCACAGGTGGAACGCTGCTGAAAATGAAAACATGTTAACTAAAGTCTGTGTTTGCAGAGGTTTGCCTCCAGGTGGTGCTGTGGCCCGGCAGAGCTTCCAGGTTTGTTTTTGTTTGTTTTTAAGCGTTAGACTGTTTACTGTTTGTAATGATTCTGTCGTCCTGTAGAACGGCCTCATGGTGAGGGTCAGCAGCGACTCAGAGGAAGAGGAGGAGGAGGAGCTTTCAGGAGGCCAGAGGTCATCCTCTCTAGATCCGGACGACATGGCGTTGAAACGACAGCTGGACATCATCCAGGTCGGTTTGACATGGATCTCACTCGCCCTGCGGGAGGAGGAGAGAGAGAGATCAGATGACTTTATAAAGATTTTATTATTATTTATCAAACCAGTTGTTTCCATGGTGACCATGTTATAAACAGAAAAAAAAAATCCACTAATTAAACAAAACTTTTTTCATTTCTTTAGAAAAAATTCATTAAATAAAAAAATCAAAAGAAAATTTATTTGATTCATTTCAGTTTTACTAAATTTATTAACGATTTTACTAACTTTTATTTAGATTTTAGTAACTTTCCGTTGTCTTCCGTTTATCCGGGGCCGGACCACCGGGGTAGCCCCCTCAGACGGGAACCCCAGGCTTCTCTCACCCCGGCTGCATCCTCCAGCTCACCCAGGAGGATCCTGATTGGTTCCCTGTCCAGCTGTAAGACATAGTCCCTCCAGCAGGTCCGGGGTCTGCCTCTAGGTCTCCTCCTAGTGGGACGTGACCGGAACACGTCACCAGTGAGGGAGGCATCCTAATCAGATGCCAGAACCACCCCATCTGGGTTCTCTACTCTGAGCTGCTCCTGGATGACAGAGCTCTGGGGGTTGCTGGACTCTATGCTGGTTGATTTCAGGCAAGAGGCAGGGTACACCCCGAACAGGTCACAAGTCTGTCGGGGGGCCAAACACACCCACTCATTCCTAGGGACAATCAACCTAGGGAAAACCCACACATACACAGGGAGAACAAGCAAACTCCACACAGAAAGACCAGTGTTTCAAGCCTTGCCCCCACTCCAGGACTCGAACCCTTGACCTTCTTGCTGTGAGGTCACCATGCCGTCCCATAATGATAGTAAAAAAAAAAAAAAAAAAATTTTATTAGATGTTGAAGAAATTTATTTTGAAAACCTCTAAAACAGTCACAAGAATTTTATTCAGTCAACAAAATTAAACTTTTTAGTTTCAAACATAAGGAATTTCAGAAAAAATAAAGAAAATTTTATTCAATTTTTATTTTTCTGTTTGTGAAACGTCTCGTTTTCTTATTTTAAAATGAAACTCCTAAAAACCCAGACTTGTTTTTCATGGTGGATGTTTTGAGGTGTAATTCTCTGTTTGTCCTGCAGACGGAGCTGAAGGACTGTCAACTGCGTCTGGCAGAGGAGCGGCGGGCGCGGCTCAGAGCGGAGTCCAAACTCCTGCAGGTAAAAAAAAACCACAGTCATAACGACATCGAAGCAGAAACATGTGCAGACCGGCACCGCCGAGGGGTGTTATTAAAAATCCTCACCAGTTTAAACGTTTCACTCAAACTCAGACTGGATTTAAAACAGTTTACTAAACATAAAAAAGAAACGACAGAACTTCTTGTCTTTTTAAAAACAGATCAAACAGCTGGATTTTACTGGAAGTTTCTTTATAGAAGATGAATTTAAAAAATCTTTTTAAATCTACTTCATCTGATCGACTCCATCGCAGTGAATTCATGCTCGTGGTTTTTTTATTATTGATCTTAAAGTGAGTTTGTTTTTGGTTCAGATCTAAAAACAATGAAAGATTCTTCCACAGAGCATCGTTTATTATCTGATCCAGTACACCCGTCTACCATCTATCAAAGATAGGGTGACCGCCCTGGAACCAGGGGGTCACCGGTTCAATCCCCGCCCGGAGTTTATACCGAGGTGTCCATGAGTAAGACACCGAACCCCTCAATGTCTCATGATGGTGGTTCCCAGCATGCACGTCAGCTTCCACCATCAGGTCTGACTCTGTGTGTGTGTGTGTGTGTGTGTGTGTGTGTTTGTGTGTGTGTGTGAATGTGAGAACCAACGCAGGGAGAAAGGTCTGACTGTGTGTGTGAATGTGTGTGTGTGTGTGTCTGTGAGAACCAACACAGGGAGAAAGGTCTGACTGTGTCTGTGTGTGTGTGTGTGTGTGTGTGTGTGTGTGTGTGTGTGTGTGTGTGTGTGTGTGTGTGTGTGTGTGTGTGTGTGTGTGAATGTGAGAACCAACGCAGGGAGAAAGGTCTGACTCTGTGTGTGTGTGTGTGTGTGTGTGTGTGTGTGTGTGTGTGTGTGAATGTGGGAACCAACGCAGGGAGAAAGGTCTGACTGTGTGTGTGAATGTGTGTGTGTGTGTGTCTGTGAGAACCAACGCAGGGAGAAAGGTCTGACTGTGTGTGTGTGTGTGTGTGTGTGTGTGTGTGTGTGAATGTGAGAACCAACGCAGGGAGAAAGGTCTGACTCTGTGTGTGTGTGTGTGTGTGTGTGTGTGTGTGTGTGTGTGTGTGTGTGTGAATGTGGGAACCAACACAGGGAGAAAGGTCTGACTGTGTGTGTGTGTGTGTGTGTGTGTGTGTGTGTGAACCAACGCAGGGAGAAAGGTCTGACTGTGTGTGTGTGTGTGTGTGTGAATGTGGGAACCAACGCAGGGAGAAAGGTCTGACTGTGTGTGTGTGTGTGTGTGTGTGAATGTGGGAACCAACGCAGGGAGAAAGGTCTGACTGTGTGTGTGTGTGTGTGTGTGTGTGTGAAAAGAGAACATTTACAGTTGGATGGAAGAAGTCGCTCAGATCAGAAACAGTTTTTACAGAGATGATAAACACAACAAGGGGCTGCACGGTGTTCCTCACAGCAAGGAGGTCAGGGGTTCGAGTCCCGAAGTGGGGCGAGCCTTGAATCACTTGTTTTTTTCTATGTGTAGTTTGCATGTTCTCTCTGTGTATGTGTGGGTTTTCTCTGGTTTCCTCCAAAAACATGCAGGGTAGGCTGATTGACCCTAGGAATGAGTGTGTGTGGATGATTGTCTGTGTGTGTGTGGCCTTGCAAGAGACTGGTGACCTATTCAGGGTGTATCCTGCTACGCTCCTGAAATCAGCCGGGATAGGCTCCGGCACCCCCGGCCCCGCCGTTAGGAATAAACGGTTCAGAAGATGAAAGGAAACAAAAATAACTTGAGACAGAAGTCTGAGAGAAAACACAGAAAGACACAGAAACACAACTAAACTTTAAGAAAAAAGTAACTAAAAACATTTTTAAAATCATCACAGGTCTTAGAAGAAAGCGTGACGAGACGTAGAGGATTTAACAGAACGATAACGTTTCTCTAAAGATCAAAGATCTCAGCAGCAAATCGTTGACGATCTAAAAGCTCCTGTTGAAGTTCCTGCAGGGCTTGAAGCTCCTGTGAGCAGAGTGATCCAGCTGATAGTCAGACTCTTACCTCCACAGAGTTCTGAAAAAGATCAAACGCTGGAGGTGATCAGGATTTTCATGAGTCATGATGATTCATCAAAAATAATTTATAGAAATACGTCTTGATTGATTTGAATATACTTTATTGATCCCTGAAGGTAAATTAAAGTGCTGCAGTGTAAACACCTCGATGCCCCCTCGCCCCATCCACCGGCGTCCCAGTCCGGTCGCACTGTGATCGACTGTGTTGACGGTCGACTGTTCCAGAGCAGACTTCCAGCTCTGGAAGTCTGGCTGGACTTCCAGAGTCCAAGCTGGAGTCTGGAATGGGTCCACAAAGCCAGGCTGTAGTGAGGGACACCAAACTGATGTCTCTGTATTTCACTGGGTCTGAGTGAGCGCCTCCAGTTCCTCAAGCGAGCAACCGGACGTTTCCATGGAAACCGTAAAAACACAGGAAGCACCTCCTCTAGACCGTCTCCTTCTCCTCAGCTCCTCCAGATCGTCTCCTTCTCCTCAGCTCCTCCAGATCGTCTCCTTCTCCTCAGCTCCCTCAGGACTGAACCAACTCCTCCAGACACGACGGATGTGGCTCAGAGAGCCAGCAGCTGGTCGGGCATGTCAACAGAATGACTCCATAACCAGCTAGCCGTTGAGAGCTAGGTGTTGGAAGCTAGCAAAATGAAATCTCTAGAACGAGATCAAATATAAGAAAAGAAGGGACAGAAACTCAGAGAAAGTTAACAATTAAACGTTAACGTAACAGGGAGCACTGAAGCAGGCAGCCGACCAGATCAGCGCCTCAGCCGTTATGAATGGTTATAATTGACAAATAAACCGTCCAGAAACACTTTGAAACTTTATATGACTTTTTAAATTACATTAAACCTTATTTTTTCATGTAAAAAGGCTGCTAAAAGCAAAGAAGCCGCATCATTACAAATTGGGTTTTTTTTCTAAAGAAGCTGAAATTTAAAAAACTAGAAGTTTAATAAGATAAAATGGAACTAAATGTAAAAATTTCACTCAAGTTTGTCAAAAACACTGTTTTTTATGTACAAATTACATGCAAACTTTTTTTTTTTCACATTTCTCTTTTTAAACACAAGTTTTTACAAATTTTACAAGTAAAAAGATCCTCAAAAGATACACAAAATTTCCTCCTCTAGGAAATTTTATGTGTCCAGAAGCTCCTAGCAGTTCAAGAGAGAGCTCCAAAACAGATTCAGAACAACTCCTAGGTGGTGTCGAGTTTAATGGAACTGGAATGTCCATTGGTGGAACACACGACAGTTGGCTCTGCATGGCTGAATGTAGGTTACCGTGGCAACGATGTTTGAAATATTCAGTGAATCCTAACAAGATGTTAAGCTGTGTCTAAAAGCTCCACATCTTGATCCTTCACTGTGGTGGAACAACACCAGCAGTCCACCATCTTTAGTTCCATAGTGAAGCCGACAGGAAGCACTGATGATGTCACTGATGATGTCACTCAGAAGATCCTGTCTTCATTCCTTCTGATTCACTCTGGAACATCTTCACACGTCCATGAAGACTCCACATGAAGGAGCTCAGCTCCACACGTCCATGAAGACTCCACATGAAGGAGATCAGCTCCACACGTCCATGAAGACTCCACATGAAGGAGCTCAGCTCCACACGTCCATGAAGACTCCACATGAAGGAGCTCAGCTCCACACGTCCATGAAGACTTCACATGAAGGAGCTCAGCTCCACACGTCCATGAAGACTCCACATGAAGGAGCTCAGCTCCACACGTCCATGAAGACTCCACATGAAGGAGCTCAGCTCCACACGTCCACGAAGACTCCACATGAAGGAGCTCAGCTCCACACGTTCACGAAGACTCCACATGAAGGAGCTCAGCTCCACACGTCCATGAAGACTCCACGTGAAGGAGATCAGCTCCACACGTCCATGAAGACTCCACGTGAAGGAGCTCAGCTCCACACGTCCATGAAGACTCCACGTGAAGGAGCTCAGCTCCACACGTCCATGAAGACTCCACGTGAAGGAGCTCAGCTCCACACGTTCATGAAGACTCCACGTGAAGGAGCTCAGCTCCACACGTCCATGAAGACTCCACATGAAGGAGCTCAGCTCCACACGTCCATGAAGACTCCACATGCAGGAGCTCAGCTCCACACGTCCATGAAGACTCCACATGCAGGAGCTCAGCTCCACACGTCCATGAAGACTCCACGTGAAGGAGCTCAGCTCCACACGTTCAAGAAGACTCCACGTGAAGGAGCTCAGCTCCACACGTCCATGAAGACTCCACGTGAAGGAGCTCAGCTCCACACGTCCATGAAGACTCCACGTGAAGGAGCTCAGCTCCACACGTCCATGAAGACTCCACATGAAGGAGCTCAGCTCCACACGTCCATGAAGACTCCACGTGAAGGAGCTCAGCTCCACACGTCCATGAAGACTCCACGTGAAGGAGCTCAGCTCCACACGTCCATGAAGACTCCACGTGAAGGAGCTCAGCTCCACACGTCCATGAAGACTCCACATGAAGGAGCTCAGCTCCACACGTCCATGAAGACTCCACATGAAGGAGCTCAGCTCCACACGTCCATGAAGACTCCACGTGAAGGAGCTCAGCTCCACACGTCCATGAAGACTCCACATGCAGGAGCTCAGCTCCACACGTCCATGAAGACTCCACATGCAGGAGCTCAGCTCCACACGTCCATGAAGACTCCACGTGAAGGAGCTCAGCTCCACACGTTCAAGAAGACTCCACGTGAAGGAGCTCAGCTCCACACGTCCATGAAGACTCCACGTGAAGGAGCTCAGCTCCACACGTCCATGAAGACTCCACATGAAGGAGCTCAGCTCCACACGTCCATGAAGACTCCACGTGAAGGAGCTCAGCTCCACACATCCATGAAGACTCCACATGAAGGAGCTCAGCTCCACACGTCCATGAAGACTCCACGTGAAGGAGCTCAGCTCCACACGTCCATGAAGACTCCACGTGAAGGAGCTCAGCTCCACACGTCCATGAAGACTCCACGTGAAGGAGCTCAGCTCCACACGTCCATGAAGACTCCACATGAAGGAGCTCAGCTCCACATGTCCATGAAGACTCCACATGAAGGAGCTCAGACCTTCAAACTCTAATAAAAAACTCACAATATCCAACAACGTGGAGCGCTGCCCACACCTGCTGCCATCACCAGTAGCGCATTTTAATAAAATGTGATTTAAGTACGACATCAATGTGTAAAATATTTTTTTTGGACAAATTATTAAAATCAGTTTATGAGATATTTTTTATTTAATTTTAATTTTCAAAATTTATTTTTTTTTTAAAACAGAATTTAAATATTTTTTGGATAAATTATTAAAATCAGTTTATGTTTCAAATTATAGCAACAGATTAAATAAGTTTAAAAATAACTCAAACTTTTATCAAGATGGAATTTATTATTTTAAAAAGTCCTTTTAAATGAATTAATTTTGTGTTTATGGGAAATTAAATTCATGCTTTTAAATTAGAAACTGAACTATAAATAGATCCTGGGTTAGTTTACAGTGTGTGTCTGTGTGTGCACTTTCTCTCTCTCTGCAGTGTGAGTTGGAGAACGCGCGCCTTCGTGATGCCAACGTTTCTCTGGCTTGGACCCCTCCCCAAGCGCCCGCTCAAGCTCCCAGCGTCCTGGATGACGAGGCCGTGCTGGACAGCATCGAGAACTCCTTCAACAAGTTCCACGCTTTCCTGGACCTGCTGAAGGATGCAGGGTGGGTCCACACACACACACACACACACACACACACACACACACACTGCAGCATCCAGCAGGTTTCTTCTGACCATATTTCTTTCTTTTGGTTTCACTATGTGTCTCCTGGATGAGTCAGGGTCACCCCCCACACACACACACACACACACCCACCCACAGTTTCTCCCCTGGTTTACAGGAAATGTTCGAAGGACTTAATAAGAGTCTAAATTTATAGTTGATGCTTTCGGTCCTAAGATGGAAACACTTCTGTGATAAGAGGTTTTATTTTGGAGGGAGTGGACGGTATGGTGGGAGGGGGGGCGGGGGGGTGATGGTGTCTCACTTCTTGTAAATGAACCATTTCACATTTTCAATCTTTTTATTTCTGGTTTCGTTCTGACTGAAAAAAAACATATGATTAGGTTTGTTTATAATAAAAAATTGAGGAGCTACAGGGTGGTGCAGTGATTAAAGACCAAAAATGTCAGGTGTTCGAGTCCTGGAGGGGGGGCGAAGCTTGGAACACTGGTCTTTCTGTGTATAGTTTGCATGTTCTCCCCCTTTATGTGTGGGTTTTCTCCGATTTCCTCCCAAAATTATGCATGTTAGGTTGATTGGATGCTGTGAAATTGCTCCTAAGAATGGGTGTGTGGGTGGCCCTGCAACAGACTGGCAACCTGTTTGGGGTGCACCTGCCTCGCCTGAAATCAACTGGCATAGACCCTGGCAACCCCCAGAGCTCTGCCATCCAAGAGGAGCTTGGAGTAGAGCTGTTGCTCCTTTGGGTCAAGAGAAGCCAGATGGGGTGTATCCTGCCTCTCTTAAATCAGCCAGTATAAACTCTGTTACCCCACGAATAAGCTGTTCAGAAGATGAAACTTTAAAATGATTTTCTTTTGTTTATAACGTCGATATAAAAGAAGCAGAAAGCGTCTGTTTTTATTGGTTAATAAACTACCATTAGTTTTTAGGGTTCCTGCTGCCTGGCAGGTGGGTCATGGCTGGCCGAAGGTTATGGGATTAAAACTCAGACAGAAAATCTGGTGACCCTTGGGTAGTGGGCTGAGCTCGGAGAGAGTATCTTGGCACCGGGGACTCCAGCATTGCCATACCACCTGGGGAGGTCACCCCAGCTTTGCTGTCTTAGTGTAGACTCAACATGGGGAGCAACCGTTACCAGTTCTAAGCCCAGAGCCAGGCCTCAGGGGTTTCTCTTGACGTTAGGAGCAGTCCTATGACTCCATTGGGAAGTTACTGCCTGCCTCAAACCGGGCAGCCCCTCGGGCAGGACGGTACTTCCTTCATCGGGTTCATGAAGCTTAGACTGAATCATCAGGCTGGTTTTTAAACCGAGCACCTCGTCCAGACTCCATCGTTTCTAGAAACAAAAGGAAGCCTTTCTAAGTGGATCCACATCAAGTTTCCTCTTTTATTTTTTTAAATACCGTAATTTCACGACCATTAGGAGCACCGTACGAAAAGGCGCAGTCTCAGTCACACACCGCCTTACAACAACACACACACAAGCATGCAAATGTGTGTATTAAAAAATAGATCGGGAGTAAAACTGAGTTTGGTTGTGTTTTATTACCGGTAATAGTCTTTATTCAAATCCATCAAAGTCCTCATCCTCTGTTTCAGAGCAGGTCCACTTCGCTCCTCGCTGTCAAAGTCAATGTCTGTACTGTGCGGCTCCTCAGAAAGGATACCAGCTTTTGAGAAAGCTCGGATAACAGTACCAGCAGACACGTTAGTCCAAGCATCTACAATCCATTGGCAAACTGTAGCGTAACTCGCCCGGCGCTGCCTTCCACCCTTCATGAAACTGTGGTCTCCTTTTGAAGATCCATTCACACGCTTTTTCTTTTAGGTCCGCCTTTTCTCACACACAAGGCGCACCGCACGAAAGGGCGCACCGCTCATTTTGAAGAAAATCTAAGACGTTTATATGCGCCTCATAGCCGTGAAATTACGGTAGTTTTCCCTCACCAGGAAGGAGGGTCTAAGGCTGGAGTTCCACCCCCCACCTCCAATCAGAGTACCACTGCCAACTACTGGATTGAGTTTGATTGGTTTTAAAATCAGTTTTTGTTTCTTTTATTTTGTGTATTTTTATTTGATTCATTGTTTAAAGCTCGTTAAAAGATTTTTGTTTTGAATTGATGAAGAAATGTTTCTCTTTTCTCCCACAGACTTGGCGACCTGGCCTCCATGGCAGGCATTAACTCGTCTGACTTTCAAACCGTGGGGCGCCAGCAACACTCCTCCACCGTGGGGCGGCCGCAGCACTCCTCCACTGTGGGGCGGCCGCAGCACTCCTCCACCGTCAGGCGCCCACAGCAACCCTCCACCGTGGAGCGCCCGCAGCACTCCTCCACCGTGGAGCGCCCGCAGATCTCCTCCACCGGGGGGCGGCCACAGCACTCCTCCACCATGGAGCGCCCGCAGCACTCGTCCACCGTGGGGCGGCCACAGCAACCCTCTACTGTTGGGCACCCACAGCAACCCTCTACTGTTGGGCACCCACAGCTCTCCTCCACCCTGGGCCCCAAAAGCAATGGTTCAGAGGAGCGTCGAAGCAGCAGAGACACCGTGTCCTCGGTATGATCGTTTTACTTCTTAAACACTCGTTTATTTAGATTAGAGTTACTTTAATGAGGCTCAGTGAGTGGGGTCACTGTCCTGTAAGCAGGAGGTCGCAGGTTCAATCCACCGCCACGGGGTTCACGCCGAAGTGTTCTTGAGCAAGACACTGAACCCCCAAACTCTCCTGATGGTGGTTTCAGCTTCCATCATCAGGTATGAATGTGTGTGTGAGTGAGTGTGAGAACCAACGCAGGAAGAAAAGATCTGCCATGAAATATAAAGAAAAAAGTCAGGCTACAAAGCAAGAAGGTCAGGGATTCAACTCCTGGACATGAGGCTTTAAACACTAGTCTTTCTGTGTGTAGTTTACATGTTCTACCTGTGTGTGTGTGGGGGTTTTCTCTGGTTTCCTCTGAAAACATACATGTTAGGTTGATTGGTTCCTTGGAATGAGTGAGTGTGTGGATGGTTGTGTGTGTGTGTTTGAGACCCAGCAACCCACTGATGACCTGTTCGGGGTGTATCCTGCCTCTTGCGTGGTTTTAGCTGGGATGAACTTGTTTCCGTGGTTACCATTTTTTAACACTTAAAAGTTTTTGTTGTTGAATATTTACCTTTTTTTTACGACGTGATGTTGGATCAATAATCATTCTGTTTTTGTTTCAGGTGGAGGACCAGCAGGCGCCGCGGCAACCAGGTGCGGACCCGCCCTCTTGCAAGTCTCCCTCGCCGCACCGTTTCCCTCACCGCCGTCATACCCTGGGTTCAGCGCCCGCAGTGAACCCCGCCAGTCACGGAGATGACCCCATCAAACCTGAATCCCGGTGCGCCTCGGACTCAGAGTTCAGTTTCCGTTTCCACAGGTCCTTCGAAAACAGTCCGCACGATAAGATTCAACTGTCTTCACCGGTCGACCTGACCGCGCATCGCTACAGCATGGCGTCCAGCTGCGCCTTCCACGGTAACTCCTCCCGCAGCATCAGCGAGATCATGAGCGAGGTGGCCGAGTCGGAGGGGCATTGTGGCGGCAACTCGGGGAACGGGGCGGATAGCGTGGGGTGCGAGGCCCTGCCGGGGCGAAGCGCTCTGGAGAACCTGGGAATGGTGGACGTCCAATCAGATGATTCCTTCTGAGAACATCGGAAAGACGTCGTGCCAGTTAGTGCCAAACACACACACACACCACCTACACACACCCTGCACCTCCGTCCTCCTGCAAACGGAAACTGAAGGAACGCCGTTTAAACTCCAATAAAAATCAGAAAAAAATGGATCATTATTACGTCTTTTTTTTTTTTTTATGTCCTTACCCACAGAACGTGTCGGGGGCTTTCAGCACTCAGGCTGTTTGCTGGTCGTGGGCACGGTGTCGTGAAGGGTTGGCAGTTTGAAAAAAACGGAATCAAAAACTAAGGTTTTAAACTAAGGCGGGTCAAAAACATTCATTCTTCTTCTTTACTGGGGTGCCGGAGCCCATACCAGCTGATTCAAGGCGAGGGGCAGGGTACATCCCGAACATGTCGCCAGTCTGACACAGGGCCAAATACACACAACCATACACACACACGCACACACTCATTCCTAGGGGCATTCATGTAGTCGCCAATCAACCTAACATGCATGTTTTTGGAGGAAACCATAGAAAACCCACACATACATGAGGAGAACATGTAAACCACACACAGAAAGACCAGTGTTCCAAGCCTCATCCCCACCTGGGACATGAACCCCCAACCTTCTTGCTGTGAAGCCACTGTGCTGCCAATCCCCCCCAAAAAAACCAAACAAATATACATGAAGAAAACATGTAATCTTAGAACCTAAGACAAACTGGCAGGGCTCGGAGGGAGAAACAACGAGACACAGGTGAGACACATTAGAAAGTAGCAGGTAATCACCGAGGAGAGGAAAGCTTAACGAGGGGAAGACACCCGAAACACAAGGTCAGTGAATTTAAGAAAAAAAAAACAGGAAGCAAAAGTAAAAACAAAGAAAACCTCCGACCTAAACTTGACTGACTGTGGTTTGAAAACCTCATCATTTCATCTATAGCTGGTACTGAGTTTCATTAAAATCCATTCTCTGCTTTTAGTGCGTTCATGAGAATTTGTGATTTTTGAAAACCTAATCAGTTCATCTATAGATGGTTCTGAATTTAGAGGACTTGCTGCTACATTGTAGCGACAAACCAAACCAATGATGTTTACTGGCTTTTAGGGGAGTTATGGCTGAGACCACCGTGCCGACACTAGTTTGTCTGTGTGTAGTTTGCATGTTCTTCCCTGTATGTGTGTGTTTACTGGGGTTTCCTCCAAAATCGTCCATGTTAGGTTGATTGACTACCCCTAAGAATGAGTGTGTGTGTGTTTGGTTGTCTGCCCAGTAAGGATACCCCAAGAGCAGTTCAGAAGACGAAACGAAAACATTCATTCAATTCATTTCATCCTCTCTCAGAGATAGAGGAGGGGCTCCGTCATCCAGGAGGAGCTCTGAGTAGAGTCGTTGCTCTTCCAGGTCGAGAGAAGCCCAATGGGGTGGTTCTGGCATCTGATTAGGATGCCTCCATCGCTGGTGAGGTGTTCTGTCCCACCAGGAGGAGACCAAGAGGCAGACCCTGGACCTGCTGGACAGGGACCACCTCAGGATCCTCCTGGGTGAGCCGAAGGATGCAGCCGGGGTGAGAGAAACCTGGGCTTCCTGTCTTAGACTGTTACCCCAGCAACCCAGACCCGGATAAATGGAAGAGGAAAGAACGGAAAGTTATTAAAATCTAAATGAAAGTGTAAAACTGAAATCCTCTGGGATAGGCTCTGAGACCCCTGGTGACCCACTAGGTGAAACATTGATTTTTAATACAGTGTGTTTTTGATTAAAACAGAGATTTAAGTTGGTGCAGCTTTAAAAGCAGAAGAGTCTTTTTTTTTTTCTGGGTGTTTTTCTTTCTCATGTTTGTGTTTCAGAGTTTTTATGACAGTCTGAGAACAACCTGTATTCTTTTTAAATGTGCACGTACGTTCACTTCCAACCACCAAAAAGCCAGGAATAGATCTGAGCCACGACTCAGATGTTCCATGGCTTGTTTTTGTCGAGCAGAGAAACGAGTCGACACGTCACTGCAGGACAAGAAGGGAGAAAAAAAAAAAAATCCTAGAAGCTTCGATTCAAACTTCAGAGATTTTTTTTTTTTTTACTGCCGTCGAGCAGGAAAACGATTCAGAGTCAATCTGAGGCTCTGGGACCCAAACTAAACCACTGGTTGGTCCAATGGGGGCCGCTGCATGTTCTCTAAAGAGAATGTTTTAAACAGCTGCACGGTGGTGCAGTGGTTGTCCTCACAGCAGGGGTGTTAAACTCCGATCCTAAAAGTCCTGAAGGTTTTCTATGTGTTCTTACATCTACAAACCTGATCCAGGTTAATGAGTCAGTGTGACTAATTTTATTAGCTGTTGATTTCACTGTCTATCCATCAGCTGGATTGAACAAGGAAAAGGTAAACCTTCAGGACACCAACCCTCGAGGACCGGAGTTTGACACCGCTGCCTCACATGGAGGTCAAAAGTTCAGGTCCCGGACTGGGAGCGAGGCTTGGAACACTATGTGTGGGTTTGGTTCAATAAGAGCTGCTGTGTTTGATCTATAGATAAAAACTTTATCAATCTTCTACAGGAGAAACTCTGGTATCCATCAGGAACAAATCACACATACAAATAAATAAAAATAATCAAAGTTACAATCACATAAAACACCCCATTGAACTCAGTTCCTTCCAGACACAACCCTTCCATTAAAGGTCTGAAGAGATGAACGACCTCTTAAATCTCTGGGTCCTGCAGCAGACTGAGAGAACCTGTTACTTCTGGTACTCTTCTGGGATTAATCAGGATGCCCTGCATTAGAACCCTCATCGTCTCCAGATCAGCTCCTACAGAGTCCACGTTCCTCCCCACCACAGATACACATTTTTCCATCAGTCTGTCCAGCTGGTCGTTGTCCCTCCCCAGCAGACGACCACAAAAAAAAAACCTCCACTTTCTACAACAGACTGATTTAAAATGTCCAGCATGTCACACCATCTCAGAAAAAAACAGCCTGATGAATGACTTTTTGTTTTCATCCTCATAATTTTATTCAAACACCAGTCTGTTCTCTGCCCCGCCCACATTTAGACATAAACAGAAAGCCTTTTCTACACGCGGTTTGCTCACGCTCAGTCCCAACAGGGAGCACCCCAATAAGTATTGCTCCTCTAATTACTCCTGATGACAGTGGTATGTGCTTTCATGTCAGCTTCCACCATCAGGTGTGAGTGGGTATGTGAGTGGGTGAACCTGGTGAGGAGTGAATAGAGTCCTGTCATCTTTATTTGAGATAAAGGGGAGACGGCAGCTCAGTGGTTAGAGCGTTCACGCGCGGATTGGAAGGTTGCGGGTTCACGTCCCACAGAGAGCACATCTTGGGTCCTTGGAGAAGACACCTAACCCCCGCTTCTCCCACCATTGGTGCCGTCGAAGGGCAGCCTGCTGCGGTGTAAAGAGTGCAGCACGGTGAGGGATGAATAGAGGGATCCCATTCACTCCTGTCATCTTTATTTACTCTTAAAAAAGTAAGAAGTATTAAAATTAGAATGAAACTGGTATGGAGTAGTTTGACCCTGAGTTGTTGTAAAGTTGTGACTCAGCTGGTGGAACCCACCCCCCACCCCGCTCTGCCCACACACCACCCTCTGACATCCCCCACTGATTTCTGACTGGGTTTCATTATTATGTTTGGGTAGGGTGGTGTTTTTAAGGGGTAGTGGTCTCTCTTTTAGTTTCATTTTGAGTTTTTTTTTTAATGTTTAGTATCTGCCCCCCCGCCACCCTTCCCCCTTGACCGGGAGCAGCTTCACAGCAGGTCATCTGAATTCTGAGAAATGATTTTTTTATAAGACTGTAGCTGCTGTGGTTCTTATCAGCCTGTAGAGAACAGAGAGACGGAGGCGGGGCACTGAGGAGTAATAACATTGTTTCTCTATCTGTGTTTTTGATAAGTTTTTATCAGATCTTTTCCGCTCGGATGCAGTAAATCATCTCAACCTGACACTTCAAAGATAAACAAACTACCCAGTTACATAAACTCTGAGCTTCTTTTATTATTGTTTAAAACATGCACTACTCATGATGGCAGCAGGTCCGGGTAGCACTCCTTCATCAGTGAGGAATGTGGAGTCAGAGTGGGCGTGTGGAGATGTTCTGAATCAGAAGGAATGAAGACAGGATCCTCTCTCACCCCAGCTGCATCCTCCAGCTCACCTGGAAGAATCCTGAGTCGTTCCCCAGCCAGCAGGTCCGAGGTCTCCCTCTTGGTCTCCTACCGGTGGGACGTGCCCAAAACACCTCACCAGTGAAGCGCTCGAGAGGCATCCTGACCAGATGCCCCAACCACCCCAGCTGGCTTCTCTTGACCTGGAGGAGCAGCTCGACACTGAGCTCCTCCCGGATGGCAGAGCTCCTCACCCAATCTCTGAGTGAGAGCCCAGCCACCCTGCAGAGGAAGCTCATTTCGGCAGCTTGTATCCACGATCTCATTTTTTCGGTGGAGACAGTTATCCGCCGCTTCCCCTCCCCCGTTGACACCGTGCTGGCAGCCTGCTGCGGTGTAATGCAGCACAGAAATGACCCTGTTGAAGGATGAAGTATGTAAAAACACTCTGTCCATAAAATGTAGAGGAGGCATCAAGCACTCGGGTTTCTGTGCTTCTGTAACACTTTTAAAAGCATAGTGTCTCCTAAAAATCTTCAAAGTTAAACTCCCAACACGTTTAACCATCCTGTGACTACACATTCCTAGGTTCCTGACCCCAGGGCAGGGTCACACAGACACACACTCCTGCTCTAAAGGTCAGTTTCACAGTGACCAGGACAAGGAAACAGGTTAGAACACACACACCAACACACAGCATGAACCTGCATTCAGCCCTGCCCAATATGGTGGCTGTTCTACCAGGTGGCCAACTCAGCACCACCAAGCAGCTGTTCAGAAGCTGTTTGGAGCTCTCTCTTGAACTGCTCGGAGCTACCAGACACACAGATTCCCTCAGCAGGGGATTTTTAAAGTACCGTAATTTCACGGCTATAAGGCTCATATAAAAGTCTCAAATTTTCTTCAAAATGAGCGGTGCGTCTTTTCGTGCGGTGCGCCTTGTGTGTGAGAAAAGGCGGACCTAAAAGAAAACGCGGTGCCCGCGAGGCGGACCTGAAAGAAAAGGCATGAGAACGTTAAAGAGTGAAGTGTGAGCGGCGTGGGAGCGATGGATGACCGAAGGGTGGAAGGCAGCGCCGGGCGAGTTACGCTACAGTTTGCCAATGGATTGTAGATGCTTGGACTAACGTGTCTGCTGGTACTGTTATCCCAGCTTTCTCAAAAGCTGGTATCCTTTCTGAGGAGCCGCACAGTACAGACAGTGACTTTGACAGCGAGGAGCGAAGTGGACCTGCTCTGAAACAGAGGATGAGGACTTTGATGGATTTGATTAAAGACTATTACCGGTAATGTGTTTGTTTAGTATCGTTACTACTTAAATAAAACACAACCAAACTCAGTTTTACTCCCGATCTATTTTTTAATACACACATTTACATGCTTGTGTGTGTGTTGTTGTAAGGCGGTGTGTGACTGAGACTGCGCCTTTTCGTACGGTGCGCCTAATGGTCGTGAAATTACGGTATCTTGAATCTTAAGGATCCGGATCAGCCACTGGAACACCAGCAGGATTCCCTCTACTTCTCAAAGCCACACAAAAAGAATGAGCTCCTGTGGTTGAACCAGGTTCCAGCTCTGAAAACAGGAACATCAGCCAAGAACAAAACATTAAACCAAAGCCAAAAAACAACACATTCAAAATCAGTCCTGTTCTGTTTCCTCATTCTGTAAAAATAAGTCTTATTTTAAAAAAAAAACATATTTGTTCAATCAGAAATTCTGCTAATAAATTCCTGCATCGCTATAGCAACCGTTCCCTGACGGTAATTAATCCCACATGCAGGTGAAATAAAACGACTTTCACTCGTCATGTCGAGTGTTGATGAACGTCTTTAACAGCAGAGCAAAAAAAACATGATGAAAACATTGATTCTTTACATGTTTCAGAAACTTGTGGTGAAGCCAGTGGATCGGACATGAGGTGGAAAAGTATGGACTGTTCGGTTGTCTTCTGTTTATCTGTGACCAGGTCGCCGGGGGCAACAGTCTCAGACATGAAGCTCAGGCTTCTCTCCCACCAGCTGCATCCTCCAGCTCACCCAGGAGGATCCTGAGGTGTTCCCTGTCTCTCCAGCAGGTCCGAGGTCTTCCTCCGGGTGCCCATTGGTGAGGGAAGCATCCTAACCAGATGCCAGCACATCTGGCTTCTCTTGACCCGGGTTAGGGTTCTTGCTCTTTCCATCTCCAAAATATTTCAACCCCTCCTCTTGGAGCTGACCTTCAGGGCGAGGATCATGGTCTTAGATTTAGAAGTGCTGATTTCCATCCCGGCCGCTTCACATTCGTCAGCCAATCAGTCCAGCAGTAGTTGATCTGCTTTATTTTGAATGTTTAACATGAGACTGAAACAATTCCTGTGTGCCCACATCTGGTCTCACTGACCTGATGAACTCTTGACTTTCGGTTGTTCAGATTAATTCAATTCGATTTTATTTTTTAGCCCAAAATCACAGAATTTCCGTCTCAATGGGCTTTAAAAGAAAAAGAGGAATGTATAAACATAAATACACAGCAAGAAAAATAACTAACAAATGCTAACTAAACAAGACTAGCACATTTATGACCTTAGACTCTCCTTCATGGTGAGGAAAAACTCCTAAAAAACCCATCAGTGGGGAAAAAATAAGAAACCTCATGGGGATCCACGTGAAAGAGAGATCCCTCCCCCGGGACGAGCAAACAATGTGTCAAAGATTATTGTTTAAATATTAGTTTAAGGGAGTAAAAATAACATGATGCTTCGTTACTGAAGCTTCATTAAGAACCAAATTTATTCAATCTGTTAGAAAAACAAAGAAAGTTTCATTAAAAAGATAAAAACAAACAATAAATTTAACAGTTTGTGAAGCTGATTTCCAGTAAAGAGTCCCAGTGTACCGTTCTAGATGGAGAGACTGTGTCTGCCTCTCAAACACCAACAGGGAAATTATTCCATAAAACTAGGAGTTGGTGGAAAATGAGGAAGGGAACAGAGCGGAGTCAGCAGCTCTGTCCGTCTGTAGAGTTTATAGCTTATAAAAAATCCTGTGAATGAAGCACAACTGGTTTTACTGACACGGTTTGAAGAAAGAAGGGGGTGCTCAGCAGGGACCAGATGTGGAAGAGGCTGCATGCTGGTGCAGTGGTTAGCACAGCAAGAAGGTCAGGGTTTGACTCCTGGAGTTGGGACGAGGCTTTAAACACTGGTCTTTCTGTGTGGAGTTTGCATGTTCTCTCTGTGTATGTGTGGGTTTTCTTTGGTTTTCTTCCACCCACCAAGGCTCCTCTCACCCAGCTCACCGGGCAGGATCCTGAGGTGTTCTCTGTCCAGCTGTGAGACATAGTTTCACAGGTCCAGGGTCCAGCAGGTCCAGGGTTTGGTTCTGGGTCTCCTCACCAGTTAGGGAGGTATCCATCAAATCAAACTTTATTTAGAAAGTGCCTTTCATACATAAAAATGTAACGCAAAGCGCTTTACAAGTTAAAAACTCCAGAACACAAAAGCAAAATAAGTCACCGCACCCCCACAGATAAAAAAACCACTTACCCACACACACACACATACATCCATACTTGTGAAAAATACAAATAGAGCACACACACACTCACTTAAAAATGCAATAGGCTGGATGCAGATGGAACACCTGAGAAAACGGTATCTGAGGAGCCACCGCAGCAGGAGCCGAGGCACACCTGCGATCACCGGCCATGAGCCAAGACCCCGAATAAGAGATGAGGCCGGAGCCAGATCCCCACCAGGGCCCCGGAGCCAAGGACCAGCAGCCACCGATGACCGCAGAGGCCCCCAAGAGGAAACACTGGAGATGATCCCCATCTGGCTTCTGTCGACGTGAAGGAGCAACAATTCTACTCTGAGTTCTTCCTGGATGGCAGAGCTCCTCACTTTATCTCTGAGTGAGAGCCCAGTCACCCTGCAGAGGAAGATCATAACACATATAAACACACATATGAAAGACCAAATGTGGAGGCGGGCCTTATAGTTTCTAGATGGTTCACGGGCCATGGAGAGACTCAGAAACAATCAGAGCAAGTCTTTGAAAACGCTTTAAAGCTGCTCTGCTAAAAAAAAACAAAAAAAAACCTTTTAGTTCCATATCTGATGTCTTTGTTTGTGGGCGAGGCCGTTGCAGCTTTGCCATAGTGACACCCCATTATTTGCATGATCCATATGTGGAGTTCTAGTCATGGATGAGTAGGATGGAGGTCAAGTTGGATACCTGAGATTGGTCGGACCGGAAGTTCGCGGGTTCGCGTCCCACAGAGAGCACGTCTAGGGTCGTTGGAGAAGACACCTAACCCCCGCTTCTCCCACCATTGGCACCGTCGAAGGGCAGCCTGCTGCGGTGTAAGGAGTGCAGCACGGTGAGGGATGAAGAGAGGAATTTATTTATTTATTTTTTATTTAAATAGAGTCACAGAGTCTTTTTATACATTAAAATTTATGTTTCTCTTGTGAAGTGCGTTGTCATGATTCCGTCGCCTACCACCAGAGGAAGCCCAGGTCCTTCCTTCATCTCCCTGATTAGGAACACCTGTTAGTGATTGACCTGCTGCCTGTTTAAAGGCAGTCTGCTTGTCTTTAAAGTCGGGTCATCACCTCTTCCAGCCCGGTCATCCTGACCTGACCAAGAGATGGTTTGAACATTTACCACCAGACATTCCTCTGAAACCTGTGTTTTTCTTCCAAGTGAGTAAATGTTGTTTGTTGTCTTGCATCGGATCGTCCTCCTCCTCCTTCCACACCCACATCGTGACATGCGTAAACTGATTTAAAATTCTCTCAAATCTTTTTGAATGTGGTTTGAGTCTCTCTGCTTCACTCTGACTGTTTCCTGACCCGGCCACTCAAACATCTCACCTCTCTGTTGAAAAAAAACCACTTTTTCATCCTGTGTGAGTCCTGACAGTTTGCTGCTGAAGAAAATGTGTCAAGCAGTTAAAAAGCAACCAGTTTATTTTTTATTTTCTAGTTTTGTTTCTAAAGTAAACAATCTAGAAAATTAAAAACCGTTAAACCTCCGTTGCTTTTGGTATTTTATCAGGAATTTAAATCTAGAATGGGACACGTTCAGGGCTCCATGGGGGCCTCACAGCAAGAAGGTCAGGGTTAGAATCCCGGAGTGGGAGCAAGGCTTGAAATACTGTCCTTTCTGTGTGGCGTTTGCATGTTCTCCCTGTGTTTGTATGGATTTTCTCCAGTTTCCTCCCATCCTCCAAAAACACACCTGTCAGGTTGGTGGGCTGCTGTGAAATTGTCCCTAGGAGTGTGTGTGTGTGGCCTTGCAACAGACTAGTGACCTGTTCGGGGTGTATCCTGCCTCTCTCCTTAAATCATCTGGGATAGGCTCTGGCACCCCTGTGACCTCATTAGGGTTAAACGGTTCAGACGACGAATGAATGTGACGTTAGTTTTATCGTCTGATGAAAGTCGTGTTTACTGATCATCTGTTCTGCCAGCGTCCCGTTCAAGGTAACGACCGATCAATAGTTCCCTTCTGAAACTCACACAGGTCAAAAAGGCACGGCGCTGCGTCAGGGGGCACGGTGGGGGTGCCAACTTTCATACAAATGAAACTTGTTGTACCCTGAACAACGTCACTGTGACGCAGAGCAGGAAACTTTCTGGTTTGAGTTCTGATTCAGACACTTTATTGATCACCTGATGGGGAAATTCATGTGACTGGAAGCTCCGAGCTGTCCAAGAGAGAGCTCCAAACAGCACCTGAACGGCTGCTTGGTGGGGTGGAGCTGGAGCAGCATCTTGGTAGATTAGCCACCATATTGGGCGGGTCTTAAAGCAGGGTGTGTGTGTGTGTGTGTGTGTGTGTGTGTGTGTGTGTGTGTGTGTGTGTGTGTGTGTGTGTGTGTGTGTGTGTGTGTGTGTGTGTGTGTGTGTGTGTGTGTGTGTGTGTGTGTGTGTGTGTGTGTTCTAACCTGCTCCCCTGTCTGAAGAACATGTGTTTGGTCACTGTGAAACTGACCTTTAGAAAGTGTGTCTGTGTGTGTTTGTCTGTTTGGCCCGTTACAGTTCTGTTCAGGTTGTACTCTGGGGGTCAAGAACCGTGGGGTTCGTAGCCGCATGACGTTTAAACGCTGTTCGTAGTTTCATTAAAATCTGTAAAGAAGTTTCAGAGATATCGTGTTTATAAAAGTGTTACAGAAGCACAAACAGAATGAGTGATTAATGCCTCCAAATAGTTTTTTAGGCACAGCGTCCTGCCCCAAGTGGAGGAGTTTTAAATACCTCTGGTTTTTGTTTACATTGGGGGAAGGATGGAGTGAGAGATCGACAGACAGTTCTGTGCAGCGTCCGCAATAATCAGGACGCTGCATTGATCCGTTGTGAAGAAAGAGCTGAGCTAAAAAAGCAAATCTGTTCACATGTTGTCCACCTCTCTCCCTCCTTTCTGGGAGAGAGCCCCATCCAGGACTCTGCGTTCCTGTCCTGGGCATGGCCACACCGAGGAGACCTCCGCGCTTCTTCATCCCCGCTCCATCAGGACGAAATCCATCTACTCATCTCTGCCGTGGGCATCGCTGGGCTGAGAAGTCTCCCGTGTCTCCATCAGGATGAAGAACATCTACTCATCCCCGTACTGGACATCTCCGGGCTGAGGAGTCCCCCGTGTTTCCATCAGCATGAAGAACATCTACTCATCCCCGTTCTGGACATCTCTGGGCTGAGGAGTCCCCCAGTGTTTCCATCAGGATGAAGAACATCTACTCATCCCCGTACTTGACATCTCCGGGCTGAAGAGCCCCCCGTGTTTCCATCAGGATGAAGAACATTTATTGACTTCTTTAGATATTTAGCTGTAGATTAGAATAAGCTAATATTTAAACAATAATCTTTGACACATTGTTTGCTCGTCCCGGGGGAGGGATCTCTCTTTCACGTGGATCCCCATGAGGTTTCTTATTTTTTCCCCACTGATGGGTTTTTTAGGAGTTTTTCCTCACCGAGAAGGAGAGTCTAAGTGCATTAATGTGCTAGTCTTGTTTAGTTAGCATTTGTTAGTTATTTTTCTTGTTGTGTATTTGTGTTAATACATTCCTCTTTTTCTTGTGAAGCCCATTGAGACGGACATTCTGTGATTTTGGGCTATACAAATAAAATTGAATTGAATTGAAATCTCTGGATTTACTAGTCGATTTACGTTCCTACCCTCACCATGGTAACCAGGATCTACGTTCCAACCCTCACCATGGTAACCAGGATCTACGTTCCTACCCTCACCATGGTAACCAGGATCTACGTTCCTACTCTCACCATGGTAACCAGGATCTACGTTCCTACCCTCACCATGGTAACCAGGATCTACGTTCCTACCCTCACCATGGTAACCAGGATCTACGTTCCTACCCTCACCATGGTAACCAGGATCTACGTTCCTACCCTCACCATGGTAACCAGGATCTACGTGCCTACCCTCACCATGGTAACCAGGATCTATGTGCCTACCCTCACCATGGTAACCAGCTGTGCGTGTTTCCCGAAAGAATGAGATCACAGATACAAGCAGTTGAAATGATCTTCCTCTGCAGGGTGGCTGGGCTCTCACTCAGGTGTCCTTGATCAAGACACCTAATGTCTCCTGATGGTTTCCAGCTTGTCTGCCAGCTTCCACCATCAGGTATGAATGTGTGTGAGCTATGATATAAAACACCTTGAGAACCATTCAGTGTTTTTCATTTTGTTTTTATTTGCCGTCATCGTAATAAGAACATAAATCAATTTTAAATTGTTCTGTATTTTCTTTGTTTTTTAAGTGAAAAAGCTTTTATGACTCATGTTGTTTCCAAACGACTCTTTGGGTTTTTAAAAGTTGCCAAACTCGTTTCAGAAGACCTGAGCAAAACAGCCTTGTTTTTAGTTTTTGACCGAAACAAATTTCAACCAATTGTTTTTTCAATTCCAAAAACAAATAACACAACAACAACAAAAAACTCAGAACAAGTTTGAACTTTATTCTTTTTTTTTTTAACTTTAAGGTTTTACAATTATTCTGACAAACTCAGCAACATGCTAACATGTAGCCTTAGTGCTCATAGTAGAAAAAGTTTTTAAAAAGTCTTCTGGACAGTTTAATTCTTGATCGAGACGTTTCGACTTCCATCCAGAAATCATTTTCAATCTGAATGAAATGGACTGAAAACTGGATCTATTTACACTAACCTGAGTAAAAGGTAAAAAAATAGTAAGAAGGGCTCGACCAATGAGCCTGTGTTACCTATGATGCCCATGAATGGCTCCTATTGTAGCCACAGACCAGTAAACGAACCCTATTATAAAAATGCTAAAAGCCTAGTGAATATAAATTCCTGCTAACGAGAGGCGTGAAACTGGGTCACGAGGTGTCATCTTTAGTCCATGGCTTCAAAAGGCTGCTGTAAATACCGGGCAGAATGTATCTAATGTCTCCACTCCGATTCAGTGAGGGATTTTCTTTCATCACAAAGATGCCTTTTTCACCCCTCTTTCAAACCATCCTTTCTCTCTACTTAGAATCTTCACCTCACTGTCCTCAAAAGTGTGTTTGGTGGATTTAAGATGCAGATGTACAGCAGACTGTGGACCACTTGAGGCTTCTCTTCTGTGTTGGTAAAGTCTTTTGTGGAGTGGTTGCTTCGTTTCACCAATGTAGTGTTCTTTGCAGCTCCCTTCACTGCATCGGATCAAATAAACTACATTGCTCTGTTTTTCTGTGGGCATCTTGTCTTTAGGATGTACTAGTTTCTGCCGTAATGTGTTGACCGGTTTAAAGAAAACCGGGATGTCATGTTGTCTGAAGATCCTCTAGTAGGTATTTTTGTATTATGGATCACTCCTGGATGAATGAGGGACTACACGGCCTTAGTGCTCACGTTTAACACCGGTTTGTGTGTGTGTGCGCGTGCGTGCGTGTGTGTGCAGAGCTGACCAGAGTTGTTTAAGAACAACAAATAGTGTTGTTCCACCTCTGTGGAGGATGTGAGTTGCTGTCTACAGTAGATGTGGAGCTTTTAGTAACAGTTTAAGATTGAATCATGACTCATTGGAGTTTTCAAACTTCGTTCCCACGGTAACCCAAATTCCCCCCGGTGCTTAGAGCTGTTCAAGCACGATTATTATTATTTAGGGCTCAAGTGAAGGGGGTTGGGTTCCGTCTTCGTGCGATGAGCTGACCAGATTAACCAAGTTTTTTCCAGTGCTGGTGATCAAGATCCAGCTGTTCTGCTTCCTCGACGGTGACTCTGAGTTGTTGAAGGTCACGCACGGTTACGTGGATCCATCGAGTACAGGCCTTACCTCGTGGTTTTTATCTGGATTAAATTGAAGGATATCTCTTGTAGGATGGTCGGGAGGCAGGCAGAGGACGATGTTATGCAGCCTGGCAAGATGCCGTGGGCTGACACGTACCAGCTCTGAGAGCCTGGTTAGAGACTCTCTGGGGCACCTGATGTTTTTGATGGGTTGTAGAAACCTGCCGTCGTTTCTGGCCGCCAGAGTCTTGTTCAGGGCCACGTGTCCGAGCCATAGAGCAGGATGGTAGAGTTATAGATCGAGTGTTCCAGCTCCACTCCACCTAACTCTGCACCACCTAGCAGATGTTCTGGAGCTCTTCAGACTGGTTGGAGCCACTGGACACATGAATTTCCCCCATATGGGATTAAGACGGTATCGTTCAGGATAGAATTCTAACCCTGAGTTAACGAGCAGTTTAAATGACGACTGACTGCTTTAATTAAAGTGTTTTTGCAGATTTTATTTTGAAAAAAAAGACATGAATGAAGAACAAAACAATTTTGTTTTGAAAAGTAAAATGTGTTTATTGAAGATTTCTTTCTGCGTTCCAGGACACGAGCCCGAGAAGCAGCCGTCCTGTGATCTGCCCAAGCAGGTCACCCCGCTAATAAATTAGCATCAACACAAAGCTTGGCATGTCCTCGTACAAACACTGTACAAACCAACCAAAAGACAGTAAAACTAGCCAAAGATAAAATATAAACAGCCTCAGTAGTAAAAATCTCTGCGCGTGGAGCAGGTGGGGTTAGGAGGGGGGCAACGGAATGCTGTTGTTGGGTCTCCTCGGCCAGCGAACAAAGGGCAGATTCATCCGTGTCCCGGCTCATTCATCCATTCATCCCGCGCTCGTCACTATTTGCCAAGCTGGCAGTAAGCAGCTCTGATTTAAACTGGTTTAGAAGCAAGCGCAGCAGGTCCTCTGTGAGCTTTGCATCTTCTAGTTGTTCTCCTGAGAAGCCGTGGCGACCTGGAGGAAGAAGAAGCAGAAGCAGCTCAGAACTTTGAGCGTCTGATTAAAGTTTTATCTTATCTCTGCTTGTTCTGTTCTAACGTTTATGATCAGGTTGTTTATCTCACCGGTGGTCTGATAACACCAGACCTCACAGGTATCCTGAGTGTCTATCCCATCATCCTCTCTGCTGAGTCAGCAGGGAGAGGGCCTAGAAGTGTGTGTGTGTGTGCACGGTCTGGGAGCCTACGTACACAGCCAGTCTGCAGGATTCTGGCTCTTTGGCTGCACACATTCAGGTTGACTTGTTCAGGGTGTACCCTGCCTCTCGTCTGTATTCAGCACGCCTCACAGCCTCAGCATGATAAGTGGTTCAGAAGACGATAAAACACACCAGGTGCTTCGTTTGTTTTGATCTTAAAGCTCAGTTTGTTTAATCTTCTAAAGGCAGTGTGTGCGGTTTGTATTTGTCACCAGAGTGGGTTTTTGGACCAAATTGTGTTGCTGTTTGTAACATGGACGTTTGGTTAAACGGACACTGAGATATTTTCCTTTTACAGGATTTAATTTCCGACCAGACGGATGTAAAACCAGTCATAAAGCTGGTGGAAAGTGTTTTCAGGGATGGTTATCAATACGACCTTATCGATACGACTCTTATCGACACCGCTTATCAATCCTGTCTCTTATTTCATACTTTTTTTTAGAGTAAAAACAAGAAGGTTTCCTCCAACTCTCCAAAAACAAACATGTTAGGTTGACTGGCTGCTAGAGAACTGCTCCTATGAATAAGTGTGTGTGTGTGTGGATGGTTGTATGTGTGTGACTCTGCACACACTGGTGACCTGTTCGGTGTGTTCCCTGCCTCTCGCGTTGAATTAGTCGAGATAGACTCCGGCATCCCCGTCATCCCATCAGGGATACACAGTTCAGAAGAAGAATAAAACTTTACTGATGCAGAGCGCTGATCTGTTAATGGTTCGACTTAAAAGTAGAAACGAAACTACTTTATTTAACATGGTGATTAAAAATGTACAGATATCTTCATTCTGTTCTGTCGTCTTCTGCTTATCCGGGGCCAGGTTGCCAGGGGCAACAGCCTCAGACTGGAAACCCAAGCTTTTCTCACCCTGTCTGCATCCTCCAGCTCACCCAGGAGGATCCTGAGGTGTTCCCTGTCCAGCTGTGAGACATAGTCTCTCCAGCAGGTCCAGGGTCTGACTCTGGGTCTCCTCCTGGTTGGACGGAACACCTCACCAGCGAGGAAGGCGCAACAGCTCTACTCCAAGCTACTCCTGGATGGCAGAGCTCCTTCCTCTATCAGTCACCCTGCAGAGGAAGATCATTTCAGCTACTTGTATCCGTGATCTTGTTTTTCAGTTACCACTCACACTGGTTACCATGGTGAGCGTAGGAACGTATATCCCGGTTACCATGGTGAGCGTAGGAACGTAGATCCCGGTTACCATGGTGAGGGTAGGAACGTAGATCCCGGTTACCATGGTGAGGGTAGGAACGTAGATCCTGGTTACCACGGTGAGGGTAGGAACCTATATCCAGGTTACCATGGTGAGGGTAGGAACCTATATCCTGGTTACCACGGTGAGGGTAGGAACCTATATCCTGGTTACCACGGTGAGGGTAGGAACGTAGATCCTGGTTACCATGGTGAGGGTAGGAACCTATATCCTGGTTACCACGGTGAGGGTAGGAACCTATATCCTGGTTACCATGGTGAGGGTAGGAACCTATATCCTGGTTACCACGGTAAGGGTAGGAATGTAGATCCTGGTTACCATGGTGAGGGTAGGAACGTAGATCCTGGTTACCACGGTAAGGGTAGGAACGTAGATCCTGGTTACCATGGTGAGGGTAGGAACCTATATCCTGGTTACCACGGTGAGGGTAGGAACGTAGATCCTGGTTACCATGGTGAGGGTAGGAACCTATATCCTGGTTACCATGGTGAGGGTAGGAACATATCTCCACAAGTCTCCTCTTTTTCCCGGCGCATTAATATTTGGCAGCTTCTGACTATTTTCTCTTCTGAACCGCCTCCCTAACGGGGCTCGGGGGTGTCGGAGCTTACCCCGGGTGATTCAAGGTGAGAGGCGGGGCTTCTGAATGAATCACTCTTAACTCCACACCCCCCCTCATCTCTAGAGATCAGTTTGTGTAAAAGTCTACGTATGTTTTAGAAATCTGAACTTTTAAAGAAATGAAGCTTCCTTACAAACGGAGTCCTCTCTCCATATTTGCTCCAGAAGGTCATCAGGACCCGGTTTCTGTGGCCGGTCCGCTGGTCAAAGGTCTGACAGTGGTCGAAGGGCGGGGAGTAGAGGTGAAGGCTGACGGCCCCCTCCGTGTGGCTGACGTTCTCCACGCGGTGCAGCCCGATAGAGTCTGACGTGGACACAGCGTTACATAAGAAGGTTTTGGAACATGAAGGATTAGATAAGTGGTAATAAAATCTTACCGTTGATATAAGCGACCTTGTTCTCCTGGAGGATTCGTTCTGATTTGATCCTCATTTCTCCCTGAGAGGCGCCGTCCGGCCAGTGGAACAGAGACTCCTTCAGCTGGCCCTGAAGAAGCTTCATGAAGCAGTGGGAGTCCGTGTGGTCGTGGATGCTGCTGCAGGGCCCGAAAATCAGGCAGAACACGCCATCAGAACCCGATTTTGTGTGTGTGTGATAAGAAAACTGGGCCGTGTGATAAAATCTTTTTATATAACATTTGATTTAATAATTAATTAACGAACCTGCCATGACCTTCGCCCCAGCACAGGATCATCAGGTTAAATTTTCCGTTGCCGCTGTCGACCAGGTTCCTGGTGTACCTGGAGACAAAGGACACACCTGATTGGCTGGATGCCTTGATGTCATTCATTCATCTAATGAACCGCTTGTTGCTGCCGTGGTAACCGAGGGGGTTTCAGGATGAGGGTACACCCTCAACAGGTCACCAGTCTCTTACGGGGCTGCACAGATAGGACCTCCGTGCATGCTCTGCCTCGGGGGCACTCATTCGGTAAATACGATAGATCGTTTCCACCGCTTTAAGCCCAGAAACCCGTTTCCATGGAGACGGTAAATACGATAAATATGATGGTAAATATCGTCTTTCGTATTTACCTCACCGTGGTAACCAGGATCTATGTTCCTATCCTCACCGTGGTAACCAGGATCTACGTTCCTATCCTCACCGTGGTAACCAGGATCTACGTTCCTATCCTCACCATGGTAACCAGGATCTATGTTCCTATCCTCACCGTGGTAACCAGGATCTACGTTCCTACCCTCACCGTGGTAACCAGGATCTACGTTCCTATCCTCACCGTGGTAACCAGGATCTACGTTCCTACCCTCACCGTGGTAACCAGGATCTACGTTCCTACCCTCACCGTGGTAACCAGGATCTACGTTCCTACCCTCACCGTGGTAACCAGGATCTACGTTCCTACCCTCACCATGGTAACCACGATCTACGTTTCTGATTGGTGGAAACAATCAGAAACTAAAAATTCTTTTGTTTTTCTTTAGTTTTCTGAACCGTTTATCCCCAAAGGAGTCACTAGGGGGGTGCAGCTTGTCCCGAGTGATTTCAGGCAAGAGGCAGGATACACCCCGAACAGGTCACCAGTTGAGTGGCCACACACACTCACACACTCATTCGTAGGGCCAATCAACCTAACATGTATGTTTTTAGAATTATTTATTATTAAAAATGCTTCTAAAGCAGGATTAATGAATGTGTTTTTAAAACTCAGTCTGTTTCTGGATATTATGGGATGTTAGATCTTCAGAACTCTGAGGGATCTAACACTTCCTGTTTGCTGCTTTGTGATGTCATTCTAGCATCTGCACGGACAGCGTGGGCTCTCAATCAGACACATGCTGGATGTTTTCATCCACTTCTTTCTGTTTTCCAGCAGAAGGATTTTTTTTTTCCAGATTGATAGAAATATTTATTTGTTTATTAACATAGAGCCGCTTATGGAGTTTTTATTTTTTTTAATTGGATCAATAAAATATCACAAAATTGATTTCAGGAGTAAAAAAGTTCTGAATTAGAAAAATAATTCAGAAAAACCAAAGAAATGATCTTTGTTTTACTTCAATTTAATTTGCATAATGATTTTAATGAATTGTTTAATCTTATTGATTAAAATTCTGTTGAAAATATCTTATTCTGCACGGTGGTCTCACAGCAAGAAGGTCAGGGGCGATGCTTGAAACACTTTACTTTCTGTGTGTAGTTTACATTTTCTACCTGTGTATGTGTGGGTTTAATCTGGTTTCCTCCAAAAACATAGTTGGTAGCTTGATTTGTCTTAGGAATGTGTGTGTGTGTGTGTGTGTGTGTGTGTGTGTGTGTGTGTGTGTGTGTGTGTGTGTGTGTGTGTGTGTGTGTGTGTGTGTGTGTGTGTGTGTGTGTGTGTGTGTGTGTGTCCACTCAGCAGACTGACAACCTGTTCGGGGTGTACCCTGCTTTTTGTGTGAAATCAGCAGGGGTAGGCTCCAGCGCCCTCCATGATGTCATTAGAAATAAACGGTTCAGAAAATGAAACAAATCTAATTTTAATTTAAGTAAATTCAAACATTTTCAATTAAAAAACAGGATTTTTTTACTTGTTAAATCTTAAAAAAACGTCTAAATTTGGTTCCTAAGCTTTAAAAACAAACTAAAAGTCAAAAAGTGTCTGATGTAAAAATAATTTCTCACTAGTTAATCTAGTGATGAGTGTTTTATTCTGTTAGATTGAGTGGTTTAACCCTCCTCCACGGTCCAGGTGAGACACTCCTCACTAATAGATCTGGTTATCAGTACTGGTACTCTTATCAGTACCGTTTATATAAACTAGTATTGATACTTTTTAGTGTAAAAAAACAAAAACAAACTGAGGATGAAAGTAAAGCTTTTATTTTGAAACATCATTTTGATTGGTTTTTATTGTTTGGATGTTTTTGGATTGTTTGTTTTTCTTCTTCTACTTGTTTTTACTCTAAAAATGGTATGAATTTAGAGACGGGATTGATAAGTGGTGTCGATAAGAGTCGCATCGATAAGGTCTTATCAATAACCATCTCTGAAAACACTTTCCACCAGGTTTACCCCTCCTTCTGACTGGTTTTACGTCCGTCTGGTCGGAAACTAAATCCTGTAAAAGAAAACGTCCGTTTAACCGACCGTCTCAGCATGCCACGTCCAAACTGAGACAAACATCTGAGGGGGCTGGGGTCTGTCTAAGAGATGGACAAGTTCACTGGAAGGAGACCCCGGACCTGCTGGAGAGACTATGTCTCACATCTGGACAGGGAACACCTCAGGATCCTCTTGGTGAGATGGAGGATGCAGCCGGGGAAGCCCGGGTTTTCTGACTGCGACGGTTTAGAATAAAACAGAAGAAAACGAAGCAGGAGAAAACCCCCACAAACACGGAGAGAACATGCCAGAGATTCAGACCTCACCCCACCTTGGTCACTGGGTGAGTAAAGCAGGTAAGAGACGGGGTACACCCGGTACAGCTCACCAGCCTCACATTGGAAATATTTCAAACTGAAATCAGTTTAAGTCTGATTAATTTATGCAAATGAGCTCCAGATGTTTCTGCGGGTGTGTCAGTTTCCTGGCTTCTGATTGGTTGCTCCCACCCTCACCCCTCGTCCCCCCCCACTCCACCAAGTCAGGCCTTAAAAACTGACAGCTTTTTTTTAATCTTTTGAACCACTCATCCCTAACGGGGTGCTGGAGCCTATCCCAAGAAGTGGGGTACACCCCAAACAGGTTGCCAGTCTGTTGCAGGGCGACACACACACACACACACACACACACACACACACACACACACACACACACACACACACACACACACACACACACACACACACACACACACACACACACACACACACACACACACACACACACATTCCAAAGGGCACTGTCATATCAGCCAATCAACCTAACATGAATGTTTTTGGAGGAAACCAGAGAAAACACACACATACACAGAGAGAACATGTAAACTACACACAGAAAGCCCAGTGTTTAAAGCCCCACCCTCACCCAGGTCTCGAACCCCTGACCCTGTAGCTGAGAAGCCACAAACAGACTTAAATGTGAAAGTTTTACCTGAAAGGATCAAACTTTGCAAAGTGTTTCCAGTCCTGTGGGTTGCTATCGTAAGCCTCCATCACGTCCTGGACCTCCTCCACGTTCACGCTCTCACTCTCAAAGATGTCGTGAAGCGCGTCCACGAGCTCCTGCAGGTTCTGTGGTTTCTTAATCTGCGCCATTCTGCTCCAAACGCAAAGATTTCCCTGCGCAGCGCAGCGCTGCGCTCTTATAGGCAAGGATGGACCGTACCATCTGAAGGGAGGGGGAGGAATTCCACCCCCACAACACACACACACACACACACACTCCCACACACACTACCCCCACACTCACTCAGAACGCAACTAAAACTGAAAGATTTTTAAAAGTTTTAAACTTTTTTAAAAGTCTTTCAAAACTTTTTGTATTTTTCAAAAATTTTAAAGTTGATTAAAAAAATGAAACTTTTTTTTCATTATTATTATTGTTTTTTTTTTTTTTTTTTTGTTCTTTTTTAACCTTTTGTTTCAATTTCCTTGATTAAATCCCCCTGATTATAAATCCTGGGGTCCGGTTGCTCCGAGCAGCTGCTTCTTGAGGTGGTGCCAAGTTGAGATGACGTAGAGCTGGAACAACCACCTGGTGGAACACACGACGGGTGGCTCTGGTTTCTCTCCTTCACGGTGAGAAAAAAAACCTCCCAAAAACCCATGAGTGGGGAAAAATAAGAAACCTCATGGAGAGATCCCTCCCTGGGATGACCATCCGATGTCACGATCCCCCTCTCTTCTGGAACACTTCCTTCCCTCCCATTCTGCCTTCAGCCCTAATTTGGCACACCTGGTCCCAATCCGAGGTGTGGACTTTGGACTGTTTAAGTCCTGGTGTCCCCCTCTTCCCGGCTGGACCATTCGTCTGCATCCCCTTGGCTCCTGGTGCACCCTGCCTTCCTGCTGAGCTTTGGCCGGGGTCTCCATCTGGTCGAGCTCCATCCCTCTGGTCCTCTCGACGTCCTGCCGGGGTCTCCTTCCGGTTGAGCTCCATCCCTCTGGTCCCCTCGACGTCCTGCCGGGGTCTCCTTCCGGTTGAGCTCCATCCCTCTGGTCCTCTCGACGTCCTGCCGGGGTCTCCTTCCGGTTGAGCTCCATCCCTCTGGTCCTCTCGACGTCCAGCCGGGGTCTCCTTCTGGTGGAGCTCCATCCCTCTGGTCCCCTCGACGTCCAGCCGGGGTCTCCTTCCGGTTGAGCTCCATCCCTCGACGTCCAGCCGGGGTCTCCTTCTGGTGGAGCTCCATCCCTCTCGTCCCCTCGACGTCCAGCCGGGGTCTCCTTCCGGTTGAGCTCCATCCCTCGACGTCCAGCCGGGGTCGCCTTCTGGTCGAGCTCCATCCCTCTGGTCCCCTCGACGTCCAGCCGGGGTCTTCCTGTTGCTCCATCCAGCCTACTTTTCCCTCTGATGAAGTGAAGGTGTCTGTCCCTCAGTCTGGTGACGCTCAGGATGGAGATGAGCTCTTCATCCTGATGGAGACGGGATGGTAGATCAAACATGGAGGTCTGCTCAGGATGGAGATGAGCTCTTCATCCTGATGGAGACGGGATGGTAGATCAAACATGGAGGTCTGCTCAGGATGGAGATGAGTTCTTCATCCTGATGGAGACGGGATGGTAGATCAAACATGGAGGTCTACTCAGGATGGAGATGAGTTCTTCATCCTGATGGAGACGGATGGTAGATCAAACATGGAGGTCTGCTCAGGATGGAGATGAGCTCTTCATCCTGATGGAGACGGATGGTAGATCAAACATGGAGGTCTACTCAGGATGGAGATGAGTTCTTCATCCTGATGGAGACGGATGGTAGATCAAACATGGAGGTCTGCTCAGGATGGAGATGAGCTCTTCATCCTGATGGAGACGGATGGTAGATCAAACATGGAGGTCTGCTCAGGATGGAGATGAGTTCTTCATCCTGATGGAGACGGGATGGTAGATCAAACATGGAGGTCTGCTCAGGATGGAGATGAGTTCTTCATCCTGATGGAGACGGGATGGTAGATCACATGGAGGTCTGCTCAGGATGGAGATGTGTTCTTCATCCTGATGGAGACGGGATGGTAGATCATTGGTTACCATGACGATTAAGATTTAAACTCTGAGTTCTCTAACCTGGTTCTAACGGTTACTGTTGGACATTTTAAGAGCCGGACCGTCTGGTTTAAAGATCCACATACAAGCTCCAAGCGGTCCAAGTGTGTGTGTGTGTGTGTGTGTGTGAGTTCTGTTTTTAGTCTAAAAAAGATGGGCTTTTTAACCATAAACTAATTAATGAGGGTCTGATTGATGAGGGTCTACAGGGGAGAAGGTGGGTGCTTTAGGTGGGTTCATACAGGGGGTTTACATGGGGTGTGCAGTGGGGTGCACAGGGGGTGTATAGAGGGGTTTACCCCACTCTGTGTGCAGTGGGGTGTACAGAGGGGTGCACATGGTTTAAGCTGCATGTAAAAATGCTCTCGGTGTGTTTCTGCTTGTTTTCATTCAGGCTGTAAAATGTGCAGGTGAGATTTTTTTTTTTTCTGCATTCCTGAACAAATTCAGACATGTCTGTCACTCACAGGACTCCGCCCCCTCACCGGTGCCCCCCCCATCTTACCTCCCCCCTCCCTTCCTCCTCTTTTAGCAGGAGGGGTGCACCTGAACCACCTGAGCCACCTGAACCACCGGAACACCACTGGTTCACCCTGACAAGGAGAAATGGGCTGTGAGGTGGGTGTGGGAGTCAGGGGTTAACATGCTGCAGGGGGGAGGGTGTGTGTGTGTGTGTGTGTGTGTGTGTGTGTGTGTGTGTGTGTGTGTGTGTGTGTGTGTGTGTGTGTGTGTGTGTGTGTGTGTGTGTGTGTGTGTGTGTGTGTGTGTGTGTGTGTGTGTAAGAAAATTCCAGCTGCAGTTTTCCTAAAGTTTAAAAGTTTCCTTCAAACAGAATTCAAGCCAAGTTCAGTTCTGTTACATCATCAGATGTTCCACAGCGTCTCCTCCTGATTGGTTCTCTAACACAGCCCCGCCCTCTAAGACCCAGACCAAACCCCGCCCTCTAAGGCCCGGACCAAACCCCGCCCTCTAAGACCCGGACCAAACCCCGCCCTCTAAGGCCCGGACCAAACCCCGCCCTCTAAGACCCAGACCAAACCCCACCCTCTAAGACCCGGACCAAACCCCACTCTCTAAGACCCGGACCACACCCCGCCCTCTAAGGCCCGGACCAAACCCCGCCCTCTAAGACCCGAACCAAACCCCGCCCTCTAAGACCCGGACCAAACCCCGCCCTCTAAGACCCGGACCAAACCCCGCCCTCTAAGACCCGGACCAAACCCCGCCCTCTAAGACCCGGACCAAACCCCGCCCTCTAAGACCCGGACCACACCCCGCCCTCTAAGACCCGGACCACACCCCCACCCTCTAAGACCCGGACCAAACCCCCGCCCTCTAAGACCCGGACCAAACCCCCACTCTCTAAGACCCGGACCACACCCCGCCCTCTAAGGCCCGGACCAAACCCCCGCCCTCTAAGGCCCGGACCAAACCCCGCCCTCTAAGACCCGGACCAAACCCCGCCCTCTAAGACCCGGACCACACCCCGCCCTCTAAGACCCGGACCACACCCCCACCCTCTAAGACCCGGACCAAACCCCCGCCCTCTAAGACCCGGACCAAACCCCCACTCTCTAAGACCCGGACCACACCCCGCCCTCTAAGGCCCGGACCAAACCCCCGCCCTCTAAGGCCCGGACCAAACCCCGCCCTCTAAGACCCGGACCAAACCCCGCCCTCTAAGACCCGGACCAAACCCCGCCCTCTAAGACCCGGACCAAACCCCCGCCCTCTAAGACCCGGACCAAACCCCGCCCTCTAAGGCCCGGACCAAACCCCGCCCTCTAAGACCCGGACCAAACCCCGCCCTCTAAGACCCGGACCAAACCCCCGCCCTCTAAGACCCGGACCAAACCCCGCCCTCTAAGGCCCGGACCAAACCCCGCCCTCTAAGGCCCGGACCAAACCCCGCCCTCTAAGACCCGGACCAAACCCCCACCCTGTAAGACCCGAACCACACCCCGCCCTCTGAGACCCGGACCAAACCCCACCCTCTAAGACCCGGACCAAACCCACACCCTCTAAGACCCGGACCAAACCCACACCCTCTAAGACCCGGACCAAACCCACACCCTCTAAGACCCGGACCAAACCCACACCCTCTAAGACCCGGACCAAACCACCACTCTCTAAGACCCGAACCACACCCCTGCCCTCTAAGACCCGAACCACACCCCTGCCCTCTAAGACCCGGACCAAACCCCACCCTCTAAGACCCGGACCAAACCCCCACCCTCTGAGACCCGGACCAAACCCCCACCCTCTGAGACCCGGACCAAACCCCCGCCCTCTGAGACCCGGACCACACCCCCGCCCTCTAAGACCCGGACCAAACCCCACCCTCTGAGACCCGGACCAAACCCCCACCCTCTGAGACCCGGACCAAACCCCCACCCTCTGAGACCCGGACCAAACCCCCGCCTTCTGAGACCAGGACCACACCGCCGCCCTCTGAGACCCGGACCACACCCCCACTCTCTAAGACCCGGACCAAACCCCGCCCTCTAAGACCCGGACCAAACCCCGCCCTCTAAGACCCGGACCAAACCCCGCCCTCTAAGACCCGGACCACACCCCCGCCCTCTGAGACCCGGACCACACCCCCACCCTCTGAGACCCGGACCAAACCCCCGCCCTCTAAGGCCCGGACCAAACCCCCGCCCTCTAAGGCCCGGACCAAACCCCGCCCTCTAAGGCCCGGACCAAACCCCCGCCCTCTAAGACCCGAACCAAACCCCCGCCCTCTAAGACCCGAACCAAACCCCCGCCCTCTAAGACCCGAACCAAACCCCCGCCCTCTAAGACCCGGACCAAACCCCGCCCTCTAAGACCCGGACCAAACCCCGCCCTCTAAGACCCGGACCAAACCCCGCCCTCTGAGACCCGGACCACACCCCCACCCTCTGAGACCCGGACCACACCCCCACCCTCTGAGACCCGGACCACACCCCCACCCTCTAAGACCCGGACCACACCCACACCCTCCAGAAATCACAGAAACTCTTCAACATGAAAATGTTTCTTAGAATCCAAACATTTTAATGTGAAAAGAAAAGATTTTTCTTTTGTTTTCTTATGTTGATAAAATAGCTGCACGGTGGCCTACAGCAAGAAGGTCAGGGTTCGAGTCCTCCAACAGACCTGTCCGACCGACTGTCAGACAGACAGACAGATAGATAAAACTCTATTAATCTCCCGCAGGATAAATTCCGGTTTCCAGCAGCAACAGAAATCACACAAACTGTACATAAAAATAAATAAAAACAACACACACAAAAAATAAAACAAGACTCAGTTCCTTCCAGAAACATCTGCCTGAGGGCTGAAGGGGTGAACGACCTCCTAAAGCACTCAGTCCTGCAGCGCAGTGAGAGGAACCTCTTACTTCAGGTCGTCTACTGGGTCGTGATAACATCATGAAGAGGGTGACGGGGGTTATTCAGGATACCCTGCATTAAAGCCCTCATCCTCCACTCCAAAACAGCTCCTACAGAGTCCACATTTCTCCCCACAGATACACACTTCCTTATTGGTCTGTCCAGCCTATGGCTGTCCTCCCAGCAGACGACCGTAACAACAGACTGATAAAAGATGTTCAACATGTCACCACACACATCAGCCTGCTCTGACCTCCAGTTTGATGTCAGGATTCACACCCAGATATTTGTAGGTTTTAACAACCTCGATGCTCTCTCCATCGATCAGAACACTCGTGGTTGGAAGGTTCCACCTGCTCCTCCTGGCTGAGGAAACTAAGAAAGGCTAGACCTCCTGCTCCTGCCGGCTAAAGACAGTTCACCGTCTCAGAGAGAAGGGACAGGTCCGTCCATCCGTCCATCCACAGGCTGTGCACCCCCACCCCCCTGTCCTCCCTCCCACCCCTTCCTCATAACCAGTAACCATAGCAACCTCTAAAATACTTTAAGCTGGACTTTGTGTTGCACCTGTAGAGGTCGATGACCTTGATGACCCCTAGTTACCCCCAAACATCCACTGGGGCTGTTTTATTTTTTATTTACTTTTTTTTAAAATATATGTCTTGTTTTATTAAAGTTTAATTTTTGTCGTAACTATTTTTTATTTTTATTCCATTTTTTAAATAATTTATCAAATTCTGTTTTTTTTTTTTTTTTTAAAAAAGGTTTCTTTTTTAAAACTTTATTATTAATTAATAAAGAGCGCCACCGTCTGTCCGTTGATAATATTCATATTTGTTTATAATCAAATATGTTAAATAAAGTATTCTTTATTTTTAAAAAAATCCAGAGGAATAAAATTGTATTTTTAAAAAGCCAATTTTTTCTGTAAAATTTGGAATAAGTTTTATTTTTTAATAATTTTAATTTTAAATAATAAAAAAAAGACCGCAAATAAAATCATTTTTCTGTTTGTGGAGTTTTAGTGCCCTCCAGTGGACAAACTGTGTATTACATGTTTAAGTTTAATGTAGCTTTAACGCCATCTAGTGGTCAAAATTAAGCATTACATAGTTAAAATATAAACGGATTTTTTTTGCCCTCGTGTGGACAATTTTAGCATTATATTTCCAATTTTTTTTTTTTTGACAATTAGATTTTTATTTTAAACTTGTTTAAAATCTGGAATAAAAATTTGACTGTGAAATTTTATTTAAAAAAAAAAAAAAATTTTATTTATTTGAACTCGTTTGATTTAAATTAAATTATTAAAAAAATAATGTCCTTCACCTTGATTAAAAAAAAACACAGATTAGAAAACTGATGAATATTTTGTAAAAAAAAAAATACAACTGTACTTTAAATAATTTTAAAAAAGTAGAAAAAAAATAAATAAAAATTAAATTATAGACTTTGGCTTTCTTTGACGTCCTCGTGTGGACATGAAATAAAAAAAATAAAATAAAATTTTGTAAAAAAGAAAATAAAGACAAATCTATACATTTTGATAAAAATGACTTTGGTTCTCTCTTGTGGTGTTTTGTAAATATTACAAGTTCAGAATAATAGGCGTGTTTGAGATGACACAGGCGGACGCAGTTCTGATCGGCGCAGATCGGTGCGCAATGCATGCCGGTTAGTTTTTGCGTTCGAGATACCGCCAACTTGCTCTGATGTCACCTGTGCGCCGGTAACGAGACTCTCGCGAGAGCAAGGCGTACGCAGCTGCTTTTTACCAACTGTGCCGCCTGTATGGACTACAAAGCAAACGGCATGATGGGAAATGGAGTCTTTTCAAGATGTGTACTGATAGCTGATTGGCTCTCAGTGATGTTTACATCAGAAACTCTTTGATTTCTTATCAATACATATCTGCACTGTTTATATTTATTTCCACTGTTGCTTTAAGATTTTTTCACACACTCAGCTGATGATCTTTTACTGACACGTTTTTACTTTAATTCTTCAAATATGACGTAAATGGTTGTAAGACATGAAAATATGGAACTTAATTAACTTCATTTATATTAAAATAATCTACATTAACTTCTGAGTGAAGTCTAAAAAACATCAAAACTAAATTAACTTTCACAAGTTTTGATTTGATGCGTTTTTTTTCCAACAAATAGACACATTTATTGTGTAAAAATTTAAAACAGGATGTAAATAAACTGTTACTTCCTTTCCCGTCTGTCCAGGCGCCTTTCCCCGCCCCCCGCAGCGGCCGCCTGGTCTCGTCTGAAATCCAGGCAAGTCGCAAATCATCTCAAACACACCTAATATTTTTTACTACTCTTGTGGACATATTGAGTACTGCGTCTCTAAAATTAAAAATCTTTGTCGCCCTCTTGTGGCCTTAGTGAACAGTCCACTTCCTGGTTTTGAGCCTTCCGGCCACCGTACAGAAACATGACTGAATGACGTGTAGGTTTCTCTGGTTGAGAAGATGGAGGATCAAAGAAGTCTGAATGTTTTCTAGATCTGAATCCTGGACCAGAGACCCTCCAGAGCTCCACCCGGACCTCCACCCACCGGACCTCCACCCGGACCTCCATCTGCTGCATCATGATTAAAGCCATCCTTATTTTTAACAATCATGGAAAACCCAGACTTTCCAAATTCTATGAACACTTTGTGAGTAAAAAAAAAAAAAAAAAAACTTTATTTATTTTTATATCAAAACAAACAAACAAAAAAAACAGCTAAAATTTAAAGTCTTTTTTTTTTTCCCTGTTTTTTTTTTTTTTCTGATCAGCTGACTTTGTGACGTCCTTGTGAGAAGCTCGTGCTCTTATTATTTATTGATGCTCCCAGTCAGAGCACTGGGTTACCATGGCAACCCACTCATTAATATTTAATGAGTCAACCATATTTAATGAATCAATTTAAATCCATCTGAAAAGATAAAGTTAAAAAAAATACTTGCTGAAACTAAGTACCGTAATTTCACGACCATTAGGCGCACCTTCCGAAAAGACGCAGTCTCAGTCACACACCGCCTTACAACAACACACACACAAGCATGCAAATGTGTGTATTAAAAAATAGATCGGGAGCAAAACTGAGTTTGGTTGTTTTTTATTTAAGTAGTAACGATACTAAACAAACACATTACTGGTAATAGTCTTTATTCAAATCCATCAAAGTCCTCATCCTCTGTTTCAGAGCAGGTCCACTTCGCTCCTGTCTGTACTGTGCGGCTCCTCAGAAAGGATACCAGCTTTTGAGAAAGCTCGGATAACAGTACCAGCAGACAAGCCAAGGGTGGGCAAATGTTTTGGGTCACATTGAGTTCTAACATTTGACCAGGGGGCTGGAACAGGATCAGATGGATGGCATGCTTTGGTAACCTCTAGATTAGACGATAGAATGATGCTAGATTTTAAACAAGCGCTAAATGTTAAATGAGACGTTGGAGGGATCTGGTTTGGTGACCTCAGGATCGGATCTCTGCTTTTTGCAGATGATGTGGTTCTGTTGGCTTCATCAGACCGTGATCTCCAGCTCGCAGTGGATCGATTTGCTGAAGAGTGTGAAGCAGCCGAGATGGGAGTTAGCACTTCCAAATCCGAGACCATGGTCCTCACGCTTGTTTACGTGTGTGTATTGGCCCCGATGTCTTTCCATATCTGTACACACTGTTTATTTTGTGGGGCGTCATAGAGACACACACATTTTAATGGAGCAGTGTTGGTGTTTTTGGCGCCATCTAGTGACCAACAATCACAATTACAAGGAAAATAAAACATTAACAAGGTTTATTTATTTAAATTTTTTATGTTCGGCGGGCCGGATTAAAACGTTTAACGGGCCTCATGTGGCCCGCGGGCCGTGGTTTGCCCACCCCTGCGTTAGTCCAAGCATCTACAATCCATTGGCAAACTGTAGCGTAACTCGCCCGGCGCTACCTTCCACCCTTCGGTCATCCATCGCTCCCACGCCGCTCACACTTCACTCTTTAACGTTCTCATGCCTTTTCTTTCAGGTCCGCCTCGCGGGCACCGCGTTTTCTTTTAGGTCCGCCTTTTCTCACACACAAGGCGCACCACACGAAAAGGCGCACTGCTCATTTTGAAGAAAATCTAAGACTTTTATATGAGCCTTATGGCCGTGAAATTACGGTAATTGGTTGATTAAAGACGAGAGGTAGGGTACACCCCGAACAGGTCACCAGTCTGTGGCAGGACCACACACACACACTCTCCTAGGTATGATTCATAGCAGCTGATCACTCTAACATGTTTGTTTATAGACGGAGGGGGGAAACCTCCGGGTCGAGAGAACCCAGATGGGGTGGTTCGGGCATCCGGTTAGGATGCCTCCCTCTCTGGTGAGGTGTTTCGTCCCACCGGGAGGAGACCCAGAGGCAGACCCCGGACCACCAGGAAGAGACCAAGAGGCAGACCCTGGACCTGCTGGAGAGACTATGTCTCACAGCTGGACAGGGAACACCTCAGGATCCTCCTGGGTGAGATGGAGGATGTAGACGGGGTGAGAGAAGCCTGGGCTTCCCGTCTGAGGGTGTTACCCTCTCCCCCCGGAGACCCGGCCCCGGATAAGAGGAAGATGACGGAACCGAACGAGAGGAAACCAGATTAAACCCACACATACACGGGGAGAACATGTAAACTACACACAGAAAGAACAGTGATTCAAGCCTCGTCTCCACCCAGGACTCTACCGTGCACACCTAATGTTAGTATTAGGTTATAGGGGTAAACGGGGCTTCACAGCAAGAAGGTCAGGGATTCGAGTCCTGGAGTGAGAGCGAAGCTTGAAACACTGTCCTTTCTGTGTGGAGTTTGCATGTTCTTCCTGTGTATGTGTGGGTTTAATCTGGTTTCCTCCAAAAACATACATGTTAGGTTGATTGGCTGCTAAGAATGTGTGTATGTGTGTGTGTGTGTGTGTATGTGTGTACCCTGCCTCTCGCCTTGACTCATCCAGGACAGACTCCGACACCCCGTCGACCCTGTCCGGGATAAACGGTTCAGAAGATGTTTTTTTGGAGGTGGGCGTGGCCACAGCGTGTGACACCAACCGGAACGTTCCGGATCGTGTTTTTCAGGTTTTTAAATATTCATAGATTCCATTAAGTTGATGTAAAGACTCAGGTTCCAGGTCGGATCAGTTTACTGATGGAGTATCTCCACAGACCGGTTTCATCCGGTTTATTTACCGCTCGTTGTTTTCGTTCATACACAGCTGGCATCGATCTTCCGTTCTTTAGAGTGAAGAATGTCTCAGAGTGTCGGTCGACTGTCCTTTAACCGGAGGGTTACTGGTTTGATTCCCTGCCCTATGTTTAGAACCAGTGGTGGAACGTAACGAAGTAAATGTACTTTTTTACTGTACTTAAGTAAAAAAATGTGTATCTGTACTTTACTTAAGTAAAATTTAAGACCTGTACTTTTACTTTGCTACATTTTTAGAGTAAATATCTGTACTTTTACTTCACTACATTTTTTAGAGTAAATCTTTATACTTTTACTTCGCTACTTTTTAATTTTACTTAAAAAGTAAAATTTACACCAATTACTTTTTTACTTTTACTTAAGTAGATTTTTTCATTGGTACTTTTACTTTACTTAAGTATTTTTTTTATCTGTACTTTTACTTAAGTACAAAAAGTAAGTACTTCATCCACCACTGGTTAGAACCAGGTTAGGGTTAGATAACCCTCAGGACGTTTTAACTCGAGCCGGCTCCGGATCGTACGTCAGTGGCTGACGTGTTTAATAATGTGTTTAATAATTAGTTTTAAATCATGTTTAAACGACTCGTTATTGGTCCATGTGGTTAAGGTCGGGCTCTAAACGAGACCGGGCTGTCAGTCTAAATCTTCTCGTCAGGCTCGGACTCTTTCGGTCCCGATTAGAGGTCTAACCAAGTCTCCCTGAGCTCCAGTGTAAAACATTGGAGCTCGTAGATCCTGGTTACCATGGTGAGGGTTGGAACGTAGATCCTGGTTACCATGGTGAGGGTAGGAACGTAGATCATGGTTACCATGGTGAGGGTAGGAACGTAGATCCTGGTTACCATGGTGAGGGTAGGAACGTAGATCCTGGTTACCATGGTGAAGGTTGGAACGTAGATCCTGGTTACCATGGTGAAGGTTGGAACGTAGATCCTGATTACCATGATGAGGGTAGGAACGTAGATCATGGTTACCATGGTGAGGGTAGGAACGTAGATCCTGGTTACCATGATGAGGGTAGGAACGTAGATCCTGGTTACCATGGTGAAGGTTGGAACGTAGATCCTGGTTACCATGATGAGGGTAGGAACGTAGATCCTGGTTACCATGGTGAAGGTTGGAACGTAGATCCTGGTTACCATGGTGAAGGTTGGAACGTAGATCCTGATTACCATGATGAGGGTAGGAACGTAGATCCTGGTTACCATGGTGAAGGTTGGAACGTAGATCCTGATTACCATGATGAGGGTAGGAACGTAGATCCTGGTTACCATGATGAGGGTAGGAACGTAGATCCTGGTTACCATGATGAGGGTAAAAACATAGATCCTGGTTACCATGGTGAGGGTAGGAACGTAGATCCTGATTACCATGTTGATGACAGGAACATAGATCCTGATTACCATGATGAGGGTAGGAACATAGATCCTGGTTACCATGATGAGGGTAGGAACGTAGATCCTGGTTACCATGGTGAGGGTAAAAACATAGATCCTGGTTACCATGGTGAGGGTAGGAACGTAGATCCTGGTTACCATGGTGAGGGTAAAAACATAGATCCTGGTTACCATGGTGAGGGTAGGAACGTAGATCCTGGTTACCATGGTGAGGGTAGGAACGTAGATCCTGGTTACCATGGTGAGGGTAGGAACGTAGATCCTGGTTACCATGGTGAGGGTAGGAACGTAGATCCTGGTTACCATGGTGAAGGTTGGAACGTAGATCCTGGTTACCATGGTGAGGGTAGGAACGTAGATCCTGGTTACCATGGTGAGGGTAGGAACGTAGGTCCTGGTTACCATGGTGAGGGTAGGAACGTAGATCCTGGTTTCCATGGTGAGGGTAAAAACATAGATCCTGGTTACCATGGTGAGGGTAGGAACATAGATCCTGGTTACCATGGTGAGGGTAGGAACGTAGATCCTGGTTACCATGGTGAGGGTAAAAACGTAGATCCTGGTTACCATGGTGAGGGTAGGAACGTAGATCCTGGTTAACTTGGTGAGGGTAGGAACGTAGATCCTGGTTACCATGGTGAAGGTTGGAACGTAGATCCTGGTTACCATGGTGAGGGTAGGAACGTAGATCCTGGTTACCATGGTGAGGGTAGGAACGTAGATCCTGGTTACCATGGTGAGGGTAGGAACGTAGATCCTGGTTACCATGGTGAGGGTAAGAACGTAGATCCTGGTTATCATGGTGAGGGTAGGAACGTAGATCCTGGTTACCATGGTGAGGGTAGGAACGTAGATCCTGGTTACCATGGTGAGGGTAGGAACGTAGATCCTGGTTACCATGGTGAGGGTAGGAACATAGATCCTGGTTACCATGGTGAGGGTAGGAACGTAGATCCTGGTTACCATGGTGAGGGTAGGAACGTAAATCCTGGTTACCATGGTGAGGGTAGGAACGTAGATCCTGGTTACCATGGTGAGGGTAGGAATCTGGCTATGTGTGGACATGTTCTTAAACTCCTCCACTTGGAGAAGATGGTCTGTAGAGACCATCTATCTCCCATCCAATCAGAGTGTCCAGAAGACCCACTTCCAGGACGTGTCCTTGTTGGACAGACAGAGGGACGACATGGAGTCCATCATGAACTTAAAAAGTTTAACAGAATGATCTTAAAGGTCCCATCTCACATTGTATCCTCTGCACACACACACGTTTACAACATGCATTACACCATAGTTATGAAAATATATTGATTTGGTGGAGCGCAGTCACAGACCCGGAACTATGAAAGGCTGGGTATCGCTCATCCCTCCGCCCGTCCTGAGAAAATACAAGCTCCGCCCTCTGCTCTCACTAAGCCGCTATTCCTCCGCCCATCTCTGAGCGGGAGGGGGAAGGCAGGCGTAAACCCGTGCGTAGCTACAAAAAGAAAATTAAAAAGACGCAGAGCAGCGAACCAGCCTGTATATCGGACGTTGAAAGCGAGTTTGTGAGGGCGTAAGGCCGGAGCGGAGGCGGGTGAGGAGGGCGGGCGGGTGGTGAGGAGGGAGGGGGGCGTGTGTGAAGTCCGTCCTGGCTACGTCAAATGAGTCATACTTTAGACATCTGGTCAATGGTTGTTTTGTCTGAGCGTACCAGAAATCCACACACACACACACAAGGCCCGGACATCTCACACACACACACACACATACAAGGACATCACTCTTACAAGCTAGAAAACTCTGGAAAGTCACTTTTGTAAGAGATGAACCCTTTAAAAATGAACCTTTTTTTTTTTTTTATCTTTTCCATTAAAAATGTTTGAATGGTTGAAGTTCATCAGGGTTCGAGTCTTCACTGAGTTCTAAATCAGTCCTCTGTGTCTCTGGTGGACCACCGGGGGTCTTATCATGGGACCAGAGTCATGAGGGGGTGGAGGTGTAGGACTCAGAAGCAGAGCCAGTTTTAACCAGTTAATCAGGGATTAGACCAAAAGGGATGCATGTGGAGCCTGCAAGACAGCCTGGATAAACTGGAAGACAGTCTTCCCTTTAAGCTGTGGTGGATGAAGTACTCACTTTTTGTACTTAAGTAATTAGGTACAAAAATCTACTTAAGTAAAAGTACAAAAGTATTTGGTGTAAATTGTACTTTTTAAGTAAAAAGTAAAAGTATTTGATCATAATTCAAATGTTATTTTTTGTGCTATAGGGTGTCACCATGGTAACCAGGATAAATACTCTGCAGGGGTGTGACCCCTGCTCTCCCGCCTCTTTTGGTCCACAAAAAAATAAATAAATCAAATAAAAGTAAAGGGGACTAGTCAAGCTATCCTCTTAAAGGGCCAGCGATTGGGCTTCAAAATGGAGGAAAATGACACTCTTTTTTAAAAATGTTTTGGTGGGGGTAAGGGAGCCCCCCCCCCTCACTAAATATTGGCTTTGTCAAAGCCCCACCCCCCTTTGGAAAATTCTAGCTCCACCCCTGCTCTGTGTAATGATGGCTCAACTTTTTATTTAGAAGTAAACACAACAAACAACGATCTTCTGACTCTTTTTAATTTGTTTATATTTGATGTTTGGTTTTTGAATGAATGGAAAATGTTTCTCGATTCATGACTTCTTCTCCCGATCAACTGATTCTTTTGATTTTGGCGATGCGGCTTCAAGATGCGCAAAAAAAAAAAACCGTGTATTTTTCAAATTCTTGAACGAAAATGTAACGAAAAATGTAAAACACACTTTTAAAAAGTAGAAAGTAAAAGTACAGATATTTACTCTAAAAATGTAGTGAAGTAAAAGTACCGGTCTTAAATTTTACTTAAGTAAAGTACAGATACACAATTTTTTTACTTAAGTACAGTAAAGAAGTACATTTACTTCGTTACGTTCCACCACTACCTTTAAGCTGCGCGCCTGCGCAATGGCGCACTGCTGTCAGAATAACGGCGCATAAGAAAACCTCTGCAGCACAAAATAAAACTCAATTTAAACTAGAGATGTTAAAATGAGACAGAGCTCCGGGACATATCTCTTTCTTCTTTCTGAAACAAATTACTTCAAAGCATTGCTTCGGAGTTTAGCGCGTCACTGCTGGTGACGTCACAAAAGAGTCAAAGTTTTAGCTCCGCCCCCTTCTGCTCAGAAACCTTGTGTTTTTGCTCAAACACATAAAAAAAATAGAGGGAACATTGTTTGGAGACAACCTGGACAGCTTGAGACTGACGGACCAGGTGTGGAGGGACACCGTCATGGCAACAGGAGTGTAGGGCAGAATGACACCATAGGGAGCGAGCCGTCGGGAGCGAGCCGTCGGGAGCGAGCCGTCGGGAGCGAGCCGTCGGGAGCGAGCCTGGGGCCTTAACCGTTTAAAACACCTGAAATGAAGGAGAAAAACCTCAGAAAGTCTAAAAATTCTGGCAAAAAATGAATAAAATTCAAAAAGTTAATCCATGGACTAAAAACGAATTAAATCAAGGACAGAAAACCAATTAAAAAGTTTCTGTAATTCTTCATGTTTAAACCGGGCCGGATTTAAAAAGCTTAAAGGGCCGGATGTGGCCCTCAGGCCGTAGTTTGCCCACCCCTCCACACTTTGTAATGTCCTTTTAGCAGCTGCAGCATCCTTCATCATGTCTTTATCTGTACGTCTCGGTGTGGCTCTGCTGACAGCGTCTGTTTCTCCTTCAGAATGAAGACATCGAGCAGCAGATCATCAGAGAAACTTTCCACCTGGTTTCTAAACGAGATGAGAACGTCTGTAACTTCCTGGAAGGAGGAATGTAGGTCACGCCTCCATCAGGCCTCCATCTTTTTTCTTCATCTTGATCATGTAACATCAGTACTTGTGATGTCACATTGTCCCAATGCTGAGAATTTTACTCTGTTGTTGTCGTTGTATTCCTTTGTGTTCTATTTATCCGGGGCCGGGTCGCCGGGGCAACAGCCTCAGACGGAAAACCCAGGCTTCTCTCACCCCGACTGCATCCTCCAGCTCACCCAGGAGCATCCTGAGGTGCTCCCTGTCCTGCTGTGGGACATAGTCTCTCCAGCAGGTCCAGGGTCTGCCTCTTGGTCTCCTCCTGGTGGGACGAAAACACCTCACCAGTGACGGAGGCATCCTAACCAGATACGTGAACCACCACATCTGGGTTCGCTTGATCCAGAAGAGCAAGGGCTCTACTCTGAGCTCCTCTCGGATGGCGGAGCTCCTCCCTTTATCTCTGAGTGAGAGCCCAGCCACCCTGCAGAGGAAGAACATTTCAACCGCTTGTATCCGGAATCTCGTTTTTTCAGTCACCAGCACTGGTTACCATGATGAGGGTAGGAACATAGATCCTGGTTACCATGGTGAGGGTAGGAACATAGATCCTGGTTACCATGGTGAGGGTAGGAACATAGATTCTGGTTACCATGGTGAGGGTAGGAACATAGATCCTGGTTACCATGGTGAGGTTAGGAACATAGATCCTGGTTACCATGGTGAGGGTAGGAATGTAGATCCTGGTTACCATGGTGAAGGCAGGAACGTAGATCCTGGTTACCATGGTGAGGGTAAGAACGTAGATGCTGGTTACCATGGTGAGGGTAGGAACGTAGATTCTGGTTACCATGGTGAGGGTAGGAACATAGATCCTGGTTACCATGGTGAGGTTAGGAACGTAGATTCTGGTTACCATGGTGAGGGTAGGAACATAGATCCTGGTTACCATGGTGAGGTTAGGAACATAGATCCTGGTTACCATGGTGAGGGTAGGAACGTAGATCCTGGTTACCATGGTAAGGGTAGGAACATAGATCCTGGTTACCAAGGTGAGGGTAGGAACGTAGATCCTGGTTACCATGGTGAGCGTAGGGAAGTAGATCCTGGTTACCATGGTGAGGGTAGGAATGTAGATCCTGGTTACCATGGTGAGGGTGGGAACCTGGCTATGTGTGGACATGGTCTTAAACCCCTCCACTTGGAGCAGGACCCTGTCTCTGACCTGCAGGGGGCACTCCACCCTTTTCTGGCGAGGACCATGGTCTTTAATTGGGAGGGAGGGGTTTCCTTCCCCGGCTGCTTTACACTCTGCATTAAATCGGTCCCACGATATTGTTGTAGTTCTATAACAAAGATGAAGGAACTACATTACCCATCATGCTCTGGGCTGTAGTTTAGTAAATAGAAACCCATGTTGACACATTGAAACATACAAACACACTGTCTGAACATATTCTGATTTTCTACTAAAATCTGTATTGGTCCTTCTGGACCAAGGATCCTAAAAGGATCTGGTCTCGGATCTTGTGCCGGACTCTGATGGGAGAGTGTTTGTGTTTCAGGCTGATCGGGGGTTCAGACTACAAGCTGATTTACAGACACTACGCCACGCTGTACTTTGTGTTCTGTGTGGATTCATCAGAGAGTGAACTGGGTATCTTGGACCTGATCCAGGTAAGGACCGTCTCATCCTCTCTCACACACACACACACACACACACACACACTGTGGTTTTCCTCTTTAAGACTTTTTTTTCGCTTCAGGTTTTTGTAGAAACGCTGGACAAATGTTTTGAAAACGTGTGTGAGCTGGACCTGATCTTCCACGTGGACAAGGTGGGTCTGATAGAACGCATCCTGCAGGTCAGGGGTCTCATTTAGAAAGCTGATCCTGGTTACAAACAAACTCCAGATTTATTATTTATCTGTTAATCAAGGTTTAAACCAACTTGATCTCCATCCCGCCCCGTCCATGTGGATCATGGAAATAGTAAACCTTTCTTCTCCAGATCTTTTCTTCCTGCACTGGTTCTGAAAGTACTTTACAGTGTCGCTCACACACACACACACACACACACACACACACACACACACACACACACACACACACACACACACACACACACACACCTGATGGTGGAAGCTGACATCCAAGCTGGAAACCACCATCAGGAGACATTGCACTATGATCCAGTCAGATCTGGTGAAGACCCTCACTGAAGTACCCTCACTGGGAGGGGGACGGGGTGTTGGTTGAGAGCAGGATACCCTCCGAACAGGTTATCAGTCTGTTAAAGGGCACATACACACACATAACCATCCACACACACACACACACACAGATCCTTACAGATCTGTGTGTGTGTGGGGGTGGGCTTCCACTCAGCTTTATAAATGAGACCCCAGGTCCTCCTGTAGATTCTCTGTCCCGGGGTCCTCGCCGTCTCACAGGGGTCTCCTGCAGGTCCATAACATCCTGGCAGAGATGGTGATGGGGGGCATGGTCCTGGAGACCAACATGAACGAGATCATCACCCAGGTGGACGCTCAGAACAAGATGGAGAAGTCTGAGGTGAGTGTGTACGACGCCCTGCGTGCATGGGTGGATGCATGGTGCACGCCGGTGGATGCTGGTGTTTGCTGTCTCTCTCTGGTGGCACACACACACACACACACACACATACACACACACTCAGCTCCAAACTATGACCAGTAAATCAGATGGTGTCACTTCCTGTTTGATGCTTCCACACACTGATGATGCAACATGTGGGTGTGTGTCTCTCTGAGTGTGTGTGTCCATCTGTGTGTATCTGTGTGTCTGTGTGTGTGAAAGAGGGAGTGTGTGTGTATGTGCGTGTGTGTCTGTGTATGTGTGTGTGAGTGTGTGTGTGTGGTGTGTGTGAGAGAGGGAGTGTGTGTGTTTGTATGTGTTTTTGTGTGTGTGTCTGCGTGTGTGTATATGTGTATCTATGTGTGTCTGCGTATGTGCGTGTGTGTTTGTGTGTATATATATTTGTGTGTGTGTGTGTGTGTGTGTGTGTTCGTCTGTGTGAGAGTGTGTGTGTGTGTGTGTGTGTGTGTGTGTGTGTGTGTGTTCGTCTGTGTGAGAGTGTGTGTGTGTGTGTGTGTTCGTCTGTGTGAGAGTGTGTGTGTGTGTGTGTGCGTCTGTGTGAGAGTGTGTGTGTGTGTGTGTGTGTGTGTGCGTATGTGTGAGAGTGTGTGTGTGTGTAAATCCTCTGCTCTGTTTCTTTGGAGGCTGTTTTAAAAACTCATAAGTTTGATATAAAACCATAAAAAAATAATCAATAAAATGATTAAAATCTACTGATTGATGACGTCACTGATTAACGAGCCCTTTAAGAATTTAATGATTGTTTAACGACATTTTATGCTAATTAATAATAATTTTTTGTCGTTAATTTTTAACGAATCATGAGTCTACCGTCATTATTCCCCCCAGTCACTAGGGGCAGCAGAGCAGAAACACACTCTGTTCCTCCACCTACAGTGACATCATTTCCTCCAAGCAGTGAAAACTATTAAAGCACTAATTACCGTATTTTCCGCACTATAAGGCTCATCGTATTATAAGGTGCTACAGTAAAGGATGGGGTTACGTTATGCATCCACTAGATGGTGCTGCACTAAAGGGAATGTAAAAAAAAAAACAGTCAAACTTTATTAACAATTACAAAACAAAATGAATAAACAGCTGTTTTATTATTTTCTTAGTATTTTGGTGACACAGTTTATTTTCCATTGGAGATAAACTCTGTTTAGTCTTACTTGGCGCAGCGCATCCTCTTGCGCTCATTTGAGCATGTCTTTAGTTCCAGGTTGGACCCCCACACACACACACACACACACACACTCCACTGTGGAGGAACCTCCAGAGAAACCAAAACCAAGCTTAAAGTCTCACTGTTAAATCAAATTCAATCATATCGAGGGTCTGGGTTAGGATAACCCTCATTCAGTGTGTCTTTAGGTTCAGGTTGGACCCCCCACATCTCTGTGGGGTGACGAACCAAGCCAGACCCCCCCCCCACACACACACCACTGTGGAGGAACCTCCAGAGAAACAAAACCCAAGCTTAAAGTCTCACTGTTATCGAATCGTATCGAATCGTTCAGTGTATGGACGTGTATCGACAGCCATCCCTCGTCTCTTCCTTCATAAACACTCACACAAAGGGTTGGAGAGGAGGGCGTGGGGGTATTTTTTCCTCTATTTAAACTCTTGTTAACCCTTTATTTTCCTTTCCTTTGGTGCATGATGTCACTTCCTGTGCAGACGAACTGTGAAGAAGTTGAATTCTGCTTTAACATTCCTCATTGCTCTTTTTTTCTGTCCAGTTCTTTCCATTCTTTTCTCTCTTTACAGACGTTTATCTTTCAGTCTACCAGACAGGACAGGTAGACCCAGGTATTTTACAAACCCCCCCACACCGTAGACTAACACACCAGACCCACACTCAAAACAAACCCTCCATTTTTTTATGTTTTTTTAATCAAGCAAACAAATCAGGTCAAAATTCTCATCAGAATTTTACGTTTTATCAGCAACAAACTCATCTTTTTTTTTCTCATGAGAGTCCGTTTAATCCCTCATTGGTCCAAACGGTTTCAGAGTGTCTTCAGGACGGTGTGTTTGATGATCGAGACGTTTCACCTTTAATCTGATTGGTTCAAGTTAGTCCCACCCCCATGTGGGAGGAGCTAACTCTAACACACATGTGGTTATATAACAATGGAGGGTGGGTCCTAGATTAACTTCTATTGGGGTCTAAGTGTGAGGTGTTTCAGTATGACCTACCAGGAGGAGACTCAGAGGCAGACCCCAGACCTGCTGGAGAGACTATGTCTCACAGCTGGACAGGGAACACCTCAGGATCCTCCTGGGTGAGCTGGGCGATCAGGAGGAGGTCAGACAGACTCTGGGCGATCAGGAGGAGGTCAGACAGACTCTGGGCGATCAGGAGGAGGTCAGACAGACTCTGGGCGATCAGGAGGAGGTCAGACAGACTCTGGGCGATCAGGAGGAGGTCAGACAGACTCTGGGCGATCAGGAGGAGGTCAGACAGACTCTGGGCGATCAGGAGGAGGTCAGACAGACTCTGGGCGATCAGGAGGAGGTCAGACAGACTCTGGGCGATCAGGAGGAGGTCAGACAGACTCTGGGTGCTTCCAGATGACTGGATGTGAACACTTGATGAACTAGAGGGTAACCAGAGAGGAGGTCCGTGGATTCGGTCTACTAGCGGTCTGAGAAGTTCTTGTTTGAGGTTTTTTGGGTCTGTCTGTTGGAATCTGGGACTCTAACATCGGTGGTTCTCAGATGTGACGAGGTTAAATCCAGAACCTGCATGTTCCAGCCTCGCGTAGAGACTCACTGTACGCTGGACGTACACTCTGTGACATTCGGCTCGGATTCAGCCTGATTTCAGCTTGTACTGCAGCTTTAAGAACAGATTAAATTTCATCTTAATATCGCGTCTGGGTGGTTTTGTGTTGCAGGGGTTGCGAGGGGGGGCTAGTAATCAGACATGGAAACACGGCACTGTAGACGCTGCTCTGTGGACCTGATCGGTTGGTTCTGACGACATGTTTGAAGTAAACCCAAAACATACAGCTGTAACCATGGCGACATGCAAATGGAGGCAAAACTGTAGGAGACGTTCTGTTTTAGTTTGCTGGTACAGTGTGAGTGGTTCACTCCCAGCAGACTATTGTGAGGCTCAGATCGTTGGAGAGTTAGTCTCACAGTGTGGGTGGAGGTTCCCTTTGAAACACTTAGCCGTCCCCAGATTCAGGCACACGCGTCTCATCTCATCAGCGACCACACCCAGTCCTCTCATCCAGTTCTTAGACAGAACCCAGTAGCACCTGAAGCTTCTTAGACGAACTCCCAGTGCCTGTCATCTCCTCTACGGTGAGTTAGTGAGTTAGAGAACGAGTCTCGTAGAGTTTCACCTCTCGGTCAAGTGCATCACCGTAGCAACGACCTGCATGTGCACACCTGAATGTTCATCTGCACCCGGTGTTTCGTCTCAGTGCTGCTGCATTTGGACTGGTTCTGTTTGGCATCGTGTGTACGTGTGTCTCAGTGCTTCACTGTCTCCCAGCGTGCAGCCTGCATGTCGCTCTGCTAACTCATCAACCCTTCTCTGTCTGTGTGAACAGGCCGGCATCGCGGGGGCTCCTGCTCGTGCCGTTTCGGCCGTAAAGAACATGAACCTTCCGGAAATGCCCAAAAACATCAACATCGGGGACATCAGCATCAAAGTGCCAAACTTACCTTCCTTCAAGTAACAGGTGCTTGGAGGCGTGTCCATCTGGAGGCGTGTCCACCTGGAGGCGTGTCCACCTGGAGGCGTGTCCACCTGGAGGCGTGTCCACCTGGAGGCGTGTCCATCTGGAGGCGTGTCCACCTGGAGGCGTGTCCACCTGGAGGCGTGTCCACCTGGAGGCGTGTCCATCTGGAGGCGCGTCCATCTGGAGGCGCGATGGAGGCGCGTGAGGAGCCGTCTTCGCTCTGCGGTGGTTAAAGAAGTTTTCTAAACATGTGAAGGAGATTGTTTTTCTTTGTGATGGTACCAGCGTTGCCAGGTGGGAGGTGCTGGATTATTGTACTAATGACATAAAGTTATTGTATTTTACAAAAAATTATCGTACACCCAGTAAAACCACGCCCATTGACAAAATAACACCCTTTACATGCAGTCGTAAGGCAGTGGGAGTGAAGGAAACACACAGGAGGCAAAAAATAACCAGGGAAATAAGAGTTTAAGAAACCCAGAAAGAAACCAGTAGGGGCGGGACTTAGAAGACGGTATATATAAATCTATATTTTACTTTATGGGTATTATATTTATATGCATATCAGGGTTTTTTTTTAATGTTAACCCAAACATCTACATTATACCAAATCTAAGCGATGTGTAGTTTTAATCTCCTCAGTCAGTCTTTATAAACTAATCAATAACATTTTGGATGCTTTTAAGCACAAATACTTCATCCACTACTATTTATGGATTAATCAGTTCAATTAGCTTTGTTTCTAAAGATAAAATAGTGCGTCACAGATCAAAGTTATTTTTATAAAAATACCATCTACAACATTTTCAGCAAAGACGTTTACAATAACCACAGACTGAAAATAATAGAGATTTTATTTTCTTTGCTGTTGTTTTTAAAACAAATAATTCAATCAAAAGGTCAGTGTTTCAGCATCAGAAGAACGCTTTGATTTCCGAGCAACAAGTCTCAAACACACAAATTGACGGCCCTGCTCTTTATGTCTTTGTGGGCGGGGCTACTCGCCTCAATGTAACCAATCGCTAGCCAGAATGGTTGACTGGACCTTTCAGCTAATTATTCATCAGTTCCTTTGTTTGATGCATTCAGGTTCATTAAAAAAAATAACTCCGACAAACAGTCGCAGCTGATGAAAACAACTAACAGAAAAAGTTCAAATTATCGTATTTTAAGCATTTTTACAATTATTGATCGTACATCGTACGGAGGGCAAAAAAATCGTACAAATACGATAATTATGGTACACCTGGCAACGCTGGCTGGTACATTCCTTCTCTAAAAGACTTTTAGTTTGAATGATGTGATGCTGTGATTCAGGCTGCAGTGTTAAATATCAAAGGATTTTCTTTCTTTGTATGAAAACTATTTTAAAAAGATTTTCTGTCTTATAAAATATTTCTTTTACTTTGTGCATGATTTTTAGGTTTCTCTTATTTTTCAACAATAAACTGTACAAAATATATTTTCTGTGTTTTATTTTTTCATAAAACAATGACATGTATTAATTAATGTATTTAAATGAGCATTCCAACCCGTTAGATCCTCCTTCTGGACAAGAAAAAAACTCCCAAAAAATCCAGCATTGGGGAAAAAAAAATCAGAAACCTGATGTGGATCCACATGAAGGAGAGATCCCTCCCACGGGACGAGCAGGCTGAAAATTATCTTATTCTACTTTAAGAAATCAGTAGATGTTCTTCATCCTGATGGAAATGGGATGGTTTTCATCAGGAAGCACAGGGTGCGTCCTCAGTCTGGCCATACCCAGAATAGTAACACAGAGGCCTCCTCGGTCTGGCCAGGACCGGAACCCAGAGGATCCATCAGGAATCTGAAACAAGAAGGAAGGGAGAGGTGGACACCATGTGAATCATACTGAACCAACTACAGGTGGAAAAAAATAATAAATGAAAGTTTTATTAAAGTTTTATCAACACTTTTGCTACTTCTGCTGTTTTGATTTTTTGGGGGGAAAAAAGGGCAGAATTCCACAAAAAAATTATTACAAAATTCTACAAATTTTTTGTACAGCTTTTGGATATTTTTGCTAAAATTTTGCAAAGTTTCCAGGTTAGATTGTTGCAGCGGTAAACTCACTTCTTCTCCTTTCACCATTACCCTCCAAAGATCACAACATCAAGTCAGTTTCTTCCATCTAACCCTGTCTCCTGCATCCTCTTGAGTTCATGTCATCCTTCACTGCATCCATAAACCTTCTCTTTGGTCTTCCTCTAGTCCTCTTTCCTGGTGGTTCCAAATCCAGCATCCTTCTTCTGATGTACTCTCTCTCTCTCCTCTGCACATGTCCAAACCATCTCAGTCTGGCCTCTCTGACTTTAAAACCTCTAACATGTGCTAGTAGAAAAAGTTTCAAAAAAGTCTTCTGGACAGTTTAATTCTTGATCGAGACGTTTCGACTTCCATCCAGAAATCATTTTCAATCTGAATGAAATGGACTGAAAACTGGATCTATTTATACTAACCTGAGTAAAAGGTAAAACAAATAGTATAGAAGGGCTCGACCAATGAGCCTGTGTTACCTATAGCTCATTGCTGCTGTACATTTGCATCTTAAATTCACCAAACACACTTTTGAGGACAGTGAGGTGAAGATTCTAAGTAGAGAGAAAGGATGGTTTGAAAGAGGAGTGAAGGAAGCCATCTTTCTGATGAAAGAGAGTCCTTCACTGAATCGGAGTGGAGGTGTTAGATACATTCTGCCCGGGATTTATAGCAGCCTTTTGAAGCCATGGACTAAAGATGACACCTCGTGACCCAGTTTCACGCCTCTTGTTAGCAGGAATTTCTATTCACTAGGCTTTTAGCATTTTTATAATAGGGTTCGTTTACTGGTCTGTGGTTACAATAGGAGCCATTCACGGCCATCTTAGGTAACACAGGCTCATTGGTCGAGCCCTCCTTACTATTTTTTTACCTTTTACTCAGGTTAGTATAAATAGATCCAGTTTTCAGTCCATTTCATTCAGATTGAAAATGATTTCCGGATGGAAGTCGAAGCGTCTCGATCAAGAATAAAACCGTCCAGAAGACTTTTTTGAAACTTTTTCTACAATGGGTCACTCCTGGATGAATGAGGGACTACACAGACTTCTAACATGTGCTGTTCCTCTGATCCTGTCCATCCTGGTCACTCCCAGAGAGATCCTCAGCATCTTCATCTCTGCTACAAACATCTCTGTTTCCTGTCTTTTCCTCAGTGACACTGTCTCTAGACCAATCAGCATTGCCGCTCTCACCACACTGTCTCTAGACCAATCAGCTTGGCCGCTCTCACCACACTGTCTCTAGACCAATCAGCATGGCCGCTCTCACCACAGTGTCTCTAGACCAATCAGCATGGCCGCTCTCATTACACTGTCTCTAGACCAATCAGCATGGCCGCTCTCACCACGCTGTCTCTGGAGCTTTCATCACACCATCCATCCTGCACACACTTCTTCACCTCTTCTCCACACTCTTCATTGATCCTAATGACTTCAAATCCTCCACCTTCTTTATCGCTTCTCCCTGTAACCTCTTCCCTCATGTGGTCTGAACCCTAAAAATTTATTACATTTTCGTTCAATTTATTTAATTAAATTGTGTGATTCTAATAGTTTTTTTTTAAAGACTTCTTATAAAAAAGATGATAAATTAAATTGGAGAAATAGATTTATTCTGTTTGTCCTTTCTCAGCTACAGTAGCTGTGACGTCACGAGTGCGGAAAAAAAAACAAATGATTTTTTGCTGAAACTTTTTCTTTATTTTTATGATCAAAGAATAAAAAATAAATAAAATGACTTCCAGCATAAAAGAAACTCCGAGGTGAGTCTGAACTAATTATTCTAACTTTACCCTTATTTATTTATTTATTCATTCAATTCTTTCAACAAAATATTTCAAGAAATCAAAGAAAAAACGCTGAAAAAGGTTTTTTTTAAGCAGAAGGAAACAATTATTTTAAGCCTTAAAAAAAATCAATTATTTGTCTGGATTTTTTTTTATTCATTTTGAGAACCATCATTTTTAAATGAATGTAAAGATAAAATAATAAAAACTGAATAAAGTTACTGTTAAATATGTTTTTATTAAACAGATTAAAGTTTAAATCAGCATTAAAAAGAAAATCAGAAAAAATCCCGTTATTTTTACTGATGAATTTATTATTAATCTTAGTTCATTAGTGATTAATTTAATACGTCATGAGATCAGACTGAATAAATCTATAAATAAATTAAATCCAGATTTTTCTGTTTGATGATCGAATAAATCAAGACTTTTCTAAAAACAAAGATAACCGATGTCATTTTATAAGAACATCATCCTGATCACATGAATACTAATAATAACAACAATAATAAACACTAGTGACTTAATGATCATAGAGAGCTTTAGAACAGATGCTTGGTGGTGCAGCACTGGCTGGAATCTCAATGAGAATCCTTTATTAAATCAGTTCAAACAGAAGAAGAGACCTGGTTCCATGTCTACATGTAGTAGTAGTTCCAGTCTGGAGGACCAGAGGTTAAAGAGTCTAATGCAGACATGTCCAAAAGGAGTGGTGGATGAAGTACTCACTTTTTATACTTAAGTAAAAGTACAGATAATTAGGCAAAAAAAATACTTCGTAAAAGTAAAAGTACCAATAAAAAAATCTACTTAAGTAAAAGTACAAAAGTAATTGGTGTAAATTGTACTTTTTAAGTAAAAAGTAAAAGTATTCGGTCATAATTCTAATGTTATTTTTTGTGCTATAGGGTGTCACCATGGTAACCAGGATAAATACTCTGCAGGGGTGTGACCCCCCCTCTCCCGCCTCTTTTGGTCCACAAAATAAATAAATAAAAGAAAAGGGGACAAGTCAAGCTATCCTCTTAAAGGGCCAGTGAATGGGCTACAAAATGGAGGAAAATGACACTTATTTTTTAAAATGTTTTGGGGGGGACGGGGTAACCGCCCCCAGTCATTATGTATTGGCTGTATCAAAGCCCAACCCCCCCCTTTGGAAAATTCTAGATCCGCCCCTGCTCTGTGTAACGATGGCTCAACTTTTTATTTAGAAGTAAACACAACAAACAACGATCTTCTGACTCTTTTTAATTTGTTTATATGTGATGTTTGGTTTTTGACGGAAAATGTTTCTCGATTCATGACTTCTTCTCCCGATCAACTGCTTCTTTTACTTCGTTACGTTCCACCACTGTCCAGATGTCCCCCTCGGATCCGGCCCGCTTCTCAAACGTTAGAACTCAATGTGGCCCGCGAGTGAAAAAGTTTGGATACCCCTTGTCTAATGGAAGATGTTCTGTACCGTTCCTTTGAGCAGCAGGGTTGGAGGAGTCTGTTCCTCACATTCCTGGAGAGATTTAACATGCTTTCATTTTGTTCTATGTCTTATTATTTTAATGCTGTTTGAAACACTTTGATGCTGCTGTTCTAAGTTTTATTCTTGTTGAAGGATGTGGAGCTTCGTTGTTCCAGCTCGGTGTGGGTGGTACGGGTGTGTGTGTGTGTGTGTGTGTGTGTGTGTGTGTGTGTGTGTGTGTGTGAGGAGAGGGCGGTTCAGGTGTTCTGTTCCCTCTCAGATTTTCATGTACCTTTTCTCCTCGCAGCATCAAACACGCAGTGATTCACATCAATTCCATCGACGTGAACAAGTTCTCTCGGCTCATTTCTCGCATCGCGCAGAAGCTCCACCTGAAAGTAAGAACGCCATCACTGGATCACCACGGTAACGGCTAGCATCCATCCTGATCATCTGTTTGCTCTGCAGGGTGAGCGAGCGTTTAGCGAGGAAGAAGAGGAGAAACTGCAGGCTGCTCTCTCATTGGATAAAAAAGCTCTGAATTTAGTTGTGGAAACATCTGCTTTCATTCTGGAGCAGGTCAGTCGTTCTTTATTCTGTTTATATTTACTGAATCAAACCGACTGCGGGCCTCACAGTTTGATGGATCGGTATTGGTTCATTAAGACCACGGAAGTCAGGAGGCGTCGTCAAAGTAAGAGCAGTAAAAACACCCTTAAAGGTGGTGTAGAGTATAGAGACCCCAAAAAACACTACACACTTGCATCCGACTTTCACACTGCGTCCCTCAACCCCCCCCTCGCCCTCACACACACACACACAATGTGGAGCTCCGTAGACCTGCTGCCGTCACGAGAAGCGCATTTTGAAGAAAAAGGCCTCCTTTGGAGGCGGGACTCTTATTGTGAAGGAAATCCAGTCGTTTAATTCAAACTGTGTGTGTGTGTGTGTGTGTGTGTGTGTGTGTGTGTGTGTGTGTGTGTGTGTGGGTGTGTGGGATTTCAGTGTGTGTGTGATGTCAGTGTGTGTGTGATGTAATTGTGTGTTACGTCCGTATCGGTCCCTTATGAAGTGATGATTCTGTGTGTGTGTGTGTGTGTGTGATGTCAGTGTGTGTGTGTGTGTGTGTGTGATGTCAGTGTGTGTGAGGATGATGTGTGTGTGTGTGTGTGTGTGTGTGTGATGTCAGTGTGTGTGAGGATGATGTGTGTGTGTGTGTGTGTGTGTGTGATGTCAGTGTGTGTGTGTGTGTGTGTGTGTGTGTGTGTATGTGTGTGTGTGTGTGTGTGATGTCATTGTGTGTTACGTCCTTATCGGTCCCTCATGAAGTGATGATTCTGTGTGTGTGTGTGTGTGTGTGTGTGATGTAATCGTGTGTTACGTCCGTATTGGTCCCTCATGAAGTGATGATTCTGTGTGTGTGTGTGTGTTATGTCTGTGTGTGTGTGTGTGTGTGTGTGATGTCATTGTGTGTTACGTCCTTATCGGTCCCTCATGAAGTGATGATTCTGTGTGTGTGTGTCTGCGTGTGTGTTTGTGTGTGATGTCAGTGTGTGTGTGTATGTGTGTGTGTGATGTCAGTGTGTGTGTGTGTGTGTGTGTGTGAGATGTCATTGTGTGTTACGTCCTTATCGGTCCCTCATGAAGTGATGATTCTGTGTGTGTGTGTCTGCGTGTGTGTTTGTGTGTGATGTCAGTGTGTGTGTGTATGTGTGTGTGTGTGATGTCAGTGTGTGTGTGTGTGTGTGTGTGTGTGTGTGTGTGTGTGTGTGTGTGTGTGTGTGTGTGTGTGAGATGTCATTGTGTGTTACGTCCTTATCGGTCCCTCATGAAGTGATGATTCTGTGTGTGTGTGTTACGTCTGTATCAGTCCCTCATGAAGTGATGATTCTGTGTGTGTGTGTCTGCGTGTGTGTGTGTGTGTGTGTGATGTCAGTGTGTGTGTGATGTCAGTGTGTGTGTTTGTGTGTGTGAGATGTCATTGTGTGTTACGTCCTTATCGGTCCCTCATGAAGTGATGATTCTGTGTGTGTGTGTTACGTCTGTATCAGTCCCTCATGAAGTGATGATTCTGTGTGTGTGTGTCTGCGTGTGTGTGTGTGTGTGATGTCAGTGTGTGTGTGATGTCAGTGTGTGTGTTTGTGCGTGTAAGATGTCATTGTGTGTTACGTCCTTATCGGTCCCTCATGAAGTGATGATTTTGTGTGTGTGTGTTACGTCTGTATCAGTCCCTCATGAAGTGATGCATCCATGTTTTTTTTCCAGGCGGTTTACCAGCACATGAAGCCCTCGGTCCTGCAGCAGCAGCTGGAGAACATCCATCTGAACCAGGACCAGGTCCAGGTCTTCATCCAGACCGTCTCGTCTGCTGGACCTGACCTGGTGGAAAAACTCAAGCAGAACATCTTCGCTCCTAAAAAGGTCATTCTCGTTATGTTTGATTTAAAGGGCCGGTCACACCGCCTGAACTCTGCTGGAGTGTTCCTCCAATGGTAGGACGGGGATGCTGAATTTTTAACATGCTCATCACTGCAAACAAAAGAACCATGGAGAGTTTAGTGGGGTAAATGTCACTGGGGAGTCCAGTCACAGCTGACGCCCCCGTGTTCCTCGGATGGTGCACTCCAGCAGGGAAGAGGCTGGTCCACTAACAGGGTGAGAAGTCCCGATGAGAAGTCCTTTTCCAGGCGTCGTCACTTCACTGCCGGCGGTCGTTTCAGCCAGTAGTAGCATAGATCGTCGGTTCAGGACGCTTCCTGCGGTTGCAGCAGCTGCTGGAGCTGGGTCTCACACACTCCTGCACATACACACTGCTGGGTACCTCTAAAGCTGGGTACTTCTGAAGTCTGCCAGTCCTTTCTAATCTCTGCTGCATCCTCTTCAGTCACACCAACTATCTTCATGTCTTCCTTCACTGTATCCATGAACCTCCTCTTTAGTCTTCCTCTAGTCCTCTTTCCTGGTGGTTCCAAACCCAGCATCCTTCTTCTGATGTACTCTCTCTCCTCTGCACATGTCCAAACCATCTCAGTCTGACCTCTCTGACTTTAAAACCTCTAACATGTGCTGTTCCTCTGATCCTGTCCATCCTGGTCACTCCCAGAGAGATCCTCAGCATCTTCATCTCTGATACAAACATCTCTGTTTCCTGTCTTTGAATCAGTGACACTGTCTCTAGACCAATCAGCATGGCCGCTCTCACCACACTGTCTCTAGACCAATCAGCATGGCCGCTCTCCCCACACTGTCTCTAGACCAATCAGCATGGCCGCTCTCACCACAGTGTCTCTAGACCAATCAGCATGGCCGCTCTCACCACACTGTCTCTAGACCAATCAGCATGGCCGCTCTCACCACACTGTCTCTAGACCAATCAGTATGGCCGCTCTCACCACACTGTCTCTAAACCAATCAGCATGACCGCTCTCACCACACTGTCTCTAGACCAATCAGCATGGCCGCTCTCCCCACACTGTCTCTAGACCAATCAGCATGGCCGCTCTCACCACACTGTCTCTAGACCAATCAGCATGGCCGCTCTCACCACAGTGTCTCTAGACCAATCAGCATGGCCGCTCTCATTACACTGTCTCTAGACCAATCAGCATGGCCTGTCAGAATGGGTGCAGAATCCATAAAGAAAAAAAAAAAATGTATCTATACAGAAACACAACTAAAATAATGTCCCACTTGACAATGATCCCGCTTCGACACCTCGATAATGACGCCAAACCAAAATTCATCACCATCATGGAACGCTGCTTCAACGCCGGACACCGTTCCAGCAACGCCGTGTCCATTTATAAAACACTACCAACCGCTCTACCCAAGTTTGGTCAACATTTAGTCTTCACAACTCAAACGCTGGTGAAGCAGAGGTGGTCCAGCGGTGGTCCAGTGGACCAAGGGTTCCCTAGTTTACATCTACGGCCAAACGTTGGTGGAACAAGGATCAACTTTGCCAGAGTGGAAAGTTGACCGCTCCTCACCATTCGCTATATTTTTGGCAGCTCAAAACTTCGTGAGCGGTCGGACGGCCCCTCGAAAACATCAACGGTGGTCGAGCGTATGCGGCTGCTGCTTTAACGGAGACAACGTTTGATAAACGATTACGTTATCGCTACAGGATCACTTAAAGTTTGTGTGTGTGAGTGTGTGTGCAAAGTTTGGGTGGTGTGACCGGGGTTTAAATCAGCCAATCAGAGCCGCTGAAGGATAGAAGTTTCAACCAATCAGAATTTGTCAAAGAAATGTTCCCATTTATGAATAAAAAGAGAAATAAATGTATTTTTGATTATAAAATAGTAAAGATTTAATGGTGCAGAAAAAAATCACACGTCAGTTAATTTTCTGTACAGGATTGAAACAGAATATAAAACCAGTTTTAAAACCAATAATTTAGTTTAAAATCTATGAACAAGTTTTACAGAGAGAATGAATGACATCATCCAGTTATCTGTTTCTATAAGTTACTTTTTTAAATAGATTTCTGTGAAACATAAAAAATCTGTTATTTCCCAGACATTCACGAGATGGCGCTCTAGGATAACTTACCAATATCTCCTTAATTAAAAATATACAGAATAAACATTAGTTTACAGACAACTGAGATAAACAAATTAAATCATGCTGTAAACAAACTGCAAATATTAAAATTTACTAAACAAATCAAACTTTCTTTAAAATGATCCGAATATTAATTTAATTAGAATCAGAAAGACTTTTATTTTGAAGGTCAGTGAACAAGATTCAGAGACTGAGAACTTGCTGAGATTCTAATGTTCAAAGAATAATAAACATAGTAATAATAAAAATAATAAAAATAGGAGCAGATCCAGGTTCTAAAGTCTTCACCAACAGAAGGGAAGAACCGGGAGGTTCCTGTCTGAATGAACCGGAGCCTCCTGCTCGAAGGAAGTGTCTCAAAAAGTCCATGTTCAGGGAGGGAAGGGTCCTGGAGACGTACAGGTCATAGAGAGATGGAAGGCTGCAGCCAATCACCTTCTGGGTTGCAGTCTGTTTTTGTCCGTGGGTGTGGCTCCAGTGTAGCACACGGTGATGGAGGAGGTGATGGCTGTAAAACTCCACCATCATCAGGCCGACAGCTTGGCTTTCCTCATCCTCTGATCAGGGAGCTGGTGGACGGGCTCAACCTGAGGTCCCGTCTGATGGTGATGCAGAAGAAGCAGAAAGAGTCTACAGTGGTGATGGGGGAGTCTGTCAGGGTGAGGGGGGCCACACGGTCTGGATCATCTCCACTGTCTGCTGAGCGTTGAGCTCCAGGTTTTTACTGGAAGTCGAAGCATTTATTCATCCATTCATTTTATGAACTGATTATTTTTAGCAAGGTTCCCGAGGGTGCCGGAGTCTATCCCGACTGATTCAAAGCAAGAGGCAGGATACACCCCGAACAGGTCACTAGTCTGTTGCGGGGTCACACACACAGCAGACTGGCATGTTTTCAAAGTTTAATCTCAATAAGACATTTAAATAGAATAAAACTGGATGGATTAACTGTAGGATTATTTGAAGAGGTCTGGTTTGAGTGAGTAATTCAGACTAGAAAACAAAAATAGGGGACTTTTTTTTATAAACATTTGGGTTTGTATCAGAAGGTCTAAAGTGAATGTTTCTGTTGCAGCTGGACAGCATGAACTGGAAACTGAACCTGCAGATGTCCCAGTGCAGCCAGGCCTGTATGAAGACGCCCTCTACAGTGCTACAGCTGGGTCTGCTCACGGAGGAGTCACAGGTAACACACACACACACTCACTCACTGCTATGGCCTGGATGTTCCAATCAGAGTGGTTTTTCACCTGATTGTGTAGAGCTGTGTTCTATAAACACCAAAAATCAGACACTCTGTAAATCATTTCTGCACATCTAGACGTTCCTCTCAGTCTGGTCACTACTGAGAAGTAAAAACACACATTTTACTAAAACATATTACCGTAATTTCTGGTGTGTAAGCCGCAACTTTTCAATCCTAATGCCTATGCAATGATGCGGCCTATATATGACATGGCTGCCTGGGGGCGCTAGAGCAGAAAAAGTACGGGTGAGACTCTAGAGTACCCGCGTGTTTGTATTTACACCGATGGATGGAAGCAGGAAGAACGACAAGGAACAATCCACTACCATCCACCACTTCCTGTTCTAAACTTATCACAATAAAGGTAACCAGGATCTACGTTCCTACCCTCTCCATGGTAACCAGGATCTACATTCCTACCCTCACCATGGTAACCAGGATCTACGTTCCTACCCTCACCATGGTAACCAGGATCTACGTTCCTACCCTCACCATGGCAACCAGGATCTACGTTCCTACCCTCACCATGGTAACCAGGATCTACATTCCTACCCTCGCCATGGTAACCAGGATCTATGTTCCTACCCTCACCATGGCAACCAGGATCTACGTTCCTACCCTCACCATGGTAACCAGGATCTACGTTCCTACCCTCACCATGGTAACCAGGATCTACGTTCCTACCCTCACCATGGTAACCAGGATCTACGTTCCTACCCTCACCATGGTAACCAGGATCTACGTTCCTATTCCTACCCTCACCATGGTAACCAGGATTTACGTTCCTACCCTCATCATGGTAACCAGGATCTACGTTCCTACCCTCACCATGGTAACCAGGATCTACGTTCCTACCCTCACCATGGTAACCAGGATCTACATTCCTACCCTCACCATGGTAACCAGGATCTACGTTCCTACCCTCATCATGGTAACCAGGATCTACGTTCCTACCCTCACCATGGTAACCAGGATCTACATTCCTACCCTCACCATGGTAACTAGGATCTAGGTTCCTACTCTCACCATGGTAACCAGGATCTACGTTCCTACCCTCACCATAGTAACCAGGATCTACGTTCTTACCCTCACCATGGATCTACGTTCCTACCCTCACCATAGTAACCAGGATCTACGTTCTTACCCTCACCATGGATCTACGTTCCTACCCTCACCATGGTAACCAGGATCTACGTTCCTACCCTCACCATGGTAACCAGGATCTACGTTCCTACCCTCACCGTGGTAAAATGTTTTATCTTTAAAAATGTGGGTGTGGTTTATAACGGGTGCGCTCTATCAATCAGAAAATACAGTAGTTTTTTTTTGGATGGGCTTAATTTGGACCCCTTTTATTCTCAAAGAAATGATTTTATTTGTGAAACATTCTCATGAAAACCAGTCCAAGTGGTCGTACATGAGCCTGTGGGTGATTAGCTGAGTATCTCCTGGATATTCAGATCCGTTCCTCTTCATGACCTCAGAATGATCTTCTATCCTCTGAGATGTTTGGTAATGAAGGTTCTTCGGACGGAGGCTACTCTGATTGCTCTCTGTTGTCATGGAGACGGGGTTTTCGGTCACGGCTTAGTTTTTGTTTTAGAGTAGTGGGATGTTCCAGCTGACTGGTTGTCTTTCCTGCTGCTTTGTATTCAGCCCTCCAGAGAACGCCGGCTCAGCCACAACGTGGAATTAACTCTGACATATTTAAATTTCTTCTAAATGTGAGTCTGGAGCCTCAAACTGATGCTTTTTATCTGCATTAAACCGAATGCTCAGGGAGGTTTTTTTTGTGCTTTAATTCTACTTCTAATGCAAAGGAAAGATTAATTTATTTAAATCCAATTAAAGCTTGTGGGGCCGTTAAGAGGGAACCTGTAGTTCCTCTTGTGTTCTGTAGGGGACGGTGTTGTTCAGTAGAACAGGACTGAACTCCGAGAGCGCGGCTCCGACTTTAGTTTTTTGACAGTTTAGTTTATGATTTATTTCCTCCCGAGTTTTTCTGATCAAAGTTTGGCAGCAGTTTGACACGAAAAAACCGAGCAGCGAATTATGTGCAAAGAAAAAAAAAACTTCAGCTTAAAGTGTCACCTGATTAATGCAGATTTCTGACACGCTGAGGAGCAGCAGAGGATGTGATAAAGATAAAAAGAGGAGAGAACCACACAGGGAATGGAAAGACTTTATTGATTTTTTGGGGGACAGATAGAGACGTGTAGGCTTCATACGGCCCGATGACTGAACGTAAGAACTGGATCGAATACATTTTAATGACCTGTGAGACAAAAACGAGCTTTAAAAACTCAGAGTCTGAGACTTCTAGTCTAAAAAAACACAGGTATTACTCTGTACATCCATCCAACTATCAACCTGATCATCCATCTATCCATCCAACTATCCATCCAACTATCCACCTGATCATCCATCCATCCAACTATCCACCTGATCATCCATCTATCCATCCAACTATCCACCTGATCATCCATCATCCATCTATAAATAAATAAATGAATTCCTCATCGGGGAAATTTGTTTGCTGCACTCCTTACACCGCAGCAGGCTGCCCTTCGACGGCGCCAATGGTGGGAGAAGTGGGGGTTAGGTGTCTTCTCCAAGGACCCTAGACGGTGGTCTCAATGGGAATCAAACCCGCGACCTTCCGGTCCGCGGGCGAGCGCTCTAGCGCTGATCCACCGTCTAGCCTCCTATTTATCCATCCAGCCAACCAACCATCCATCTAGCCACCTATCCATCCATCCCTCCATCCATCCCTCCATCCATCCATCCATCCCTCCATCCATCCATCCCTCCATCCATCCATCCCTCCATCCATCCATCCCTCCATCCATCCTTCCATCCCTCCATCCATCCTTCCATCCCTCCATCCATCCTTCCATCCATCCATCCATCCATCCATTCTTCCATCCCTCCATCCATCCATCCATCCATCCATCCATCCCTCCATCCATCCTTCCATCCATCCATCCATTCATCCCTCCATCCATCCATCCCTCCATCCATCCATCCTTCCATCCCTCCATCCATCCATCCATCCATCCATCCCTCCATCCATCCTTCCATCCATCCATCCATCCTTCCATCCCTCCATCCATCCATCCCTCCATCCATCCTTCCATCCATCCATCCATTCATCCCTCCATACATCCATCCATCCCTCCATCCCTCCATCCATCCATCCCTCCATCCATCCCTCCATCCATCCATACATCCATCCATAGAAGCATCTGTTTCTATAGAGTGATAAACATGGCAGCTCTCAGGTCGTTTCCTTCTCCGTGTTGAAGAAAAACCAGCTTCTCAAAATTTAATGGACTTCTATAAAAAATCTACAGTTTTTACTCAATTCGTATTTTTGTTGATAATCTTTTTGGTTCTTCGTAGCTTTCTGACACAAGTTAAAAACCGTCCAATCAGAGGGAGCGGCTGGCGGGGTTGACGGCTTTGATTAACAGATTGACATCAGGAAGTCAGATCGTGAGTCAGATGGATAAAGGTTGGGGTGTGTACCTTCAAAACGCTCGTTCCTGGTTACTTTGGAAATAAATAGTAAATGTTCTTTACTCTTTTCTAAACCACCGTCAGGAGACATTAGGGGTTCAGAGTCTTGTTCAGGGACACCTCGGGATGAACTCTGCACTGGATCAAACATGGAGCATAGTTCTAGAACAGGGAGCCCCGCCCACTTACACACCGAAGAAACTGACTGGATGTTTTCAACCCCAAAAATTCAAAATGGCTCCGTCCACATAAACGGAAAATCTCTTTGTTTATCGGAGTTATGAAAGCTGTGACACTAGCCCCGCCCCTTTTACTGAACCAGCTCCGACTTCATCAGATCCTGAATGGTTCGTAACCAACCACCGTGCAGAGCGGCTCCACGCTCCGATGCTCTACAATCCAAAACGGTAGTTTCTGTCTCATGGTTGATGAGATGTGTGTGTGTGTGTGTGTGTGTGTGTGTGTGTGTGTGGCGACGTGTTTACAGAAGATCATCTCATTGATTTTATGAAAACATCCCCCTACCTGTGGTTGTTCCTCTAAAACAAGTAGCGGCCTGCAGGCCTGAACCCAGCGTTTGGTCAGCAAGGACTGATTCATTGATCTACGTCCATGTTTAACACACCTGATAGCGAACGTCTCCTCTGCTGGTTTAAAACACAGACCGTGATCAGGATCTACAGGTTCAGACACACAGCTGAATCTGAACCTCAGAAACTCTGATGAGGGTTTTATTCGTTAATAAGTCATTTTTGGAGTCTTTATTATTATTATTTGCTGTAAAGTTTTAGATAAATTTATTCAAAGTTTTTTGTATGAAGTTTGTTTAAATATATTTTAACGTAAACAAAACAGTTGATTTGAATGTAATTTATGACCTGATTGAAGAAAAAAACAGATGGTTTTAATGTTTAAAATACTACAATAAATAATTTCTGAGTTTTACGTCACTTTAATTTCCATAACTTGGAATCAGAAAGTAAACAGTTTTAAGTCCTGGTGTAACCGCCCGGAGTCTGCTGGAGTGTTCCTTGAACGATCGGAAGGGCAGCCAAATTTTTAGTGATAGATGAATCATAGTTCATCGCTGCTTCAACGCTCGACACCGTTTCAGCAACGCTGTGACCGCTCGTAAAATGTTTACAACGCACCACCGAAGTTTGTGCAACGTCTAGTCGCCGCCAGTGGAGCGATTGTGAAGCAGCGGTTTCCAGCGTTGGTCTAGTGGATCCAAACATGTACGAACTTGTGTCTAGTGATTCCAAACTTTGGGCGTTTGGTGGAACGGGGGTTAAACTTTGCTGGAACAGAAATTGCTCACTCATCACTGCTTGCAATATTTAGTGCAGCTCAAAACTTTGGGAGTGATTGGTGGATTCCTTGAGAGACATCAGTGGTGGCCAAGCGGATGCAGTAACGTCACCGCTCCAGAAACACTCCAGGAAAGTTTGTGCGGTGTGATCGGGATCTTAATTTTTAGTAGTTGTGAATTTTTCAACCTGAAGATGCTGAGGATCTCTCTGGGAGTGACCAGGATGGACAGGATCAGAGGAACAGCACATGTTAGAGGTTTTAAAGTCAGAGAGGTCAGACTGAGATGGTTTGGACATGTGCAGAGGAGAGAGAGGAACCACCAGGCAGGAGGTCTAGAGGAAGACCAAAAAGGAGGTTCATGGATACAGTGAAGGAGGACATGAACCCAAGAGGAAGCAGGAGACAGGGTTAGATGAAAGAGACTGACTTGATGTGGCGCCCCCTGGAGGGAAATGATGAAAGGAGAAGAAGAAGTGAATTTTTCAACTATTCTTCACACTCCATGCCAGACAGACATTTAGTTTCTGAGTGTTTATTAAACTGAAGAGTCCAGCGTGTGCACGACAGGACACGGTTTCTAATTAAGTTCAAACATGGTGATTAATTAACAATCTTTTCTGAGGTACGGTCCTACTCTGACAGGAATGCTTCATTCCACTGTCCTCACTTCAGATTCTGTTCACTAGTCTCCTCTTATCCTCACGTCTTACTTTTTGGTTGCTCTAGACTTTGCTTAGAGTTAAAGTCCCCCCCACCCACCTCCACACACACACACACACACACACACACACACACACACACACACATAGATCAGGTTGTGTAGAATTAATTTTAGTGTTGAAATCTTTCAAACTAGCAGCTCCACGTCCCAGTATGCTGTGCTGGTTTGCTCCATCTCTCTGTAAGGGTCTCTCTCTGCTGTGGAATTGGGGATCTCATTCATGGGGAGGACATTGTTCTGCTCCCCCCCCCCCTCACCCCTTCCCCTCTCCACCACCATCCTATTCCTCTCTCCACGATGATGTCATTCCATTTATTCCCCCTCCCCATGCTCCTCTCTTGTTTTTCTCTTCTGGTCCTTCACCAGATTCTTTCACTCTGAAAGATGCCAAGGACGAAGGTGACGGGTGGGAAGGGGGGGGGTGTAATTTCAGGTTTCTGTTGCTGTTTATTCCACAGGAGGGAGGGGGAGGAGGGAGGGGCGGGTGAATGAGCTGAAACAAGATGTTCTGATTGCTGAAGATCAAAATTAACTCCATTCATCTCCCACAAAGCTGCTGGGTTATAGTGATGAGGTGTTGGTGGTGTGTGTATGTGTGTGTGTGTGTGTGTGTGTGTGTGTGAGTGTGAGTGTGTGTGTGCGTGCCGGTCAGGGGTTTCTGGATAGGAGAAGGTGTTTACAGGTGGGGTGCGGTGTGGAGGGTTTATCAGAAATGATGGCATCCGACTGAGAAACTACTTTTTTAATCCTCAACAGGAACGTCGTCTTGCAGTGTGTGGTCACCTCGTGGTCACCTCGTGGTCACCTCGTTGGTCACCTCGTTGGTCACCTCGTTGGTCACCTCGCGGTCACCTCGCGATCACCTCGCGGTTATCTCGCGGTCACCTCGCGGTCACCTCGTTGGTCACCTCGTGGTCAGTTCGCGGTCACCTCGCGGTCACCTCGCGGTCACCTCGTTGGTCACCTCGTTGGTCACCTCGTGGTCACCTCGCGGTCACCTCATTGGTCACCTCGTGGTCACCTCGCGGTCACCTCGCGATCACCTCGCGGTTATCTCGCGGTCACCTCATTGGTCACCTCGTGGTCAGTTCGCGGTCACCTCGCGGTCACCTCGCGGTCACCTCGCGGTCACCTCGTGGTCACCTCGCGGTCACCTCGTGATCACCTCGTGCCAATACTGTCTCACTTTCCACTAACTGATCAACTGAACCCAAGAAGAGTTGGTCACCCAGTGAAAAGAGATGATGTTATTTCAAAATGCCAGTGTTCTGTCATTCCTTCATGCCCTGCCAGAATGTCGCTCCCTCGGTAGTGCCCATGGGCACAGCCTAACCTGCCCATTCTTCAATCCCAGACAGTTTCCCTTACACCATGTTCTGTGCATGCGTGTAACAAAAAAACCGTCACAGTGGTAACGAAGAAGCCAAAACGGATGGTCACGCTCACCCCTCTCTGTTATGAAACCATGATGTTTTGAGCAACTTTTATTTTGATAGTTTTCTAGGTGATTTAACATAAACATCTGGTCATTGGTCCTGCGGCGTTACGGGTTGACTAGTGGTCATTTGTGTTGATGCCTTGCATGCCTGTTAATTATGCTGAGTGTTTAAACTCAAAGGAGAGGCTACTCTGGCGAGGTGGGACAACAAAGCATGGTAATCATGATGAATCAATCGTTCTGTGCATTCACACTACCAAGGGAATCTGACAGGGTATGAAGAAATGGCAAACCACCGGCGTGCACCCAGGTTGGTGTGTAGTTTGGTAACCATCATGTTTACACACTGATCCACACCGAGTGTTCAGTCCTTTTATAGACAGCTTTTCTACCTGTGTTGGTTCTCCAAGTGCTTTACATCGTAGCTCACATTCACACACACACTCATACCTGATGGTGGAAGCTGGAAACCACCATCAGGACACATTGGGGGTTCAGGGTCTTGCTCAGAGACACCTCAGCATGAACCCCGGGAAGGTGGATCGAAATTACGACCCTCCGGTTACAGGAAGCTTGTCCTACCCAATGAGCCATCCTTCTAATCGTCACATCCGGTGTGATCTGAAAGCAGTGATTGATCAAATAAAAAAAAAAAAAAAGAGATCTGTCAACGAAAAACAACCAAACTCCAAGATGTGAGGTCACACTGTTTACACACTTTAAGAAATGTTTGAACTGAAGGAAATAAAATGAATAAAAACTTTTTTTTCTCAAAGACTAAAATGAAAAGTGATTGTTTCTCTTTAGAGTAAATATTCCTCTTTATTTGGTGGTGGGCTGTTCTCTCTTTCCCATGTCTGTTCCTCTCCCACACATATCACCCCCTGACCCTCAGTAACAGGACAGTGTCCACATACCACAGGAGCGGCGCCGCGCTGCCTCGGTAATGGTCCCCGTCCATCACAGAGAGGCCGTACAGTTCGGAGCCACTCAGCCTGAGCCTCTTCCCTCCCTCGTTTCTATCCTCCCCACTTCAACAACTCCCCCATTCTCCCTCCCTCTTTAAGAGAAGTGTTTGCTTATTGGGTGGAGCGGAGGGGGGATCGTAACGACACCAAAGATTGTAAACAGAATCTCAACAATATGACTCATATCCACCGACGTGCCAAATAGGAAGTCACACTGCCCAAAGACAGCAGCCATTATTCAGTCACTATGTTGTCATGGCGACCAATTCTGGCTCCGTTACGATAGTCATGACGCCAATTTGATGCAGTGATTAAAACAACGTAGCGACAGATTTTACTTAGCTAGTGATAGCTAGGTTAGGGTTAGAGCCAGAAGGCAGACCCTGGACCTGCTGGAGAGGCTATGTCTCCCAGCTGGACAGGGAACACCTCAGGATCCTCCTGGATGAGATGGAGGATGCAGCCGGGGTGAGAGAAACCTGGGTTCCCGTCTGAGGCTGTAACAGAAGAAACCCAGACTGTGAGACGGACTGTGAGTCGGCTGCAGTCAGGGTTTTTACTTACAGGGGTGTGTACCTTCAGAAAGCTCGCTCCCGGTTGGCAAGGGGGTTGCTATCCTTCCCTGTACTTCTCTACAGCTCCCTCTGACCTTCCCTGTACTTCTCTACAGCTCCCTCTGACCTTCCCTGTACTTCTCTACAGCTCCCTCTGACCTTCCCTGTACTTCTCTACAGCTCCCTCTGACCTTCCCTGTACTTCTCTCCAGCTCCCTCTGACCTTCCTGTACTTCTCTACAGCTCCCTCTGACCTTCCCTGTACTTCTCTCCAGCTCCCTCTGACCTTCCCTGTACTTCTCTCCAGCTCCCTCTGACCTTCCCTGTACTTCTCTCCAGCTCCCTCTGACCTTCCCTGTACTTCTCTCCAGCTCCCTCTGACCTTCCCTGTACTTCTCTACAGCTCCCTCTGACCTTCCCTGTACTTCTCTCCAGCTCCCTCTGACCTTCCCTGTACTTCTCTACAGCTCCCTCTGACCTTCCTGTACTTCTCTACAGCTCCCTCTGACCTTCCCTGTACTCTCTACAGCTCCCTCTGACCTTCCCTGTACTTCTCTACAGCTCCCTCTGACCTTCCTGTACTTCTCTACAGCTCCCTCTGACCTTCCTGTACTTCTCTACAGCTCCCTCTGACCTTCCCTGTACTTCTCTGCCTCCCCGTCAGATAAAGAAAGGCCTTCAAAGTTGGTCAGTCTGACCCAGATTAAAGTTTAGCTTGAAGCATACTGTGAGGTGTGAGTTTGGAGGATTCAGCTCTACATTTATATGTAAATTAAAATTCTAATATTAGGTTCCATCGTGAGCTGGACTGCAGTGGATGGGATCAGAGTGCACGGGGATCAGCTCGTTGGGCTCAGCTCGTTCACCTCAGCAGCAGAAACGATGGATTTTCTCAGTTTCTGATTGAAACCTGCAGCTTTAAAAATGAATAAAGACTTAATGTTTTTGTTGTATGAGCTGGTTTTCATGATGAAAGATGTAAAAAAACAAACTTATTTGTCTCTTTGTGGAAAATTTTTAGGTCCAAATGATGATGATTTCTATCCATCCATCCATCCACTCATCCATCCACTCATCCATCCACTCATCCATCCATCCACTCATCCATCCACTCATCCATCCATCCATCCACTCATCCATCCACTCATCCATCCATCCACTCATCCATCCATCCATCCACTCATCCATCCACTCATCCATCCACTCATCCATCCATCCATCCATCCATCCACTCATCCATCCACTCATCCATCCATCCACTCATCCATCCATCCATCCACTCATCCATCCACTCATCCATCCACTCATCCATCCACTCATCCATCCATCCATCCACTCATCCATCCATCCACTCATCCATCCATCCACTCATCCATCCACTCATCCATCCACTCATCCATCCACTCATCCATCCACTCATCCATCCATCCATCCACTTATCCATCCATCCACTCATCCATCCACTCATCCATCCATCCATCCACTCATCCATCCATCCACTCATCCATCCATCCACTCATCCATCCACTCATCCATCCATCCACTCATCCATCCACCTGGAGGTGTTCTGGTTTCATGATCACAGAGTTTTATTTAAACTTTTCACACTTTTTCAGAAGAAAAACATCAAACATCTTCCGGATTTACACATCAGAATTTTTCTGTGACTGGACAGACAGAACACACACACACACACACACACACACACACACACACACACACACACACACACTACTTGTGTTCACTCCCTCTGAGATCCATCCATCATTATCTCACACCTTTCCGTCGGGCTGGTTTCGCTCTCTCTCCTCTCTGGTATTCTGTTTGTGGTGATCGCCCTCCTTTGTGTGTGTGTGTGTGTGTGTGTGTGTGTGTGTGTGTGTGTGTGTGTGTGTGTGTGTGTGTGTGTGTGCATGTCAGCACACGCTGGTGGACATTCCAGAGGATCCTGTCGTTGATATGAAGGTCTTCAGTGTAAATCAGCACCTACTGATCAACCTCCTCCTCTTTGTATCTCTTGTTTTGAACCTCGATCAACTTCTACGTTAACCATGCGATCTATACCCCCCCTCTCTGAGCCCCTCCAAACACCCATCAAACCAGAGCTCTCATTTAGGAATTCAAACATACACCGGCTTCCATACAGTTGAAATGATTCGTAAAGACGTGGGAGTTCATGGATGCTTGTGTTTGTGTGTGTGTGTGTGTGTGTGTGTGTGTGTGGCCCTGCAACAGCTTGGCGATCTGTTCGAGGTGTATCCTGCCTCTCGCCTGAAGTCAGCCGGTGTTCTATCGAGATCTAAACAACCGGAAGTGAACGACCGGTCACAGAACCTAAAAATAATACACATTAATCAAATAAAAGACACTTGCTTGTATGTTTTAAAATTGTAGATTTTTTTGTTGAAAAATGCAGAGCAGGTGCGAAAAAACCCTAATTCTAATAGAAGTTAGTGTCACACCAGGTCGCAGAAATCGATGGTTAGAACATCTGGAAGGGAGGGGGAGGTGGATGACGCGTTCTGGGCATGTGCAGAGGCGCAAAGCCGCGGATCTCGGCACGACACCGGTGTCCTGACGAGATCTGCGACCATCAAGATCTACGACTTTGCGTGTCTGTGCATGCCCATGCTCCTCCCCCTCCCTTCCAGATGTTCTAAACATCGAGATCTGCGACTTGCCATACTTCTATTAGAATTGGGGTTAAGATTAGGGTTAATTTTCGGAACTCCGATCTATCGAGATCTGCGACCGGTCGCAGATCTTGATGAGGCCGCATAACTCGACCCGACACCGGCTCCAGCTCTCTCTGTGACTCCATTAAGGATAAGAAGGTCAAAACGAAACGAAGACAACAACAGGTTTAATTATTTTCTTTAAAACTGCTCAAACTTTCCTTCCAATCTGTAATATAAACATCCTCCGTTTACGTGGATCAAACATTCCACTCTGGTTCATTAAACGTTCTACTTGCTGGTCATTTCATATCCAGATGTTCTCAGAACGGTTGTCGTCTTTTTCCGTGATCAGAGCCTGAACTTGCCAGCCGGCGTAAATGCCATCAGAGCAGCGGCTGGCGTTACCGTAGAAACGGTGTTTGACCTGGATGCTAGCCGGCATAAACACGAAGCTTCTCCCAGAGAGACCTCTTTCATCTGCGCAGCTCATTAACACACACACACACACTGCTGGCACCCACTGTGTGTAATTACAAAGTCTAATTTCTGTGTTGTTTTCCATTATTTATGAAGTGGTGTCACACTGACCTTCTTCTCGTCCTGCACACACACACACACACACACACACACACACACACACACACACACACACACACACACTTCCATGTCTCTCCTCTTTGCTTCAGTTTAATAAATTTGCTTTGTTTTGTAAAAGAACTGACGACATGAAAATGAAACTAGTTCTGCTTCTTGTTTATATCCTGATACATCCGAGTGTTTATTTCTCTCCGTGGAAACAGTCTGACCTCGCAGCATTGACGTTCACTCGCTCCGCGATGGTGGAGATCGTTTCTTACTGGTGTGGACCGGACAGGACGTATGTAATGCACCCAAACAGTCAGTGTAATCCAGAAAACAGAGCGTTTCCTGAATAAATGTTCTAAACACTGTCTTTAAATTCTCAATCCGAGGAATCGTTGTCATTATGGACCGTATATCGGGGGAAGGATGGCTCAGTGAGTAGGGTGACCGCCCTGTAACCGGAGGGTTGCTGGTTCGATCCCCCGCCATGAGTTCATGCCGAGGTGTCCTTGAGCAAGACACTGAACCCCCAATTGCTCCTGATGGTGGTTTGCACCTTGCATGGCAGCGTCCCCATCAGGTATGAATGTGTGTGTGAATGGGTGAATGTGAGCTACACTGTAAAGCGCTTTGAGTACCGATGCAGGTAGAAAAGCGCTGTATAAGTAGAGTCCATTTACCATTTATTTACCGTATAGCACGGCTTTATCAGCTACAAGACTCGACTCATTTAATGCTTTTACACCTGCATTGGTTCTCAAAGTGTTTTCCATTGTAGCTCCCACACACACACACACACACACACACACACACACACACACACACTTTCATACCTGATGGTTGAAGCTGACATACAAGCTAGAAACCACCATCAGTAGACATTCGGGGTTCAGTGTTTTGCTCAGGGACAACTTGGCATGAACTCTGGGCAAGGGGTTCGAACCCACAACTCTCTGGTTCCAGGACGGTCGCCCTACTCACAGAGACAAACATGGCGGACGGATGCTTGTGTTCATGTCACGCCGTCATCTCTGTTCTCTGATTGGGTAGGACATCATCCCATGACTGCCTCATAAGATAATGCCTGCAGTCCCTGACCTAATTGCTGAAGCAGAGCCAGTAAGTGGCGCCATCTTGGTTAAGTTGTACTTCCCTGTAGAGTACCTTTTTTCAGCTGCAGAACTACAAACATGGCGGACAGATGGCGTCGTCTCTGTTCTCTGATTGGGTAGGATTTTTTCCATTGCTGCTATCAGAAAATAATGCTAGCAATCCCTGACCCGGTTGCTGAAGGACAATTACATTGCACAGAGGCTCTACTGCTGCCAGTCTTGTTTCTTGTTTTACCTTTTTATTGGATACATTTTTCCTCAGAGGTTCTGCTGCACTTTGTGGGATGAGAATTCTTCTCTCACAGCATGTTTAGAAACAAGTGGAACATTTATCTCAGAGAATGTTGGATCCGACACAGAGCACGTCTGCTGCTGTATGAACCCTTCCTGTTTACTAAACCCTTGACCTAAAACAAGCTGATGGTATCTGAATATCTTACCAGTCGGCCGTGACATCGCCCTCATACGGGATGTCGGTAATCAGAGAAAATGTCGCCAATTGGCACCGATAGATTCCTGCCTGAAAGAATTTGCTAAACAGTTTTACTGTTAATGGACTACTATGTAATTTAACATATGCAACATGGGAGACAGAGGAAGAAAGCAGAAACAGACCTTTTTAATTCAATTTTATTCGTACAGCTCGTTATCGCAAAACAACGGTTTCAACGGGCTTTTATTTAAAAAAAAAGAGCAAAAAAAATGTATAAACGCGCAAAATCTAACTAAACAATTTCAGCACACTCCTGTCCCTTAAGTGAGAAAAAACTCCAAAAAAATCAGAAACCTGATGTGGATCCACATGAAGGAGAGATCCCTCCCCCGGGATGAGGAGACTGTTTATTAAATATGATCTTATTCTACTTTAAGAAAATCAGTAGATGTTCTTCATCCTGATGGAAACGGATGGTAGATCAAACACAGAGACCTCTTCAGTCTGACCAATCACAGGACAGGAACACAGAGACCTCCTCAGTCTGACCAATCACAGGACAGGAACACAGAGACCTCCTCAGTCTGACCAATCACAGGACAGGGGCACAGAGACCTCCTCAGTCTGACCAATCACAGGACAGGAACACAGAGACCTCCTCAGTCTGACCAATCCCAGGACAGGAACACAGAGACCTCCTCAGTCTGACCAATCACAGGACAGGAACACAGAGACCTCCTCAGTCTGACCAATCACAGGACAGGAACACAGAGACCTCCTCAGTCTGACCACACCCAGGACAGGAACACAGAGACCTCCTCAGTCTGACCAATCACAGGACAGGAACACAGAGACCTCCTCAGTCTGACCAATCACAGGACAGGAACACAGAGACCTCCTCAGTCTGACCAATCACAGGACAGGAACACAGAGACCTCCTCAGTCTGACCACACCCAGGACAGGAACACAGAGACTTCCTCAGTCTGACCACGCACAGGACAGGAACACAGAGACCTCCTCAGTCTGACTAATCACAGGACAGGAACACAGAGACCTCCTCAGTCTGACCAATCACAGGACAGGAACACAGAAACCTCCTCAGTCTGACCACGCACAGGACAGGAACACAGAGACTTCCTCAGTCTGACCAATCACTGGACAGGAACACAGAGACCTCCTCAGTCTGATCAATCACAGGACAGGAACACAGAGACCTCCTCAGTCTGATCAATCACAGGACAGGAACACAGAGACCTCCTCAGTCTGACCAATCACAGGACAGGAACACAGAGACCTCCTCAGTCTGACCACGCCCAGGACAGGAACACAGAGACGTCCTCAGTCTGACCAATCACAGGACAGGAACACAGAGACCTCCTCAGTCTGACCAATCACAGGACAGGAACACAGAGACCTCCTCAGTCTGACCAATCACAGGACAGGAACACGGAGACCTCCTCAGTCTGACCAATCACAGGACAGGAACACAGAGACCTCCTCAGTCTGACCCCGCCCAGAACAGGAACACAGAGACCTCCTCAGTCTGACCAATCACAGGACAGGAACACAGAGACCTCCTCAGTCTGACTAATCACAGGACAGGAACACAGAGACCTCCTCAGTCTGACCAATCCCAGGACAGGAACACAGAGACCTCCTCAGTCTGACCAATAACAGGACAGGAACACAGAGACCTCCTCAGTCTGACCAATCACAGGACAGGAACACAGAGACCTCCTCAGTCTGACCACACCCAGGACAGGAACACAGAGACCTCCTCAGTCTGACCAATCACAGGACAAGAACACAGAGACCTCCTCAGTCTGACTAATCACAGGACAGGACCACAGAGACCTCCTCAGTCTGACCAATCACAGGACAGGAACACAGAGACCTCCTCAGTCTGACCACGCACAGGACAGGAACACAGAGACTTCCTCAGTCTGACCAATCACAGGACAGGAACACAGAGACCTCCTCAGTCTGATCAATCACAGGACAGGAACACAGAGACCTCCTCAGTCTGACCAATCACAGGACAGGAACACAGAGACCTCCTCAGTCTGACCACGCCCAGGACAGGAACACAGAGACCTCCTCAGTCTGACCAATCACAGGACAGGAACACAGAGACCTCCTCAGTCTGACCAATCACAGGACAGGAACACAGAGACCTCCTCAGTCTGACCAATCACAGGACAGGAACACGGAGACCTCCTCAGTCTGACCAATCACAGGACAGGAACACAGAGACCTCCTCAGTCTGACCCCGCCCAGAACAGGAACACAGAGACCTCCTCAGTCTGACCACACCCAGGACAGGAACACAGAGACCTCCTCAGTCTGACCAATCACAGGACAGGAACACAGAGACCTCCTCAGTCTGACCAATCACAGGACAGGAACACAGAGACCTCCTCAGTCTGACCCCGCCAAGAACAGGAACACAGAGACCTCCTCAGTCTGACCACACCCAGGACAGGAACACAGAGACCTCCTCAGTCTGACCACACCCAGAGGGTCCATCAGGAACCTGAAACCCTTCTTAGGTTGATAGAAATTGCTCAAATGGTGCCCGACCAAATATTTCTCTGCTTCACTGCAGACACGTTCGCCATCTTTCTGCGGGTCTTCACACATGGCTGAAAGTGTAGATGTGTGTGTGTGTGTGTCACACCTGCAGAAACAATGAACTTGTGTTTTCTTGTCTCTTTGTTTTTCTGGATGAGTGGAACGGCTGACTCATGACATTTTCCAGGTTAACCACAAACCAAGACTTTATTTCTGTTAGAGTCTCGCCATGGAAACGTCAGGACTGATTTACGATTACCAAACCAATAGAAGGAAATAATTCTTCTTTTTAAACACAGTACGAAACAAAAGCTCATTTATTAAATAAATTTATGTCTATGATTTTTTTTTTTTTCCTCCAGAGACGAACGTTTAGCTTCGTATTTAAATGAGACGTCAGATTTTTTTTTTACTCACCTGATGCAATCATTGCACATTCAGCAGTTTTTATTCCAGCCTGACGGTATGATGTTTGTGTGTGTGTGTGTGTGTGTGTGTGTGTGTGTGTGTGTGGGTCTCAGGTTTAGAAAAACATTTCTCTGACTGGAGGAGACTTCCAGAGAAATCTGATAAGATCTGAAATCTTTTTAACCCCCATGCTCACCTGTCACACCTGTAAAAACATCCCCAGATTACCTCACCTCCTCCTGAAAGAGAAGAATGGAACAATAGGTAGTTTTAACATCTGTAACCGAAGAGCTGCAGGTTCAATCCTCGAGTTCACGTCTGCTCCTGATCTCTGAAAGAACTCCTAAGTTCATTAAAAAAGAGACAGAGAAAAAGAGAAAATCAGTTCTTAATTTAGTTTTCCTTGTTTCTTCAGAACACTGTCTAAAGCAAGGGTGGGCAAATGTTTTGGTTGGCGGGCCAGATTGAGTTCTAACATTTGACCAGGGGGCCAGAACAGGATCAGATGGATGGCATGCTTTGGTAACCTTTAGATTAGACGATAGAATGATGCTAGATTTTAAACAAGCGCTAAATGTTAAATGAGACGTTGGAGGGATCTGGTTTGGTGACCTCAGGATCGGATCTCTGCTTTTTGCAGATGATGTGGTCCTGTTGGCTTCATCGGACCGTGATCTCCAGCTCGCAGTGGATCGATTTGCTAACGAGTGTGAAGCGGCCAGGATGGGAGTTAGCACTTCCAAATCCGAGACCATGGTCCTCACGCTTGTTTACGTGCGTGTAATGGCCCCAATGTCTTTCCATATCTGTACACACTGTTTATTTTGTGGGGCGTCATAGAGACACACACATTTTAATGGGAGCAGTGTTGGTGTTTTTGGTGCCATCTAGTGACCAACAATCAGAATTACAAGGAAAATAAAACATTAACAAGGTTTATTTATTTAATGTTTTATGTTCGGCTGGCCGGATTAAATCGTTTAACGGGCCGCATGTGGCCCGCGGGCCGTAGTTTGCCCACCCCTGGTCTAAAGAGTCCAAGCTCAGACCGGGTGTCTCACATCAGAGATGATTTAGTGGCACAGTATTAGAAACATTCTAAAATCACACAGCATCCCGTCTGTTGGCCTCCTCTGAATGATGATGGTTGTATGATCCCATCCTGCAGGTCAGGCTGCTTGCCAAGGCTTACTGATGGTTGCCAAACTTTTCCAAACACGGAGACACCATCAGCAGAACTCATTGATCAATAATCCAAAGTAAAGCATCCTCCACTCGGTTGGCAGACAGCACTGAAACATGCATGGGCTTCTTTCTGGTGTTTATGTCAGTGAGTGAACCTGAAGGCTCCTCTGTAGCTTGATCTGGATTATTGATCAGTTTTACAAGCTGCTGAAAATCAGGTCTTGTTTAAATACCGTTGAAATGATCAAAAAATGATTGCCGTGTTCCATGAAGGTTTTCTTCTTCTTCTTCTTTTTTCATTATTTCTCTCCAGGGGTCGCCACAGGAAGTCAGTTTCTTCCATCTAACCCTATCTGCTGCATCCTCTTCAGTCACACCAACTATCTTCATGTCTTCCTTCACTGTATCCATGAACCTCCTCTTTGGTCTTCCTCTAGTCCTCTTTCCTGGTGGTTCCAAACCCAGCATCCTTCTTCTCTCCTCTGCACATGTCCAAACCATCTCAGTCTGACCTCTCTGACTTTATCTTACATCTCAATAAAAATCTAATCTTTTCTAAATTTAATATTTACATTAATTAGGATTAATCATCTAACCAATAGGGGAACATCATTTAAGACATCATATTCCAAAACAATCCTGGGTTCAGTGGAAGCTTAATCTTAGTTTTTTATCCAGAAGGGAATGATTTTCTTTCAGGACCATGTCCACAACGTTCACATGAAAGATCCACTTCTGGAAACATAGGATCATTTCTTTCTGTAAAGGTTTTTAAAGTGGATTAAAAACATGTCGGCTGCACTCTGATGAGGAGGAGTCCAGACCCCAGGCTTGTTTGAGATGATCAGAGTTAGCTGTACAATCAGTCTTAAAGAGATCACGTCATGTTGTAGAAATAGAACCTATTCAGTACGTCTTCCGTTCCGTCATTTTCCGCTTGTTCCGGGACCGGGTCGCAGGGGCAGCAGCCACAAACAGAAAACCCAGGCTTCTCTCACTCCAGCTGCATCCTCTAGCTCACCCGTAAGGATCCCAAGTCGTTCCTCGGCCAGCTGTGAGACATAGTCTCTCCAGCGGGTCCGGGGTCTGCCTCTTGGTCTCCTCCCAGTGGGACGTGCCCGAAACACCCCGCCTGCGAGGCGCTCGGGGGCATCAGGACCAAATGCCTGAACCCCCCCATCCGGCTCCTCTCGACCTGGAGGAGGAGTGGCTCGACACCGAGCTCCTCCCAGATGGCAGAGCTCCTCACCCGATCTTTGAATGAGACCCCAGCCACCCTGCAGAGGAAGCTCATTTCGGCTGCTTGTATCATGTTGTAGAAAAAGAACCTTTTCAGTACGTCTCATCATCATAATAATAAAAATTTTATTTGTATTGCACTTTCTATCTCCAGTGGAGATCTCAAAGTGCTACAATGACCAAAAGAAAGGAACAACAAACAGCAAAATTAAATAAAACCAAAACAAAAAACAACACTAAAAACTTTACTGAAAAGTCTTTAGAAATAAAAATGTCTTCAGTCTTTTTTGTGGAGCCCTCAAGCTCTCAGGAAGATCGTTCCAGAGCCGTGGAGCAGCTGCCTGGAAGGCCCTGTCCCCCATAGTGGAAAGTTTGGTCCTTGGTTGATGCAGGCAGGAGGAGGAGGAGCGCAGGTCTCAGACAGTGGTGTGGAGGGTTAGGAGGAGGAGGAGCGCAGGTCTCGGACACTGGTGTGGAGGGTTAGGAGGAGGAGGAGCGCAGGTCTCGGACACTGGTGTGGAGGGTTAGGAGGAGGAGGAGCGCAGGTCTCGGACAGTGGTGTGGAGGGTTAGGAGGAGGAGGAGCGCAGGTCTCGGACAGTGGTGTGGAGGGTTAGGAGGAGGAGGAGCGCAGGTCTCGGACAGTGGTGTGGAGGGTTAGGAGGAGGAGGAGCGCAGGTCTCGGACAGTGGTGTGGAGGGTTAGGAGGAGGAGGAGCGCAGGTCTCGGACAGTGGTGTGGAGGGTTAGGAGGAGGAGGAGCGCAGGTCTCGGACAGTGGTGTGGAGGGTTAGGAGTTCTTGGAGATAAACAGGTGCAGTGCCGTGTATGCACTGATGGGTGAGGAGGTCTGTATTTAACGGGTAGCCAGTGTCAACAGATCAATATCAATCTCTCCTGGATGACTGGGAAAGATGGGGAAATGTCCTAGTGAGGTGTTCCAGTTACTAGGACATAACTGGAACCACAGCTGCACCACCAAGCAGCTGTTCTGAAGCTCTATGTTCGACTGATTCATTAAGATTTCAACGTGATTTTATGTCACGGAATCAGAAAATCTCTCATAACACTAGAAAAAGAAACTAGATTGACAAAAAAAAGTCGAGAAATTTTATTGACTCTAGTGACTAGAGGGTCTGAATACTCGCAAAATATATCCTAAAAGTAGCTGAGTTGGCAACACTGACTTCCTTTTTTTACCCCCTAAACACCTTGCGGTCGACTTGAAATCAGTCTGTGGGCAGCCAGTGGGGCCCAATCGACTGGTTGGGATAGACGGTTGAGAAGGTGACTGATCAGATCTGCAAGGATCGATGATTATTTTTATTTAAACCAGAGTTTAATTTTTATTTTATCTCCTCGTTATCACCTGATAAACAGTTTAATTGTTCAATCGTGCTGAAAAAATCCCTTCTGCAGATGCAGCAACACTGAATTTTCTTTTACACATTATCTGCTTTAGAAACGGTTTCACTGCTAGAGGAAATCAAATGAACATCGGGGTCGTCACGGTGATGAAAGCAGCTCATTTAAAGATTCAAACTGTTTGATTTGTCATGTTTTTATCTGTGGATGTGATTTTACATATTAGTATTTCTATGGTTAAGAAGCTTCTCAGCGGTCTGTCCGACGGCGGATCCATGAGACCCGGCCGTGAAAACGTACTTAATATTTCATTTTATTTGAATAAAACAGTTCATGTTAACGAACATCAATGAAATGAATGTAAACAGAATACTTTATTAATCCCCTGCTTGTGTGTCCAGTGGTGTTGTAAACACTCTCGTGGCGTTGTTTACCTCTAGTTATTTTTCTGGTCTCTTCGTCTCAAACGCAGACGGTGCTTTCTTCATCCCTGAAGTGAAGTTTGAGCTGCAGTGCAAACAGAAGAAACCAAGAATGGAAAACATTATTTATATACAGTATGTAGATGTGGACGAGGATGGTAACACTGTCCTTTCTGTATGGAGTTTGCATGTTCTCCTCATGTATGTGTGGGTTTTCTCTGGTTTCCTCTAAAAACATACATGTTAGGTTGACTGGCTGATAGGAAACTGATATCTCTAGCAGCGGATCAATAAAGTATTCATTGTTGAAACTACCGTAAATTCCGGACTATAAGCCGCTACTTTTTTCCCAAACTTTCAACCCTGCGGCTTATTCAGTGATGCGACCAATTTATGTAATTTTTCTAACGGCCGTCAGCGGCGCTCGAGTAGAAAAGGTGAGATTTAGACCGATAGAGGAAGACTGCAACTTCTTGTCTTGTGCATAAATTAAATTAGCGTGAACATACCCTCATCATGGAAAATGCAAAAAGAAAGGCATATGACGCAGCTTTCAAGCTAAAAGCAATCGAGCAGTCCGATAAAGAAGGAAACAGAGCTGCTGCACGTAGATGAGGACGGCTTACCGTGATTTTTACAAGTACGGTATGTTCTTTTACCAGACCTGTTTACTGTGTTGCTACCATTAACTGCCCTGTCACCGTTTGGGATGATAGTTATATTATTATTATTAAAACTCTCTCGGTGTACCGTCTTTCTTTGTAAATATGTATAATATGTATTTGCAACTGTATATTTTTGTAATGTATTTATTTATATTTATTTTAGACATTTATTCTGATATGTTTTGCACGGGTGATTGAAAAAGGAGGGGCGGAACAAACGCGGGGTGACGGGTTTAAGTGGGGACCGGTAAAGGTGAGGGACAGACAAAACAAAAGGTGAAGAGGGGGTAAAAAGTTGGTTAAAGAAAAACCCACCTGTTTGTGGACGCAGCGGACAATAGTGGATATATATTTTTCCCTCGCTTACTTTTGGAAATATACACTTTTTTTCCTTGGATTACTTTCAACGGGACCCGGACTCTGCAGGCCTGCATCAAACCTTAAGAATCATTTTCCGTTCATTTTGACGGCTGTGATTTTTGGACTGTGGACTTTAATGAAGGACATTTAGTTTCATTGGCGGGACTTGAAGTCGGGTTTGGGTTAATTTTGTGTTTGTGTTTTAATGTGGGCACATGCGGCTTATATACAGGTGCGGCTTGTGTATGTACAAAATCGGTTTTCCTCTTAAAATGTGGTGGGTGCGGCTTATAATCAGGTGCGCTCTATAAGCCGGAAATTACGGTAATCTCTTCCTTGAACTGGTCCTCAGCTCGCTCTCCTCTCTTTGTTACTATTTGAGCTTCTCTCGTTATCTTCTGATGTAACGATGTGGATCAAACTCAAACTCTAAAGATTATTTCTGTATTTTTAAAGTTTTATTTTGCAGCTCGAAGAGATTTTATTTCAACTAAAAGCTGCTAAAAGTTTCTGAAAAGAAAGAAAACTCACTTTGAGTTTCTGACTGAAAGTTTAAGAAAAGTCTCACATTTAAAAACAAATAGAATAATAAAGTGAAATATTTAAAAATGATAAAAAATTCAGTGCGTTTACACGACCGGGAGGGAGATTTGTGATAAAGAGTGAAAATAAGAAGTTTTTAATGGGGACACGTTCCCTCCATCAACATGGAGTTTATTCATACGTGTAAAGAAACAGTTTTACTTTTTTGGGAAGAAGCGATAACAAGACACCAGAGAATAATGAGGAATAAAAAGCAGATGGATGTTAGAAAGCAGGAGATGGGGCGGAGGCGAGCGTGCTCAGGCTCTCCGGCATCACAACATGTTTTCAATCGCTTCCACATCCATCGCTGACAGCTCGGAGATTCTCTGTAAATGTTGCAGATTCGTTCAGACCTGTTCCCATATTTCCTGAGCTCCCATCTCCCAGCATCAGAGGTGCTCACTTTTTTTTTTTTTTTCAGCACTCGAGCGAATCTCAAAATGTCCAAGTCAAAATGATCCACCCACAAAAATAGAAAACATCGGATGATTTTCAAATGGATTGAGGTTTTTTTTGTATGTTTCTTGTATGTTTTTTGTGTGTAGGCGCACCGTGACTGACCCGAAAAAAACAAGATTACAAAACACACATATGAATGAAATATTAACCATTTTTGTTTTGATGACTTGAATCAGCCGGGATGTAAAGTCTGGACGATAGCTGCTGACAGTCAGCCTCAAGCACACTTCTAAATGTTCGTTAGTCATGACGGAGCGGTGTTTGGTTTTAATAATATTTATGTAGAAAAAGACTGACTCACATGAAAAGGTGGAGGTCATGGAGTCAGAGAGTTTCTGATCAAAACATCCCTCAGAGCCAATCAGCTGTCAGGTACATGTTGACAAGACTCTATTTCCCATCATGCCTTTAGTGTTTGTAGTCCATGCTGGCAGCCGTAGTTGGTAAAAGTACCGTAATTTCACGACCATTAGGCGCACCGTACGAAAAGGCGCAGTCTCAGTCACACACCGCCTTACAACAACACACACACAAGCATGCAAATGTGTGTATTAAAAAATAGATCGGGAGCAAAACTGAGTTTGGTTGTGTTTTATTTAAGTAGTAACGATACTAAACAAACACATTACCGGTAATAGTCTTTATTCAAATCCATCAAAGTCCTCATCCTCTGTTTCAGAGCAGGTCCACTTCGCTCCTCGCTGTCAAAGTCACTGTCTGTACTGTGCGGCTCCTCAGAAAGGATACCAGCTTTTGAGAAAGCTCGGATAACAGTACCAGCAGACACGTTAGTCCAAGCATCTACAATCCATTGACTCGTTTATGCTGAAATGTCTCGCGGCGGCTCGATTCCCATGTTCCTCCGCGTAGCTGATTGCCTTCAGCTTAAACTGAGCGTCATAAGTGTGTCTCTTTGCCATTTTCAGGGTTAAAACAGCAATGTTGTTCATACAGCACATACCTTTTTATACACAATCCACGCCCACACTTCACTCTTTAACGTTCTCATGCCTTTTCTTTTAGGTCCGCCTTTTCTCACACACAAGGCGCACCGCTCATTTTGAAGAAAATCTAAGACGTTTATATGCACCTTATAGCCGTGAAATTACGGTAACTACGCTTACCTGGTTTAAAGCATGCGTCCGCCTGTTGCAAGTTGGCCCTGACTCATTCCAAAAGAGACTTTTTTTTGTTTTCTATTTGTACACGGAGATGAGGTTTGGACCCAGTGGGATTCAAACCAGGCATCTCCCGGTCGAAAGAAGGATTTTTTTACCACCGTGCCACCGCCTCCTCCACGAGCCTACTTTTTATATCATGCCGCCATCGATCGGTACTTCCTCCATGATCGACCGATATGTCCCGATCGACGTAACGAGCCCCTCTGGTTTACACCATCGTGTTTTCAGGAAATAATGAGCAAAACTTTTTGCTCTGTAAACAAAAATGATTGGTTGGTGTTTTTTTAGCTTCCGCTCTGCGCTCACGCTCCATAGTGAAGCCTGGTAGGTCAGACAGGAAACGGGAACCTGATGGATTGGCTGCAATAAGGGGGTACAGGGTACGGTGTGTAGATTCACTCACTCCTGGTTGCTAACGCGGTTACCGTGTAATCACTGTTTATTTTGAGTTCTAAAAATCCTCATTGGTGGAAACGGTGACTGAATTGGTTTAATTGGAAGGAGCTGAACGTTAATTTTCTTCCTTCGTGGTTTTTTAAAAAAGCTTTGGAGGTTTTTAGTGAATCAAAAACCTCCAATGAGGCCGAACTGATGAAAATGAAGGGGTTTGTTCAGTCTGAGCGGCTTCCATCCAGATGAACGTAGCAGGTAAACACCTGTTCAGACAGGAAATAAAATCAGTTACCACCAGTTTGACTGTTTTTAAGTTCTATGGAAGAAAAAAAACATCCTGTTTCAGGGTTTGAAGGGAGGCTCTTCTCTCCTAATTGGACAAAAAGCCATGGCAGGTTTTTCCTAATTAAACGTCTCCAGAAGCTAAAACATAAAGAAGAAGAATCCATTTAGTTTGGACTCATTAGCCAAAGTTACAAAGTGAATTTAGAGGTTTGACACTTTTTTTTTTGTTCATCTCGTCTTCTGTGTGTCCAGAGAAACTCAGACACTCCTTTAAGTCAAGCATTTATTCAGATTTTACATTTTCTTTCCATAAATTGCTCCTAAATGAGGAGCTGGTCTAGCTTGATCCATCAGACTGAGTCTTTATCTCTGGGTACCAGTCTGACCTCGCAACATTGGGGTTTACTCACATGATGGGCAGATCGTTCCCTTCTGTTGGGGACTGGATGTGACGTATTTAATGCACCCAAACTGTCAGTTTAGTCCAGAAAACAGAGTGTAAAAACAAATCTTTCCTAAATAAACGTTCTAAACACTGTCTTTAAATTCTCAATTTGGGGAATCGTTACCAACATGAACCATAATTCAGGGTGGATCTCCTTTTATAAGCTAGAGAACTACAAACATGGAGGATGGACGCCGTCATCTCTGTTTGATAAAGTTTGTAGTACCTGACCTAGTTCTTTGAAGGAAACCCTGGTTACCACGGTGAGGGTAGGAACGTAGATCCTGGTTACCATGGTGAGGGTAGGAATGTAGATCCTGGTTACCATGGTGAGGGTAGGAACGTAGATTCTGGTTACCATGGTGAGGGTAGGAACGTAGATCCTGGTTACCATGGTGAGGGTAGGAACGTAGGTCCTGGTTACCATGGTGAGGGTAGGAACGTAGATCCTGGTTACCATGGTGAGGGTAGGAACGTAGGTCCTGGTTACCATGGTGAGGGTAGGAACCTAGATCCTGGTTACCATGGTGAGGGTAGGAACGTAGATCCTGGTTACCATGGTGAGGGTAGGAACATAGATCCTGGTTACCATGGTGAGGGTAGGAACATAGATCCTGGTTACCATGGTGAGGGTAGGAACGTAGGTCCTGGTTACCATGGTGAGGGTAGGAACATAGATCCTGGTTACCCTGGTGAGGGTAGGAACATAGATCCTGGTTACCATGGTGAGGGTAGGAACATAGATCCTGGTTACCATGGTGAGGGTAGGAACGTAGGTCCTGGTTACCATGGTGAGGGTAGGAACATAGATCCTGGTTACCCTGGTGAGGGTAGGAACATAGATCCTGGTTACCATGGTGAGGGTAGGAACATAGGTCCTGGTTACCATGGTGAGGGTAGGAACATAGATCCTGGTTACCATGGTGAGGGTAGGAACGTAGATCCTGGTTACCATGGTGAGGGTAGGAACGTAGGTCCTGGTTACCACGGTGAGGGTAGGAACATAGATCCTGATTAAAACACTTCCTGCTTACGTGGCGGAGATCAAAATCCATGAACAAGAACAACCTGCTGTTCAAATATCATCACAATACTAGACAAGAGAGCTTCCAGATTCTTTAAACATGCAGGAAAGAAATAAAAAAAAACCACTTCAGGAATGTCTTTAAAAAAAAAAAGATTCTTTTTTTTTGTCTGTTTATTTGTCTGTTTGAGATGTTTTGAAGCTGAAAGCAATAAGAAGCCATTAAAAGAGAGGATCCAGATGGAAGGAATGAAAACAGATAATTAGAGGTTCTGCTCCGTGGAGATGCTTATCTTTTTAGCGGCCTGGTTTCCTGCTTCTCTCTAGATTCTAATGAAGTGCTAATATGTTCCAGCGTGAGGGCGTGGCCTCTCCTAGCTCCCGTTAGCTCACCAGTATAGAAACATCTGGCCTCTGATGGAGACCTTATTTTTACTTTTGAAGATTTTTCTCTCGCTCGCTAACGAGGTCGTTGACGCCTCTGAGGAGCGAACCGCAGATAAACAAACACAGTAATGGCGTGCATGGAGAGAGCCCGTGCAAGCTTAGGCTTAGTCTTTCTCACATGTTGCATCATGGTCGTGCAAAAAATACGACCACAGAGAAGTAAAACTTCAACACGTGCAGGTTTCTCAGTAGACCTGCTTTCCTGAATACACTGACCATATGGTTACACACGTCACATCTCGACCAGAACGCAGTATAGCAAACAATACCCGACGCTGCGGGTTCCGCAGTGAAAGAAACAGTTGGACGTATCTGCTGAATTTTACTTACAAATGATGAGTTCTTCAAACTAAGTGACTCGTCCATTACCGTCTGAAAACGTGTAAACGTAAACAAGCAGGAGTGGAAAGGTTGCTAGGAGCTGTAAAAAGATGGAGGCAGGTCTTAAAGTCAGTAGACCAGCAGATATTAAGACACACACAGCTAAACATTAAGACACACTTTGATCTTTTCTGGATTCTTCTGAGGTTTTTGTTTCCAACCAATAAAAATACACCAAAAATAGTAGAAAAAGTTTCAATAAAATTTTCTGGACAGTTTAATTCTTGATCGAGACGTTTCGACTTCCATCCGGAAATCATTTTCAATCTGAATGAAATGGACTGAAAACTGGATCTATTTATACTAACCTGAGTAAAAGGTAAAAAATAGTAAGAAGGGCTCGACCAATGAGCCTGTGTTACCTATGATGGCCGTGAATGGCTCCTATTGTAACCACAGACCAGTAAACGAACCTATTATAAAAATGCTAAAAGCCTAGTGAATAGAAATTCCTGCTAACGAGAGGCGTGAAACTAGGTCACGAGGTGTCATCTTTAGTCCATGGCTTCAAAGGGCTGCTGTAAATACCGGGCAGAATGTATCTAATGCCTCCACTCCGATTCAGTGAGGGATTCTCTTTCATCATAAAGATGGCTTCCTTCACACCTGTTTCGGTTAGATACATTTGGAGGCGTTGAACAGGGAGGTTCAGGCTCTCAGGCTCTCCATCCGTCCATTCACACATTTAAACCAGTAAAGAGCTTTAAATGGAACTGCTTACAGTTAATTCAGATATTATTGAGGAAACTCATGTGTCCGGTAGCTCCAAGCAGTCAAAGAGAGAGCTTCAAAGAGAGCTTCAAACAGCCTCAGAGCAGCTGCTAGGTGGTGCTGTGTTGGGTGGGTTGGAGCTGGAACAGCCGCTGGTGGAACACACGACAGTTGGCCCTGCACTAATGCGGAATGTGGTTCACTGTGGCAGTGTGCCAGTGGACCCTAATAAGATGTTAAACTGTCTCTAAAAGCTCTACATCTTGATCCTTCACTGTGGTGGAACAACAGCAGCAGTCCACCATCTTTAGTTCCACATGTCTTCATCATAGTGAGTGGTTCACTAGTTCTCAAACCATTTTATCAGATTGAAAATGATTTCTGGTTGGAAGTCAAAACGTCTCGATCAGAAAATACGCTGTTTAGAAAACACTAAGAAGCCTTTTCTACAAGCTATAGATGAACTGATAAAGTTTGTGATGTAGGACAGGGGAAGACATATGTCCGACTCCTTCGGATCCATTTTTTTCTTTGATTCTTCACCTGTTTATCAGAATAAGTCTGACCAACGGAGGCAGGTTTGATCCTCAGTACAGAAAATAAATGAACAAACAGTAAACACATGGATGCTATGTCGATAAGTCAGAGTCGCCGGTCTGTCGGTGTGGGAAGATCCTCCGTGCAAACATTAACACATAAATCCTAGAAACGTGCACCAGATTACTTGACTGGAACCAGAAACAGTCAAACAGAATTAAAGAGGATTAAAAAGAAGAAACGTTCGCGTGAATAAAAACATTTTCTTCATTCAGTGTGTTTGTAGGAGTACATCCATCGTGGGCGACCGTGGAACCGATTCATGTCTTCAGTCAGGATTAGAATCCCACTTTGTCTTTTTTAAACTCTGTCTTCATCCCTCAAATCCCTCCAACCCCCTCTTCCCTCCAACATCAAAATATTTTACACATCTTTTAAATGGGTTCTATTGATATTTGCTTGGTTTTGTTTGAAAGAAAGTCTCCATGAATCTCAACAGCATCCAGCCTTCACTGCTGAAGATGAAGCTACAACGAGCAGGGGGCGGCAGGGAGGGGTAGACTACCTGACCAACAGACCACAGTACGTGAGGCTGCAAGACTGTGTGATCAGATAGTCTGCAACACGAGAGCTCCACAAGTCACAGTCCACTCTCCTTTTCACGTCAGTCTTCTGGTGTAACTCCAACACCTGTCACGGTTCAAACTCAACATCAATGTCACCAAAAAAAAGCTGGTAGTTCTGAGCTCTTTTGGACGTTTCCTTGGTATTGAAAGGCTGGATGTCTCCAGACACCAGGTGTTCACACCAACAACAAACTGGACTGTTAACGAGCCTTCTGTACCGTGTCCTGTTGGTGTGGAGGAATAACAAAGAGGGACAGGAGGAAACTGGACAAGCTGAGGAGGACTAGCTCTGACCTGGGCTGTTCTTTGGTCAGAAGAGGATCCATGACACCCCTTCACCCCTCTTTATGAGACAGCGAGGAGCTTGAGCAGCTCATTCAGACAGAGGCTCCTGCACCCACAGTGTAAAAGGAGCTCCAGGCGGTCTTTTGTACCGTCAGTAGTGAGATTATTTAACCGTTTTTAAAGGACCCATCTCATGCAAGATGGACTTTCCAGAGTTTTCTAGCTTGTAAGAGTGATGTCCGGGCCTTGTGTGTGTGTGTGTGTGTGTGTGTGTGTGTGTGTGTGTGTGTGTGTGTGTGTGTGTGTGTGTCTTTCTAGATTGATTTAGCCCGTTTTTCTGTGGATTTCTGGTACGCTCAGACAAAACAACCAATGAGCAGATGTCTCAAGTATGACGTAGCCAGGACGGACTTCACACACGCCCCCCTCCCTCCTCACCACCCACTCGCCCTCCTCACCCGCCTCCACTCCGGCCTTACGCCCTCACAAACTCGCTTTCAACGTCCGATATACAGGCTGGTTCGCTGCTCTGCGTCTTTTTTATTTTCTTGCTTGAAACACGCTTTTTGTAGCTACGCACGGGTTTACGCCCGCCTTCCCCCTCCCGCTCAGAGATGGGCAGAGGAATAGCGTCTCAGTGAGAGCAGAGGGCGGAGCTTGTACTTTCTCAGGACGGGCGGGGGGATGAGCGATACCCAGCCTTTCATAGTTCCGGGTCTGTGACTGCGCTCCACCAAATCAATATATTTTCATAACTATGGTGTAATGCATGTTGTAAACGTGTGTGTGTGCAGAGGATACAATGCATGAGATGGACCTTTTAAAGACATTTAATAATTGATCTTATTTTATTTTTTGGGATTCCTGTCAGTTGAACTTCTGTGACTAATTAATTTCCCTTCAGGGAAAAATAAAGTTACTCTCTCTAACGTGACTGAGACAAAACGGTAGAGGAAACGTGCAAGCGGAAACCGACGGCCTTCATAAAGATGTATTAATTAGAGCCCATAAAGGCTAAAAGGATGGACTATCGATTTGCAACATCATTCTGAGCCCAAATAAACGGGAGTTTGTAGTGAAGTGGATCAATAAGCCAGAAACGAACCACAGTAAACGCTGCTGACGCATTGCAGACGTTCTGCTTCCACTCAGCGCTGACCACACCGAGGAAGCACAGGGATTCCCATGTGGTTGGGTCACGATGTGGCTTTGGGAGGGGGGTCCCAGAGGGAGGCAAAAAGTCAGAGAAGTTCAGAGAGTAAAAACCCCGACTGTTCCTGATTAAACTCCTGGCTGATGATCAGACAGGATGTGGTTCATCTGCTCTCAGAGGAACACAGACATCCTCACGTTATGTAAAGCCCCAAGAAACCAAAACCCCAGTAAACATCTGGATGTGAGGCTTCATCAAAACCAGAGACATCATTTATGAAGCAGACTTAAACCCAAATTCAAGCGTTTCCTGGGATCTACGAAAACTGAGCTAATTGTAAATACGTGGAAGTGCATGGACAGGAAGGTAGATCCTGGTTACCATGGTGAGGGCAGGAAGGTAGATCCTGGTTACCATGGTGAGGGCAGGAAGGTAGATCCTGGTTACCATGGTGAGGGTAGGAATGTAGATCCTGGTTACCATGGTGAGGGTAGGAACGTAGATCCTGGTTACCATGGTGAGGGTAGGAATGTAGATCCTGGTTACCATGGTGAGGGTAGGAACGTAGATCCTGGTTACCATGGTGAGGGTAGGAACGTAGATCCTGGTTACCATGGTGAGGGTAGGAACGTAGATCCTGGTTACCATGGTTAGGGTAGGAACATAGATCCTGGTTACCATGGTGAGGGTAGGAACGTAGATTCTGGTTACCATGGTGAGGGCAGGAAGGTAGATCCTGGTTACCATGGTGAAGGTAGGAACGTAGATCCTGGTTACCATGGTGAGGGTTTGAACGTAGATCCTGGTTACCATGGTGAGGGTAGGAACTTAGATCCTGGTTACCATGGTGAGGGTAGGAACGTAGATCCTGGTTACCATGGTGAGGGTAGGAATGTAGATCCTGGTTACCATGGTGAGGGTAGGAACATAGATCCTGGTTACCATGGTGAGGGTAGAAACGTAGATCCTGGTTACCATGGTGAGGGTAGGAATGTAGATCCTGGTTACCATGGTGAGGGTAGGAACGTAGATCCTGGATACCATGGTTTCCGTTTTTCACTTTTCGTAGAAAACGTCCCCTTAATTGTTTCAAAATAAAAGCTACGTTATTTAAGCGTTGTCAGCCATGAGGCAGGTTCAGGTGGTCCCGGCTGACTGAGGAAACGCTGTGACAAGTATCGATGTGTTTACAGGTTTATATTTAGACACAGCGCCACCTGATGGTGTTGCATTGTGTTTATTTTCTCCTCCGTGTTGCACCTGCGTCTTTTCTCGTCACCTGCTTTTCATTCGTCGTCGGTTTGTGATTTTATCTTCTGGCGGTTCCTGTTTGACACGTTCATCTCACTCAGTCTCACTTTGATTTCTATTCTCCTCCTGTGTTTGTAACTTAGTTACCAGATTATAAAAGTAATTGGTTACAGACTAAAGTAACTGGATTACAATACTAGTGACCCCTTAGTTCTTTACTTACTGTTTCGGAGAACCCTCAAATATTTAGGATTATAATTTGTTTTATCCCTTATGGAGGAAATTTACGTTTCCAACTCACTCTTGGACCTTGTGAGACACCACAAGGTCCAAGAGACACCATGTGAGGTCCAAGAGGGCTCTTGCCTTATGATTGCAATGATAACATTAACCTTCATCGAGGAACGGATGTCTCACAGCAGCAACAGAATTTTTCACCTGTTTTGGCTCTTGAGAGCCAAACTCTTTTGGCTCTCAAGTTGCAAGAGAGAGTTCCAAACAAGAGCAGCTGTTCACCACAAACAGCTGCTAAGTGGTGCCAAGTTAGTTAGGGTGGAGCTGGAACAGCAGCTTGATGGACCGGCCACTTGTTGGTATAGACCTAGAGGCCACATTCGGCCCGTTAAACGTTTTAATCCGGCCCGCAAAACTCGAAAATGTAAAAAAAATATAAACCTTGATAGTCTTATTTTCCCTACTATTCTGATGTTTCGTCCCTAGATGGCGCACTCTGGATTTATTGGCTTTGTTGAGAAAATAACACTGCTCCTATTAAAATGTGTGTGTCTCTATGATGCGCACAGTGTCAAAATAAACTGTGCACAGATATGGAAAGCCATCGGGCCCAATACACACACGTCAACAAACGTGTTAGATGTTAAAACAAACAAAATGTTACATCAAGAGCTTACATTTCAAACCTAGTGCCGCTAGATTTGAAATTTAAAGCTCTTGATGTAACATTTAGCACTTGTTTAAAATCTGGCGTCATTCTATCGGTCTAATCTAGCGGTTACCAAAGCATGCCATCCATCTGATCCTGTTCCCCCTGGTCAAATGTTAGAACTCAATTTGGCCCGTGAACCAAAAAGATTGCCCACCCCTGGTATAGACCTGGGACAGCTGTTGGTGGAACCCACAGCTGTGTTACCCCAACAATGTTTTTCAGCTCCAGTGAATCATAATAAGATGTTAAACTGTTACTGAAAGCTCCACATCTGGACAGCAGCTCCCATCCTTCTCTGTGGTGGAACAACACTGTTTGTTGACATGCAGAGGGAATCAGTAGGAGGAACCGAAACTTTGACCTTCCACTCGTTCGAGCAGAACGTAGACCCTGGTTACCAAGGTGAGGGTAGGTACGTAGATCCTGGTTACCATGGTGAGGGTAGGTACGTAGATCCTGGTTACCATGGTGAGGGTAGGTACGTAGATCCTGGTTACCATGGTGAGGGTAGGAACGTAGATCCTGGTTACCATGGTGAGGGTAGGAACGTAGATCCTGGTTACCATGGTGAGGGTAGGAACGTAGATCCTGGTTACCATGGTGAGGGTAGGAACGTAGATCCTGGTTACCATGGTGAGGGCAGGAACGTAGATCCTGATTACCAAGGTGAGGGTAGGAACGTAGATCCTGGTTACCAAGGTGAGGGTAGGAACGTCGATCCTGGTTACCATGGTGAGGGTAGGAACAAAGATCCTGGTTACCAAGGTGAGGGTAGGAACATAGATCCTGGTTACCATGGTGAGGGTAGGAACATAGATCCTGGTTACCATGGTGAGGGTAGGAACGTAGATCTGGTTACCATGGTGAGGGTAGCAACATAGATCCTGGTTACGATTGTGAGGGTAGGAACGTAGATCCTGGTTACCATGGTGAGGGTAGGAACGTAGATCCTGGTTACCATGGTGAGGGTAGGAACGTAGATCCTGGTTACCATGGTGAGGGTAGGAACGTAGATTCTGGTTACCATGGTGAGGGTAGGAACGTAGATCCTGGTTACCATGGTGAGGGTAGGAACGTAGATCCTGGTTACCATGGTTAGGGTAGGAACATAGATCCTGGTTACCATGGTGAGGGTAGGAACGTAGATCCTGGTTACCATGGTGAGGGCAGGAAGGTAGATCCTTGTTACCATGGTGAGGGTAGGAACGTAGATCCTGGTTACCATGGTGAGGGTAGGAACGTAGATCCTGGTTACCATAGTGAGGGTAGGAACGTAGATCCTGGTTACCATGGTGAGGGTAGGAACGTAGATCCTGGTTACCATGGTGAGGGTAGGAACGTAGATCCTGGTTACCATGGTGAGGGTAGGAACGTAGATCCTGGTTACCATGGTGAGGGTAGGAACGTAGATCCTGGTTACCATGGTGAGGGTAGGAACATAGATCCTGGTTACCATGGTGAGGGTAGGAACATAGATCCTGGTTACCATGGTGAGGGTAGAAACATTGATCCTGGTTACCATGGTGAGGGTAGGAACGTTTGTTTCTCGTTTTAAACTCTAAAGCAGCAGTTTGAATCATTTCACATCAGAAAGAAAGAGACGGTCTGCGGTGCTTCGTTCATCACTGGTTGACAACACCACTTATCGGTCTGGGTAAAGTCGATAACGTGGCACCAGTGTTAAACGGTATCTGGTTTCGATATGCCATCGTGATGTTTTCATTCCAGAGTTGCACCCTCCTGCGCAGGAACATCATATCTTAAATTTCTATGAATAGTTTGTGTCAACAGAGAATTCCTCATCGGTGCGATCACCTCAGACATTCCTGCGTTCACGCCAAGATCTACAAACATTGACTTTATGTAAACATGAAGGCTAATTAGAGAGACAGACGGGGCATTGTCTGAGGGCTCCACCCATTCTGATTGTCCTCCTCCTGGCTTCTCCTGGTGGGTGAGGCTTCGACGGGTTCAGGATGTGGTGGATCCCGGACTGACCAATATACAAAACACCTTTCACAGTTTCCATCCACACCCGCACCTTTGTTTAAACTGCAGGAACCTGTGCGGCCCGGCCGCGGTGGGTTATTAACCTGCTTATTTTACTCATATCTGGTGCTGATCGCCCACGCCCCCCTCTCTCTCTCTATCTCGGTACCTGTCTGACATTTCTAATGCTTGTTTGTATTCATGTCTCAGAGTGTCGACACACGCCGGGTTTTTTCTCTAATTGCTTTTCTGTATTCATGAGGAAACGTAGGGAAAGAGGGGAACGAGGGGGATAGAGGAATGTGGTGAGGAGGGGGTGTGAAGACACCTGATGAATGAATAGAGAAGTCAGACCTGTCAAGTTCTACCGTATTTAATACAAGAAAAATATCATTTTAATAAATATGGTCGTATAGAAATGAAAAAAACGCCAGTTTTTACCTGAATTTAAACGTGTAATAATAGTCATTGTAGACGTTTTGCTGGTGTAAGCGTTTTGCTGGAACGGTGTGAAGCGTTGAAGCAGTGATTCATGGTGGTGATAAACTTTGGTTTGAAGTTATGGAGGTGTCGGACCGGACCGGTATTTGGAGAAACAGACCAGAAAGTCATTTAGAATTTGGCCAAAATGACAGTAAAACTTTGTCACCATGGATACCTAACCCCCGCTTCTCCCACCATTGGCGCCGTTGAAGGGCAGCCTGCTGCGGTGTAAGGAGTGCAGCAAACAAATTTCCCCGGTGAGGGATGAATAGAGTAATTCATTTATTTATTTATTTATTTATTTATACTGAGAGACATGCTCTGATTGGTTCACTAGTCCAGACGCAGAATCAGAACCTCCTCAGATTACAGCGACCTGCTGACAGAAAGAGAATGTCAGGGTTTTGTGGGATGGTGGAAAGAGGAGGACCCAAATGCAGGACTTAAAACATGGTTTATTAACTTAATTCAGGAAAGTCTGTAAAACAAGAAGAACATGATTAACTTAAGGTTTCAAAAGTCCAACTAAAATCAAAATACAAAACATGGTCAGGTAACCAGGGTGACCTGGCTGGAGGTGAAAGTAGTAAGACCTTACAGGGAAGTCAGGGATGGTTCCCCTTAAAGGTCCCCTATTATGCCTTTTTTCCCTTATTTTATCCTGTGCTATGTATCTGATATGCATAATTTTACATTCCGCCACAATCTCAACACAAAAGTTTAGAAATACTAGCCTGTTTTGGAGCGCAGTTTCATACCCGGAACTCAAAACAGCTTGTTTCAGTCTTTTTTTCTTTTTTTTTTTCACGGGACCCGCCCCGTTGGTTGCGATTGGTTGTCATTCATTGTGATTTCCCCACCCACCCAGCACAGCGTGGAGCGGGAGGGGCGAGGTGTGCTTCACAGTAGAGTGAAGCACGGAAATGGGTGGATATCAGGGTGGAGAGCAGGTAGAAGTGGGGGAGGGTGTTTGAGCTGCAGGGGGCTGAACAAAAAACAGATGTACGTCACTATGTTCCACCAGTCGTTAGAGGTTTGGAGAACACGCCCCTTACTTTGAATTTAAATATCTCAAAATAGCATGAATCACAATAAAACACACTTTGGGGGATTGTTTGGGGTAGTACTAACTAAAATAAAAGGTTAAAACCTCATAAAAGTCAGTTTTGCATAATAGGGGACCTTTAAATAGTTAGCAGGGTGCACAGGTGATTGAAATCAGGAATCACCCCAGGTGATCCTAATCAGATTGTTGATTCATGGCTCCCTCTTAGCTGCAGAAGAGGGGGATCATGACAGTACCCCCTCCTCAATGACCACCTCTGGGTGGTCAAAGATTGCTTGGCATGGCTTGACTTGGAGTCGGACTTTGTCCTTCAGGATTCGCAGGAGTCGGACTTTTAAGAGGGAAAGAGAGAGAGTTGTTTGGGTCAAACAGTGGATACAGAGAAGGCCTGAACATGGACTGTGTGACAAGCTGATGGTAGAGCCGAGGAATGAGGATCAAGATGGCACCAGAAATGGAACTTTCCCCTCACAGTTAGTGGCATTGACACCTAGCGGTATGCCGCTGATAACTGAGGACGCATTTGCAGAACGCTGCTAAACCAACGCTGCTTCAGCGGTGCCACGCTAAACCAAGGCCCTTGTATTAAAGGCCCCATCTCATGCAAAAGTGACTTTCCAGAGTTTTCTAGCTTGTAAGAGTGATGTCCGGGCCTTGTGTGTGTGTGTGTGTGTGTGTGTGTGTGATGTCCGGGCCTTGTGTGTGTGTGTGTGTGTGTGTGTGTGTGTCTTTCTAGATTGATTTAGCCCGTTTTTCTGTGGATTTCTGGTACGCTCAGACAAAACAACCAATGAGCAGATGTCTAAAGTATGACTCATTTGACGTAGCCACGCCCCCCTCCCTCCTCACCACCCGCCCGCCCTCCTCACCACCCGCTACCAAACCGCTACGCACAGGTTTACGCCTGCCTTCCCCCTCCCGCTCAGAGATGGGCGGAGGAATAGCATCTCAGTGAGAGCAGAGGGCGGAGCTTGTACTTTCTCAGGACGGGCGGGGGGATGAGCGATACCCGGCCTTTCATAGTTCCGGGTCTGTGACTGCGCTCCACCAAATCAATATATTTTAATAACTATGGTGTAATGCATGTTGTAAACGTGTGTGTGTGCAGAGGATACAATGTGAAAAGAGGTATTTTGCATGAGATGGGCCCTTTAAGCTTTTCCCATTTTGTGCGCATTGACGAGCGTTGTGAAAATTTGGCAACGCTGCAGCAAAGTTCAAGGGGTGTGATCAGGCCTAAAGAATTTAGATGGAGAAAACGTTTGTTTAAGTCCGTTGTTTCCCGCTTATCCGGGGCCGGGTCGCGGGGCAGCGCCCTCAGACGGGAAACCAAGGCTTCTCTCACCCCGGCTGCATCGTCCAGCTCACCCAGGAGGATCCTGAGGTGTTCCCTGTCCAGCTGGGAGACATAGTCTCTCCAGCAGGTCCGGGGTCTGCCTCTGGGTCTCCTCTCGTGGGACGTGCCCGAAACACCTCGGTAGGCATCCTAATCAGATGCCCGAACCCCCCCCATCTAGCTTCTCCTGACCTGGAGAAGTAGCAGCTCTACTCCAAGCTCCTCCCGGATGGCAGAGCTCCTTCCTCTATCTCTGTGAGAGCCCAGCCACCCTGCAGCGGAGGATCATTTCAGCCGCTTGTGTCCATGATCTCGTTCTTTGAGAATATTATTATTAACTGAAGAAATGAAACTGTGGTGAGATCATGCCCCGTAGAATACCAGTAACAGTACCAGTATGACTCTCAGTATGATCAGACGTATCGTCTCGGTCTGATTAAACAATAAAATCATTATAAATAGAATGTTTGAATCTCTGAAAGCTGCTGCAGGCTGATGTTTTTCTGACATTGACGTGTTTATTTTTCGGCTGATAAACGAGCAGAAAGCTGGCAGGTAAAGAAACGAAGATGAGTCTGGTAATTATTATGGGATGTCATAATGTTGGCATGTTTCCAAGACAAATGTCAAAGCTCCATTCAGCCCGTGTTATTCATACGTCATTCACAGAGAAATAAAAGATGTTTTTAAGCAGGTTGTGATTGAGGTGAAGAATCGGACCTGCTGAGCATGTGGGAGGAATTCACCTTCCAGCCTGGGAGAAAACAAGCAGCTTCTATAGAAGCAGATTACACACACAAAAAACCTCCACGGATTAAGTTTGATTCAAGTGACATAAATCTTGATGTGGATTATTTATTTTATGTACATATCTAGTGGAGGAATGGGGGGGGGATTAAGGTGGAGGTCGACAGACGGAACGGTGCAGTTAGGACGCTGCATTGATCCGTCATCGTAAAGTAAAAGCTGAGCCGAAAAGCGAACCTCACGATTTACAAGTCGATCTATGTTCCTACCTTTACCATGGTAACCAGGATCTACGTTCCTATCCTCACCATGGTAACCAGGATCTACGTTCCTATCCTCACCATGGTAACCAGGATCTACGTTCCTACCCTCACCATGGTAACCAGAATCTACGTTCCTACCCTCACCATGGTAACCAGGATCTACGTTCCTACCCTCACCGTGGTAACCAGGATCTACGTTCCTACCCTCACCGTGGTAACCAGGATCTACGTTCCTACCCTCACCATGGTAACCAGGATCTACGTTCCTACCCCTCACCATGGTAACCAGGATCTACGTTCCTACCCTCACCATGGTAACCAGGATCTACGTTCCTACCCTCACCATGGTAACCAGGATCTACGTTCCTACCCTCACCATGGTAACCAGGATCTACGTTCCTACCCTCACCATGGTAACCAGGATCTACGTTCCTACACCTCACCATGGTAACCAGGATCTACGTTCCTACCCTCACCATGGTAACCAGGATCTACGTTCCTACCCTCACCATGGTAACCAGGATCTACGTTCCTACCCTCACCATGGTAACCAGGATCTACGTTCCTACCCTCACCATGGTAACCAGGATCTACGTTCCTATCCTCACCATGGTAACCAGGATCTACGTTCCTACCCTCACCATGGTAACCAGGATCTACGTTCCTACCCTCACCATGGTAACCAGGATCTACATTCCTACCCTCACCATGGTAACCAGGATCTACGTTCCTACCCTCACCATGGTAACCATGATCTACGTTCCTACCCTCACCATGGTAACCATGATCTACGTTCCTACCCTCACCATGGTAACCAGGATCTACGTTCCTACCCTCACCATGGTAACCAGGATCTACGTTCCTACCCTCACCATGGTAACCAGATCTATGTTCCTACCCTCACCATGGTAACCAGGATCTACGTTCCTACCTTCACCATGGTAACCAGGATCTACGTTCCTACCCTCACCATGGTAACCAGGATCTACGTTCCTACCCTCACCATGGTAACCAGGATCTACGTTCCTACCCTCACCATGGTAACCAGGATCTACGTTCCTACCCTTACCATGGTAACCAGAATCTACGTTCCTACCCTCACCATGGCACTAAAAGCTTCATATTCAGATTCATATTCAGAAGGTGAATCAGAATCACCTTCTGATTCAGAACATCTCCACACGTCCACTCTGACTCCACATTCCTCTGTGATGAAGGAGCGCTACACGGATTTGCTGCCATCACAAGATGTTTTTTAATTTTTTTTTTTTTTTTTTTAAATATACAGCTAGTTGGGCGTCAATCCTTTCTTATCTGATCCAGGTGTCAGTCTGACTCCACCTTAGTTTATCCTCATGTTTTTATGTACGTTGATCTTTTCTCAAACCTGGTTTAGCACTGGAAGCAGTACCATTTCTGTTAAGATGTGTCTAATTTCGTTCATATTCACGTTTTATGTTTAAGATCAAACCACTGTCAAAGACCATCATTTATTATCTGATCTCTATCACCTACAATCAGCGGGATAATTAGTCCCCCACTATGATTACTGGGTCCGACTGGACATGTTTGGACCACTGAGAAGCCTTTCAGTCCAACACACCTATCAGGGGGTCAATTTCCTAATCCATGAACCATAACCGACCCACCGATCTGGGCATGAGCGGAATCCAACTCTGTCTCTGGCAGCGCTGACCATGTGGCAGTTTGTAAACCAGCAGGAAACTTGTTTTCACAACTTTATCAGAAGGATGTCTTCATGTTCAGCTCTTTGTTTGAGCATGTTAAGAGACCAGCTGAGTAAATTCAGAAAGAATAGGAATCACATAGACCCGGAGGAAGAGTGGAAGAGCTGGAGACGAGGAAAGGGAATGGAGATGTGTTGAAGGTCAGAGACCTTGAGGGTGGAGCCGAGATCATGTGAAGAATCTTGTTCTATGGGAAGGTTTGGAGGATTGGTGTGACGGGGTAGGATAATAGAGTACCGTAATTTCACGGCCATTAGGCGCACCGTACGAAAAGGTGCAGTCTCAGTCACACACCGCCTTACAACAACACACACGCAAGCATGCAAATGTGTGTATTAAAAAATAGATCGGGAGCAAAACTGAGTTTGGTTGTACTTTATTTAAGTAGTAACGATACTAAACAAACACATTACCGGTAATAGTCTTTAATCAAATCCATCAAAGTCCTCATCCTCTGTTTCAGAGCAGGTCCACTTCGCTCCTCGCTGTCAAAGTCACTGTCTGTACTGTGCGGCTCCTCAGAAAGGATTCCAGCTTTTGAGAAAGCTCGGATAACAGTACCAGCAGACACGTTAGTCCAAGCATCTACAATCCATTGGCAAACTGTAGCGTAACTCGCCCGGCGCTGCCTTCCACCCTTCGGTCATCCATCGCTCCCACGCCGCTCACACTTCACTCTTTAACGTTCTCATGCCTTTTCTTTCAGGTCCGCCTCGCGGGCACCGCGTTTTCTTTTAGGTCCGCCTTTTCTCACACACAAGGCGCACCGCACAAAAAGGCGCACCGCTCATTTTGAAGAAAATCTAAGACTTTTATATGCAGCTTATAGCCGGGAAATTACGGTACTAGTGATGATAATAGAGACCTAGTGATGATGTGGTAGGATAATAGAGTCCTAGTGATGATGTGGTAGGATAATAGAGTCCTAGTGATGATGTGGTAGGATAATAGAGTCCTAGTGATGATGTGGTAGGATAATAGAGTCCTAGTGATGATGTGGTAGGATAATAGAGTCCTAGTGATGATGTGATAGATAATAGAGTCCTAGTGATGATGTGGTAGGATAATAGAGTCCTAGTGATGATGTGGTAGGATAATAGAGTCCTAGTGATGATGTGGTAGGATAATAGAGTCCTAGTGATGATGTGGTAGATAATAGAGTCCTAGTGATGATGTGGTAGATAATAGAGTCCTAGTGATGATGTGGTACGATAATAGAGTCCTAGTGATGATGTGATAGATAATAGAGTCCTAGTGATGATGTGGTAGGATAATAGAGTCCTAGTGATGATGTGATAGGATAATAGAGTCCTAGTGATGATGTGATAGATAATAGAGTCCTAGTGATGATGTGGTAGATAATAGAGTCCTCGTGATGATGTGGTACGATAATAGAGTCCTAGTGATGATGTGATAGATAATAGAGTCCTAGTGATGATGTGGTAGATAATAGAGTCCTAGTGATGATGTGGTACGATAATAGAGTCCTAGTGATGATGTGATAGATAATAGAGTCCTAGTGATGATGTGGTAGGATAATAGAGTCCTAGTGATGATGTGATAGATAATAGAGTCCTAGTGATGATGTGGTAGATAATAGATCCTAGTGATGATGTGATAGATAATAGAGTCCTAGTGATGATGTGATAGATAATAGAGTCGTAGTGATGATGTGGTAGATAATAGAGTCCTAGTGATGATGTGATAGGATAATAGAGTCCTAGTGATGATGTGGTAGGATAATAGAGTCCTAGTGATGATGTGATAGGATAATAGAGTCCTAGTGATGATGTGGTAGGATAATAGAGTCCTAGTGATGATGTAATAGATAATAGAGTCCTAGTGATGATGTGGTAGATAATAGATCCTAGTGATGATGTGATAGATAATAGAGTCCTAGTGATGATGTGATAGGATAATAGAGTCCTAGTGATGATGTGATAGATAATAGAGTCCTAGTGATGATGTGGTAGATAATAGAGTCCTAGTGATGATGTGGTAGATAATAGATCCTAGTGATGATGTGATAGATAATAGAGTCCTAGTGATGATGTGGTAGATAATAGAGTCCTAGTGATGATGTGGTAGATAATAGAGTCCTAGTGATGATGTGGTAGGATAATAGAGTCCTAGTGATGATGTGGTAGGATAATAGAGTCCTAGTGATGATGTGATAGATAATAGAGTCCTAGTGATGATGTGATAGATAATAGAGTCCTAGTAATGATGTGATAGATAATAGAGTCGTAGTGATGATGTGGTAGATAATAGAGTCCTAGTGATGATGTGATAGGATAATAGAGTCCTAGTGATGATGTGGTAGATAATAGAGTCCTAGTGATGATGTGATAGATAATAGAGTCCTAGTGATGATGTGGTAGATAATAGAGTCCTAGTGATGATGTGGTAGATAATAGAGTCCTAGTGATGATGTGGTAGGATAATAGAGTCCTAGTGATGATGTGGTAGGATAATAGAGTCCTAGTGATGATGTGGTAGGATAATAGATCCTAGTGATGATGTGATAGATAATAGAGTCCTAGTGATGATGTGGTAGATAATAGATCCTAGTGATGATGTGATAGATAATAGAGTCGTAGTGATGATGTGGTAGATAATAGATCCTAGTGATGATGTGATAGATAATAGAGTCCTAGTGATGATGTGGTAGATAATAGATCCTAGTGATGATGTGATAGATAATAGAGTCCTAGTGATGATGTGGTAGGATAATAGAGTCCTAGTGATGATGTGGTAGGATAATAGAGTCCTAGTGATGATGTGGTAGGATAATAGAGTCCTAGTGATGATGTGGTAGGATAATAGAGTCCTAGTGATGATGTGATAGATAATAGAGTCCTAGTGATGATGTGATAGATAATAGAGTCCTAGTGATGATGTGATAGATAATAGAGTCCTAGTAATGATGTGATAGATAATAGAGTCGTAGTGATGATGTGGTAGATAATAGATCCTAGTGATGATGTGGTAGGATAATAGAGTCCTAGTGATGATGTGGTAGGATAATAGAGTCCTAGTGATGATGTGGTAGGATAATAGAGTCCTAGTGATGATGTGGTAGGATAATAGAGTCCTAGTGATGATGTGGTAGGATAATAGAGTCCTAGTGATGATGTGGTAGGATAATAGAGTCCTAGTGATGATGTGGTAGATAATAGAGTCCTAGTGATGATGTGGTAGGATAATAGAGTCCTAGTGATGATGTGGTAGGATAATAGAGTCCTAGTGATGATGTGATAGGATAATAGCGTCCTAGTGATGATGTGATAGATAATAGAGTCCTAGTGATGATGTGATAGATAATAGAGTCCTAGTGATGATGTGATAGGATAATAGAGTCCTAGTGATGATGTGATAGATAATAGAGTCCTAGTGATGATGTGATAGATAATAGAGTCCTAGTGATGATGTGATAGATAATAGAGTCCTAGTGATGATGTGGTAGATAATAGAGTCCTAGTGATGATGTGATAGATAATAGAGTCCTAGTGATGATGTGGTAGATAATAGAGTCCTAGTGATGATGTGGTAGGATAATAGAGTCCTAGTGATGATGTGATAGGATAATAGAGTCCTAGTGATGATGTGGTAGGATAATAGAGTCCTAGTGAAGATGCGACTGCAGAGTTTTTGGAGCAAAACCAAAAAGGAGAGAGTTGCAGTATCGATTCAAGAGGTGACAAGACCGTGAACAAGTACTGTCGTAGTTTGAGGAGTAAGAGACGGGCGGAGGCAGGAAGTTTACACTTTATTAAACCCCTGCTGAGGAAATGAGTGTGTCCAACAGAGAGCTCCAAACAGCTTCAGAACAGCTGCTAGGTGGTGCTAAGTTGGGCGGGGAGAAGCTGGAATAGCCACTTGGTGGAACACACGACATTTGGCTCTGCGTTAAGCAGAATATCGGTTACCATAGCAACCATGTTTAAAGCTCCAAAGAGTCCTAATAAGATGTTAAACTGTCTCTAAAAGCTCCACATCTTGATCTTTCACTGTGGTGGAACAACAGCAGCAGTCCGCCATCTTTAGTTCCATAGTGAAGCCAGGTATGTTCATACACTCAGAAGATCCTGTCTTCATTCCTTCTGATTCACTGTGGGATGTGGATCCATCAAGCGGCCAAGGCAGTCTGGTAGAGAAGAGTAGATAAATGAACTCTACTCCTCCAGATCTTTTCTTCATGAAAAGAGACATCTGCGGGCTGAGGAGTCCCCCGTGTTTCCATCAGGATGAAGAACATCTACTCATCCTCGTTCTGGACATCTCCGGGCTGAGGAGTCCCCCAGTGTTTCCATCAGGATGAAGAACATCTACTCATCCCCTTACTGGACATCTCCGGGCTGAGGAGTCCCCCAGTGTTTCCATCAGGATGAAGAACATCTACTCATCCCCTTACTGGACATCTCCGGGCTGAGGAGTCCCCCAGTGTTTCCATCAGGATGAAGAACATCTACTCATCCCCTTACTGGACATCTCCGGGCTGAGGAGTCCCCCAGTGTTTCCATCAGGATGAAGAACATCTACTCATCCTCGTTCTGGACATCTCCGGGCTGAGGAGTCCCCCGTGTTTCCATCAGGATGAAGAACATTTATTGACTTCTTTAGATATTTAGCTGTAGATTAGAATAAACTAATATTTAAACAATAATCTTTGACACATTGTTTGCTCGTCCCGGGGGAGGGATCTCTCTTTCACGTGGATCCCCATGAGGTTTCTTATTTTTTCCCCACTGATGGGTTTTTTAGGAGTTTTTCCTCACCGAGAAGGAGAGTCTAAGTGCATTAATGTGTTAGTCTTGTTTAGTTAGCATTTGTTAGTTATTTTTCTTGTTGTGTGTTTGTTTTAATACATTCTTCCTTTTCTTGTGAAGCACATTGAGACGGACATTCTGTGATTTTGAAATTAAATGAATTCCTCTATTCATCCCTCATCGGGGAAATTTGTGTGCTGCACTCCTTACACCGCACCACCGTGGGAGAAACGGGGGTTAGGTGTCTTCTCCAAAGACCCTAGACGCTGATCCACCGTCTCCCATTTTGGGCTATACAAATAAAATTGAATTGAATGAGTTGGTTCTCACATTCATACCTGATGGTGGAAGAAGCTGGAAACCACCATCAGGAGACATTGGGGGTTTCCGTGTCTTGCTCAAGGGCTCCTCGGGATGAACTCCTGGGGGGGATTGACCCGGAAACCCTCCGGTTACAGGACGGCTGCCCCACTCACTGAGCCATCCTTCCCTCTAGATAGAATTAGAGGACCGAACCCCAATGTGCCACACATTTTCTCCTGAATGTTTTAATCCTTAAATGTAGAAACTGTGTCTGGGAGCTTATTCCATAGGTGGTTAAAGGCTCTACCTCCAACTGAAATCTTAGGAACCAATAACAGCCCTGCATTTTGTGAGTGGAGTGTTCTGATTGGTTGATAAGGTACTATAAGTTCACTAATGTAGGATGGAGCCGTGCCGTTTAGGGCCCTGTAGGTCAGTAAGGGGATTTAAAACTTTAAATCTCCATCTTTTCCTCCACCTGTTCCCTCACTACATACCAGGAAACATCCATGTATGTACCTGTTTACCCCCATCCGTCTGTCCATCTGTCTCCTGTGTTTCTCTGAGTTTTGGCACACGGTGTCGCCCTGATTCTTTTCCAGCCGTCCCTCCTCAGACGTCTCTCTTGTTCTCCGGTTCGGTCTGCTCTCACTTTTTAACGTCTCAGATGCTTTTAGATGTTTTCTGCCGTTTAGTTCTCTTTGCTTCTGCCAGGCTCTCTGTCATCTCTGACTGGCTTTTATCGTCCAGAGAGAAAGAAGCCGTTTGAGTGAGATGAAAATGTTTGATGTGTGTTTTCAGTCTCGCTTTTCCACCGTGGACTCAAACAAATAATTAATGAAGCTCCTTCACATGACAACCTCTGGTCCTGAGAAACTGCTGTTTCAGCATGTCTGATGTGAAGGACGTCAGCTACTGATCCACAGAATGAAATCACATCTGAGTTTAATCCTGAACAGAGTAACTGAGTACCGGTTACCGGTACCAGCCGGTCGGACCGAGTCTATCCCAACATCATTTATAACGCTGGTTGTTCCAGATATGTTTTCATGAGGGAGTCTTGATCACTTCTCATCTGGGCTGAGAGAAACCTAGGCTTCCCATGTGAGGTTGTCCGCTCCCGACATGGTCCTGGATAAGCGGAAGACAACGAAACAGAACAGAGTTTCTCATCTTAGCTCCTTCTCCGTATGGATGCAGATTTTTAATGTAAACATAGCGTTAGATTCAGTTAAAATCTTTGTTTTTTATGGTCCGGCTGTAAGTCTCAGTCCCAGTCCGACCTGACCGTGTGGTACCCAACGGGTCCGGATCAATTTCTGACATTTTTACTCGGGCCCGGTCGGGCTCACACGTGAGTGGTCCTGTGGTGTGTTTATAAAAACACACTAATTGTATTCATTTTTGTGTCAAAAAATGGTTTTAAATCATGTATAAATGACTCATTCTTGGTAAAAGCTGTGTGCGTTTTGAATAATGCCGGGCTCTAAACGGGTTCGGGTCAGTCAAAAGGTTCTTGTCAGTCTCAGACTGAGGTCGGGCCAAATTCTGTCGAGCTCGGGCCCTTTTGGGCCTAGCGGACCTAAGCATCCACAAACAAGGCGTCTGCGATGCCAAACTTTGACTGAGCGTTGTTGGAATTTTGCTAGTGTGAAAACTGACCACTTCCCCTCTCCGTGGACCTTGCAGTATTGGGGTCTGTTCAGAACACGGTGGGCGGGGACGTGCTTGTTTACAACATCGTTCCAGATTGTGACCAACTCTTTTAGTCAGGCTGGAGATTCTTTACTGTCACAATGACAGACATACCAAGTCTCCCACATTGGGCAGGAGATACCCGCAATTAGTACCTATCTCACGCTCACCCGCCAAGGCTAATAAAACTCCCACATGATGAACACTCTAGTGCATTCCATGAACATGATTAGGTAGAATGAGGCTAAGCACAGGGCATCTCCTGCTGCTGCAGCTGTGCCAGTATTGTTTTTGGTGAACGTATGGAAGAAGTTGGACATCCGGGAACTTTGGTTACATGACAGCTTATGTGTGTGAGCCTCAAAACAAAGCGTGACCAATCAGTACAGGGGTGTATTCCTGGTGGTACCTCCTCTTCATACTGATGCGTAACACTAGGTGGTAACACACGGAAGACGAACAATTTACCAGCTGCTTTCTTATGTATTGAACGGTTTATTTTACGCCAAACTGTCATGGCGGGTGTTGTCCATGGCGAATGTGATGTCACGTTGTGTCATAGCCCCGCCTCCTTTTTGGCCCCGCCTATAAATCTCCCTCTTTGTGAAGTTAAAAACTGGGCATCTCTGCGATAAAAGCAAAGGAAATTTTTCACAGACTACATCTTTTAGATTATAGTTTGTTGGAGTTAGCTCCTCCCCTTTAGGGGCGGGACTAACTCAGGTTAGTTTATAAAAAAAAACAGTTCTCAGGTTCATTCATTCAGATTGAAAAGGATTTCTGGATCGAAGCCGAGACGTCTCGACCGTCAACACACTGTCCAGAAGACACTTTGAAGACTTTTGAATTGAATTTAAAATACTTTATTAATCTTTGAAGGTAAATCTGAGTGCTGCAGTGTAAACACCTCGATGCCCCTTCGCCCTATCCTCCGGCGTCCCAGTCCGGTCGCACTGTGGCCAACCTGGCATCCCAAAAGCTGGCATCCAGAATGGGTCACAAAGCCAGGACGAAGAACACCAAACTGATGTCTCTGTATTTCACTGGGTCTGAGTGAGCGCCTCCAGTTCCTCAACGAGCAACCGGACGTTTCCATGGAAACCGTTAAAACACAGGAAGCACCTCCTCTAGACCGTCTCCTTCTCCTCAGCTCGTCCAGATCGTCTCCTTCTCCTCAGCTCCTCCAGACCGTCTCCTTCTCCTCAGCTCCTCTAGATTGTCTCCTTCTCCTCAGCTCCTCCAGATCGTCTCCTTCTCCTCAGCTCCTCCAGATCGTCTCCTTCTCCTCAGCTCCTCTAGATCGTCTCCTTCTCCTCAGCTCCTCCAGATTGTCTCCTTCTCCTCAGCTCCTCTAGATCGTCTCCTTCTCCTCAGCTCCTCCAGATCGTCTCCTTCTCCTCAGCTCCTCCAGATCGTCTCCTTCTCCTCAGCTCCTCTAGATCGTCTCCTTCTCCTCAGCTCCTCCAGATCGTCTCCTTCTCCTCAGCTCCTCCAGATCGTCTCCTTCTCCTCAGCTCCTCCAGATCGTCTCCTTCTCCTCAGCTCCTCCAGATCGTCTCCTTCTCCTCAGCTCCTCCAGATTGTCTCCTTCTCCTCAGCTCCTCCAGATCGTCTCCTTCTCCTCAGCTCCTCCAGATCGTCTCCTTCTCCTCAGCTCCTCTAGATCGTCTCCTTCTCCTCAGCTCCTCCAGATCGTCTCCTTCTCCTCAGCTCCTCTAGATCGTCTCCTTCTCCTCAGCTCCTCTAGATCGTCTCCTTCTCCTCAGCTCCTCTAGATCGTCTCCTTCTCCTCAGCTCCTCTAGATCGTCTCCTTCTCCTCAGCTCCTCTAGATCGTCTCCTTCTCCTCAGCTCCTCCAGATCGTCTCCTTCTCCTCGGCTCCCTCAGGACTGAACCAACTCCTCCAAACACGCCGCTGGTCACGCATGTAAACAGAATGACTTCATAACCACGATGGATCCTATTGGACGGATGAAGTGTTACACGGGCTTGATTCATTTCTAAGTGGGCGGAGTTAACGTCTTACCACGATGTGTGTTTTTTATTATCGGTTCTTTTTTTTTGTGATTAGTTCTTCATTAAAACCAGTGTTTATGAAGTCATTTTTTTGCCGTCGGCTTCGTGTTTCAGACGTTAACGAGTTGACTTGTGATTTTTATTTTTTTTTCCTTCCAGGAAAAAGAAGCTTGTCAAAGTTCATTAAGCTTTTCTTTTAAATATTTAATGTGTGTGAAAATCTTCATCACAGAAGGATTAATGTTTATTTTTACGCTCTAATCCCGTTTACACACCTCGTATGTGTGTGTGTGTGTGTGTGTGTGTGTGTTTCTATGATGATGTTCCATCCCCATCAGTGTTAGCCTAGATCTGTCAGAACCTGGTTGGTTTTCTGTCTGTAAAATCTCCACCCGGAGGACCGAGCTCGTCTCCTCCAGCTCGTCTCCTCCGAACCAGCTCGTCTCCTCCGAACCAGCTCGTCTCCTCCGAACCAGCTCGTCTCCTCCAAACCAGCTCGTCTCCTCCAAACCAGCTCCTCTCCTCCAGCTCCTCTCCTCCAAACCAGCTCGTCTCCTCCAGCTCCTCTCCTCCAGCTCCTCTCCTCCAGCTCCTCTCCTCCAGCTCCTCTCCTCCAAACCAGCTCCTCTCCTCCAGCTCCTCTCCTCCAGCTCCTCTCCTCCAGCTCCTCTCCTCCAGCTCCTCTCCTCCAGCTCGTCTCCTCCGAACCAGCTAGTCTCCTCCAGCTCGTCTCCTCCAGCTCGTCTCCTCCAAACCAGCTCCTCTCCTCCAGCTCCTCTCCTCCAGCTCCTCTCCTCCAGCTCGTCTCCTCCGAACCAGCTCGTCTCCTCCAGCTCGTCTCCTCCAAACCAGCTCGTCTCCTCCAGCTCCTCTCCTCCGAACCAGCTCGTCTCCTCCAAACCAGCTCGTCTCCTCCAGCTCCTCTCCTCCGAACCAGCTCGTCTCCTCCAAACCAGCTCGTCTCCTCCAAACCAGCTCGTCTCCTCCAGCTCGTCTCCTCCAAACCAGCTCGTCTCCTCCAGCTCCTCTCCTCCGAACCAGCTCGTCTCCTCCAAACCAGCTCGTCTCCTCCGAACCAGCTCCTCTCCTCCAGCTCCTCTCCTCCGAACCAGCTCGTCTCCTCCAAACCAGCTCGTCTCCTCCGAACCAGCTCGTCTCCTCCAAACCAGCTCATCTCCTCCAGCTCCTCTCCTCCAGCTCCTCTCCTCCAGCTCCTCTCCTCCAGCTCGTCTCCTCCAGCTCCTCTCCTCCAGCTCGTCTCCTCCAGCTCGTCTCCTCCAGCTCATCTCCTCCAAACCAGCTCCTCTCCTCCAGCTCCTCTCCTCCGAACCAGCTCGTCTCCTCCAAACCAGCTCGTCTCCTCCGAACCAGCTCGTCTCCTCCAAACGAGCTCATCTCCTCCAGCTCCTCTCCTCCAGCTCCTCTCCTCCAGCTCCTCTCCTCCAGCTCCTCTCCTCCAGCTCGTCTCCTCCAGCTCCTCTCCTCCAGCTCGTCTCCTCCAGCTCGTCTCCTCCAGCTCATCTCCTCCAAACCAGCTCATCTCCTCCAGCTCCTCTCCTCCAGCTCCTCTCCTCCAGCTCATCTCCTCCAGCTCGTCTCCTCCAGCTCCTCTCCTCCAGCTCCTCTCCTCCAGCTCATCTCCTCCAGCTCCTCTCCTCCAGCTCCTCTCCTCCAGCTCGTCTCCTCCAGCTCCTCTCCTCCAGCTCCTCTCCTCCAGCTCGTCTCCTCCAGCTCATCTCCTCCAGCTCGTCTCCTCCAGCTCCTCTCCTCCAGCTCGTCTCCTCCAGCTCGTCTCCTCCAGCTCATCTCCTCCAGCTCGTCTCCTCCAGCTCCTCTCCTCCAGCTCGTCTCCTCCAGCTCGTCTCCTCCAGCTCGTCTCCTCCAGCTCGTCTCCTCCGAACCAGCTCGTCTCCTCCAGCTTGTCTCCTCCAGCTCGTCTCCTCCGAACCAGCTCGTCTCCTCCAGCTTGTCTCCTCCAGCTCGTCTCCTCCGAACCAGCTCGTCTCCTCCAGCTCGTCTCCTCCGAACCAGCTCGTCTCCTCCGAACCAGCTCGTCTCCTCCAGCTCGTCTCCTCCGAACCAGCTCGTCTCCTCCGAACCAGCTCGTCTCCTCCAGCTCGTCTCCTCCGAACCAGCTCGTCTCCTCCGAACCAGCTCGTCTCCTCCAGCTCGTCTCCTCCAGCTCGTCTCCTCCAGCTCGTCTCCTCCAGCTCGTCTCCTCCGAACCAGCTCGTCTCCTCCGAACCAGCTTGTCTCCTCCAGCTCGTCTCCTCCAGCTCGTCTCCTCCAGCTCGTCTCCTCCAGCTCCTCTCCTCCAGCTCGTCTCCTCCAGCTTGTCTCCTCCAGCTCGTCTCCTCCGAACCAGCTCGTCTCCTCCGAACCAGCTCGTCTCCTCCAGCTCGTCTCCTCCAGCTCGTCTCCTCCAGCTCGTCTCCTCCAAACGAAAACTTTACATTTTAACGAACACGTGTGGGATCTTGAGCCGTGATTGGCAGGTTTCTGTCACGCTCTAACTTTATTTATAAATTATTTATAACAACAGATTATTATTTAAAAGTCTTCTTCATCATTTATTTTAAAGAGGAATAAGCTGCAGCTTGGCCTCACAGCAACTAGGTCAGGGGTAGGGGCCAGGCTTCAAACACTGGACTAAAAAAAAAAAAAAAAAGATCAGAATTAATTTATAAAGTTTGATAAAAATGTTTTTTGTTTTTTTTTCAGGAACCAGAAAATGTTTCTGTGGAAATGAATCATCAGCAGCTGCTTGACTTTTACAACCAGGTGTGTGTGTGTGTGTGTGTGTGTGTGTGTGTGTGTGTGTGTGTGTGTGTGTGTGTGTAAGGGTGTGTGTGTGTGTGTGTGTGTGTGTGTGTGTGTGTGTGTGTGTGAGTGAGAGATAGAGAGAGAGAAAGAGTATTTGAGTGTTAGTGTGAGTGAGAGACTCTTAGTTTTTATGTGTGTGTGTGTGTGTGTGTGTGTGTGTGCGTGCGTGCGTGCGTGCGTGCGTGTGTCTCTATGTGTGTGTCTCTATGTGTGTGTCTCTATGTGTGTGTGTGTGGGTGTCTTAATGTGTGTGTGTGAGAGATAGAGAGAGAGAAAGAGAGAGCGTATTTGAGTCTTAGTGTGAGTGAGAGACTCTTAGTGTTTGTGTGTGTGTGTGTGTGTGTGTGTGTCTCTATGTGTGTGTCTCTATGTGTGTGTCTCTATGTGTGTGTGTGTGTGTGGGTGTCTTAATGTGTGTGTGTGAGAGATAGAGAGAGAGAAAGAGAGAGCGTATTTGAGTCTTAGTGTGTGTGTGTGTGTGTGTGTGTGTGTGTGTGTGTGTGTGTGTGTGTGTGTGTGTGTGTGTGTGTGTGTGTATATGAGTATGTCAGTGTATCTGAGAGTGTGTGTAATGGTGTATGTGTGTGTTAGAGTGTGTTAGTGTGTAAATGTGTGTGGGAGAGAGAAAGAGTATTTGAGGGATAGTGTGAGTGACTCTTAGTGTTTATATATGTGTGTGTGTTAGTGTGTAAATGTGTGTGTGTATGTTTCTTTGTGTGTGTGTAAGGGTGTAAATGTGTGTGTGTTCTAACGTCTCTCTCTCTCTCAACAGCTGGAAGTTGTCCAGAAACAGCTGGATTCTCTCACCTGATGAAAACGAGCGACTTCTCAATCAGACCAACTCTCAGTCCACAGTGTGTGTGTGTGTGTGTGTGTGTGTGTGTGTGTGTGTGTGAGGGGCGGGGTCTGGCCCCTCCCTCTCTCTTACACACCTGCAGTAAAATCTCATTAAATCTGTTGATTTTTATTCCAGATTCAATTTGTTTCTGAAGAAAAAAAATCAGTGTTTGTTTTCATTGAAAAAAAAATTATAAACAAATATAATCAAATAAAAAAATTCTGCCAAATGTTTTTGTTTATTGAAGCTTCATTATTTTAAATTAAAACCAACCTGCAGAACAGATGGAGTGTGTGTGTGTGTGTGTGTGTGTGTGAGAGAGAGAGAGTGTGTGAGAGAGAATGTGTGTCTGAGAGTTTGTGATTGTGAGAGAGTGTGTGTAAATGTGTGTGTGTGTGTGTGTGTGTGTGTGTGTGTGTGAGAGAGAGAGAGTGTGTGAGAGAGAATGTGTGTGTGAGAGTTTGTGATTGTGAGAGAGTGTGTGTAAATGTGTGTGTGTGTGTGAGAGAGAGAGAGTGTGTGAGAGAGAATGTGTGTGTGAGAGTTTGTGATTGTGAGAGAGTGTGTGTAAATGTGTGTGTGTGTGTGTGAGAGAGAGAGAGTGTGTGAGAGAGAATGTGTGTGTGAGAGTTTGTGATTGTGAGAGAGTGTGTGTAAATGTGTGTGTGTGTGTGTGTGTGTGTGTGTGTGTGTGAGAGAGAGAGTGTGTGAGAGAGAATGTGTGTGTGAGAGTTTGTGATTGTGAGAGAGTGTGTGTAAATGTGTGTGTGTGTTTATGTGTGTATGTTTATATGTGTGTGTGTATACATCAATCAGAAGCTTATTTTTTTTTTATAAAACCGTGTCCGTCGTTCGGTTTGACGACGTGATGCCCAGAATAAAAGGTTTTTATGAAGGATGCCCATCTGTACCGCTGCGAGCCTCGTTAGGCTGCCATCTGAAGCTAATTAACTTAATTAATTCTGACATCTGTCGTGTTTTAATGTTTGAAGGATGTTCATGATGGCTCATCAGAGCAAAGGTCACGACCAGCAGCTCCGCAGGCCGGGATAAAACCACACGCTGGCACACACACTGACTTAGAACCTCAGTCACCCTCACCATAGTAACCAGGATCTACGTTCCTACCCTCACCATAGTAACCAGGATCTACGTTCCTACCCTCACCATGGTAACCAGGATCTACATTCCTACCCTCACCATGGTAACCAGGATCTACATTCCTACCCTCACCATGGTAACCAGGATCTACATTCCTACCCTCACCATGGTAACCAGGATCTATGTTCCTACCCTCACCATGGTAACCAGGATCTACATTCCTACCCTCACCATGGTAACCAGGATCTACATTCCTACCCTCACCATGGTAACCAGGATCTATGTTCCTACCCTCACCATGGTAACCAGGATCTACATTCCTACCCTCACCATGGTAACCAGGATCTATGTTCCTACCCTCACCATGGTAACCAGGATCTATGCTCCTGCTGAGGATCTAGAACTCCTGCTGAGGATCTAGAGCTCCTGCTGAGGATCTAGAACTCCTGCTGAGGATCTAGAACTCCTGCTGAGGATCTAGAACTCCTGCTGAGGATCTAGAACTCCTGCTGAGGATCTAGAGCTCCTGCTGAGGATCTAGAACTCCTGCTGAGGATCTAGAACTCCTGCTGAGGATCTAGAACTCCTGCTGAGGATCTAGAGCTCCTGCTGAGGATCTAGAACTCCTGCTGAGGATCTAGAACTCCTGCTGAGGATCTAGAACTCCTGCTGAGGATCTAGAGCTCCTGCTGAGGATCTAGAACTCCTGCTGAGGATCTAGATCCCCTGCTGAGGATCCAGATGTTCAGAAAAAAATCCCACCAAATAAAAAATGAGGAATTTCAGATGAAACTAAAAAAGTCTGAAAAAAAAATCCTGCTGAAAAGAAATGAAATTTTTCTCATGAATGAATTAAAATAAATAAAAACACAGACACACACACACACACTAACACAATCATATATACACACACTCATACACACACAATCACACACACTATCACGCACACTATCACACACACTGTCACAGACACATTCTCACAGACACACACACACTCACATTTACACACACATACTCTCACACACTCTCAAACACACTCATACATACACATTCACTATTTCTCTCTCTCTTTCTCTCTCACACACACACACACACACACACATACACACACAGACACACGTATACACACACACACTTTTTCAGTCCCACTCAAACTCCCTGACGTGCGTCTCCAGCCTGTCTGAACTTATTATGGGCTGGATCGTTGTTTCTCTCATTGTTCTTTAAAAATTTACACTGTTTAGTAAAAAATTAATGTGTGTGTGTATGTGTGTGTGTGTGTGTGTATGTGTGTGTGTGTGTGTGTGTGTGTGTGTGTGTGTGTCTGAGTGTGTTTAAGTCTGTAAGTGTGTGTGTCTGAGTTTGTACGTGTAGCTCCACTAACAGACTGGCAAACTGTTCGGGGTGTATCCTCTCTCTTGCCTGAAATCAGATGGGATAGGCTCCTGTACGCCCGTCACCCCATTAGGGATAAACTGCCCAGAATGCTCGCCCACCCTTCCAGATGATCCAACCATCGAGATCTGTGACCGGTCCTCAGGATCCTCCTGGGTGAGCTGCAGCCGGGGTGAGAGAAGTCTGGGTTTCCCGTCTGAGGGCGTTACCCCCGTGACCCGGTCTTATCTGGATAAACAGAAGACGACAGAATGAAACAGAGCATAATGTTGAAGCAAAAAGTCGTCCATCAGAAAACATTTTTTTTTAGATTTTTACTTCATAAGTCGGTCAGATTTAAAAATCTTTTCGGCCTCATATGGTCCACGAGCCACAGATTTATCACCCTTTTGTAAACATAAAGAATCACAGATTTTAGCTTAAAAATTAATAAAAAAATCTAATTGTTCATTCATGAGCGTCCCAGTGAGTCGTAACGAGCGTCCCAGTGAGTCGTAACGAGCGTCCCCGTGAGTCGTGCTCTGTTTACAGATCAAACAGAATATTTTATTTTTCCATAAAATAAAATAATTGTATAAATATTTCCTGCGTCGTGTTTTATTTACAGTTTTATTTACTCTAAATAAAATAAATAAAACCTTTATTGTTGATGATGTTTATCTTTTACTTTAAGATCTTGTGATTCACTAGAGCTGAAAAACATTGTTACCATGGTAACCCACATTCCACCCAGCATGACAGTTGGCACGGAACCAAATGTCATGTTCCACCAAGTAGCTGTCCCACCCTCAGCACCACCATGCAGCTGTTCTTAAACTGTTTGGAGCTCTCTCTCAGACTGCTTGGAGCGACCGGACACATAAAGTTCTTCTCGAGAGTCGGGGTCCAGAAGGTTTTACCTTATCCTTGTTTAATCCAGCTGATACCGAATCAACAGCCAATCAAATCAGTCACACTGACTCAGGCTGCATCAGGTGTGTAGATGGAAGAACACCTTCAGGACACCAGACGTTTAGGACCAGAGTTTGACACTCCTGATTTAGAACGGTTTGCTTTTAGTCGCTCTGTGTCATTATGAGAGAGTGTGAGCTGAGCAGCCCCTTCGCACTGCAGCAGGAAAGCAGAGAGAGACAGAGATGGACCGTCTTCTAAAGGGAATTAGAAACAAACTACGGTATGCTGTGTCCATGCTGTTGCCATGGTACTATCCCAGGACTTTTAACACTAGTATTCCTGTCTCCATCAGGATTACCCCATCTACTCATCTCCATCCTGAGCATCACCATGCTGAGGATGCCCATCTACTCATCTCCATCCTGAGCATCACCATGCTGAGGAGACCCATCTACTCATCTCCATCCTGAGCATCACCATGCTGAGGAGACCCATCTACTCATCTCCATCCTGAGCACCACCAGGCTGAGGAGACCCATCTACTCATCTCCATCCTGAGCATCACCATGCTGAGGAGACCCATCTACTCATCTCCATCCTGAGCATCACCATGCTGAGGAGACCCATCTACTCATCTCCATCCTGAGCATCACCATGCTGAGGAGACCCATCTACTCATCTCCATCCTGAGCATCACCATGCTGAGGAGGCCCATCTACTCATCTCCATCCTGAGCATCACCAGGCTGAGGAGACCCATCTACTCATCTCCATCCTGAGCATCACCAGGCTGAGGAGGTCCATCTACTCATCTCCATCCTGAGCATCACCAGGCTGAGGAGACCCATCTACTCATCTCCATCCTGAGCATCACGATGGTGAGGAGACCCATCTACTCATCTCCATCCTGAGCATCACCAGGCTGAGGAGACCCATCTACTCATCTCCATCCTGAGCATCACCATGCTGAGGAGACCCTCATGCTTGCTTGACCGTCCCGTTTCCATCAGGATGAAGAACATCTCTTGACTTCTTCAGATATCGAGCTGCAGTAGAATCAGATCAGATTTAAACAGTAATGTTAGACACATCGGATGCTCGTCCCGGAGGAGGGATCTCTCGTTTTTGTACTTTTTAAATCTTTAATGTGTCACGATCCCCTCACTCTGCCACCAGAGGGAGGCCTGGACCTTCCTCCCTCTCCTGGACTCTAGTCTGATCCCAAACACCTGGGTTATTAGCCTGATGCTAATCAGCTAGCTGTGCGTTGTCAGCCTGGTGCCTAATTAAAAGCAATCCCCCCAGACTTCCTTGTCGGGTCACACCTTCCATTCCAGCCAGGCCTACCTTCCTTCCTTCCCTCTTTCCTTCCTCGCTTCCTGACCATAATTTACATCCCTGAACTCTGTTACCGTAATTTCACGGCCATAAGGCTCATATAAAAGCCTTAGATTTTCTTCAAAATGAGCGGTGCGCCTTGTGTGTGAGAAAAGGCGGACCTAAAAGAAAACGCAGTGCCCGCGAGGCGGACCTGAAAGAAAAGACATGAGAACGTTAAAGAGTGAAGTGTGAGCGGCGTGGGAGCGATGGATGACCGAAGGGTGGAAGGCAGTGCCGGGCGAGTTACGCTACAGTTTGCCAATGGATTGTAGATGCTTGGACTAACGTGTCTGCTGGTACTGTTATCCGAGCTTTCTCAAAAGCTGGTATCCTTTCTGAGGAGCCGCACAGTACAGACAGTGACTTTGACAGCGAGGAGCGAAGTGGACCTGCTCTGAAACAGAGGATGAGGACTTTGATGGATTTGAATAAAGACTATTACCGGTAATGTGTTTGTTTAGTATCGTTACTACTTAAATAAAGTACAAACAAACTCAGTTTTACTCCCGATCTATTTTTTAATACACACATTTACATGCTTGCGTGTGTGTTGTTGTAAGGCGGTGTGTGACTGAGACTGCACCTTTTCGTACGGTGCGCCTAATGGTCGTGAAATTATGGTATATTATTTGAACTTTTCCTGTGCCCTTTGTCTCACAGCTTTACTGGACTTTTGGTCCATAAATTCTGTTTGTTGTCCTGTGTTTGGATCCTCCTCCTTCCACATCACAACATAATGTGAAGCCCGTTCAGACAAAAATTTTGATTTGGGGCTGAAAAAATAAAACTGAATTTAAGTTTAAACTTATTGTTTTGGTAAGAATTAAAAAGTTAGCGGCAGTACTAAATAATCCGAACGCTCCTGAACGCATCATAACTCTGGATTCTGAGTCTATGAAGAGATTAAATAATCCGAAGCACCGACGACCCCTTCCCTCACTCCCACCCGTCAATCCCTCACTGCCTCCATGTTGCTGCTATTAAAACATGGTGGTCCACCCCCTCCCACACACCCCCAGCCCTCCTCAGCCTGTAGGAGTCAAATGGAAGTCATACCTCCATGTTTTATTCACATGAATGTGTTCCTGAAAGGAAGGTGAATGTGGGGTGGAGGGAGGAGGGAGGTTTCAAATGGTCCTGGGGGAGCAGGGACCCCTCATCCCCCCTCAGGGCATCCCACAGGGAACCAGGCCCCACAGCTGCTGCTTCATGGTTTTAATGAGACAATAAAATGTTCCAGAAATTTTATTTTCTCTGAAATTTAGACTCATTTATTTATTTATTTTCCACTAAAATCCTTTTTAATCCTCTAATGGAATAAAAGTGGTTGTGTGTGTGTGTGTGTGTGTGTGTGTGTGTGTGTGTGTGTGTGGTGTATTCTGGTTCTTTTTTTTTATCCTGTCCAGCATCGTGACAAGCAGAATGATGCCGGACAGGTGCTTCCTTCAACCTAGCTGGGGCCCGGCAGCGCCAGGCCACCCCGTATGCAATCACCACCGCCCAAAACATGGCCAGGTGCCTGACCCAGGCAGCCCAAAGGCCATGTCTGCACACCTAATATTCCTCTTTACTCCCTTCATCCCTCACCTGTGACCCTGCCAACTCGCCCATGTCGCTCACCCCTCGTAACCCCAACTAGAGACGAGGGACCCCGGCGGGATCAGGCAAGACCACCCCTAGGCCCGTCTCCCGAAAGAAACATCCTACCCTCACCATGGTAACCAGGATCTACGTTCCTACCCTCACCATGGTAACCAGGATCTACGTTCCTACCCTCACCATGGTAACCAGGATCTACGTTCCTACTCTCACCATGGTAACCAGGATCTACGTTCCTACCCTCACCATGGTAACAAGGATCTACGTTCCTACCCTCACCATGGTAACCAGGATCTACGTTCCTACTCTCACCATGGTAACCAGGATCTACGTTCCTACTCTCACCATGGTAACCAGGATCTACGTTCCTACCCTCACCATGGTAACAAGGATCTACGTTCCTACCCTCACCATGGTAACCAGGATCTACATTCCTACCCTCACCATGGTAACCAGGATCTACATTCCTACCCTCACCATGGTAACCAGGATCTACGTTCCTACCCTCACCATGGTAAACAGGATCCAGGTTCCTACCCTCACCATGGTAACCAGGATCTACGTTCCTACCCTCACCATAGTAACCAGGGTCTACTCTTCCACACTCAGACTCACCAGTGAGGCGTTCAGGAGACATTCTAACCAGATGCATGAACCACTCTATCTGGTTCCTCTTAACTTGAAGAGGTAACGACTCTAATTAGGGCAGGATAGGAGCGAAGGCTTGTTCCAAAATGAGAGGAAGGAAGGAATTACATACAAAAAACATCTTTTAACGTGTTATAAAATCATAATTTTTTCACTTTAACGCTAAAACGCTCCATCAGGTTCGTATCTGTGAGTCCGACACCCCCACATGAAGATGGAGGGGGGTATAAATGGTACACGTCTGGGATCCACGCCCTGGACGTCTCTGCTGACGAGCTGTCAGAGCCCCTCCCTCTTTCCTCGCTTCACCACACTGTTTCTGCGGAGGTCAATACCAAATGTCAAGTGTGACGGATGCTCCTTTTCAAAGAATTTATGACCTTTGACCGTTGGTAAAGGAAGGTCAGGTCATCATGGAAACTAAATACTATTAAGAATCAATCCAGGCCTCGTGCACGGATTCTCATTTTCTCTCTTTGTCCAATAATCCTAAAACCTGATGAGAGTCGGATTCATCACGTCTTCTCATGAATATCGAGCAGAAGATTCATTTATATTCATGTTTTCAGATTGAAGAAGGATGATTATTTCAAACCAGACGGGTTTTCTTTTCAAAGACAGAGGATCACGTTAAAAAGAAAAGAAAACTTTATGCATTTTAAAGATGCATAAGTGGCACACGGACTGACAGGAAGCAGCATCGATGCCGTTCACCAACGTTTTAATACCAGGAGCTACTTCATGGATGCTGAGTCAAACGAATAGCAACCAGTTTGATAGACCCTCACCATGGCAACCAGGATCTATGTTCCTACCCTCACCATAGTAACCAGGATCTACATTCCTACCCTCACCATGGTAACCAGGATCTACGTTCCTACCCTCACCATGGTAACCAAGATCTATGTTCCTACCCTCACCATGGTAACCAGGATCTATGTTCCTACCCTCACCATGGTAACCAGGATCTACGTTCCTACCCTCACCATGGTAACCAGGAGCTACGTTCCTACCCTCACCATGGTAACCAAGATCTATGTTCCTACCCTCACCATGGTAACCAGGAGCTACGTTCCTACCCTCACCATGGTGACCAGGATCTACATTCCTATCCTCACCATGGTAACCAGGATCTACGTTCCTGCCCTCACCATGGTAACCAGGATCTACATTCCTATCCTCACCATGGTAACAAGGATCTACGTTCCTACCCTCACCATGGTAACCAGGATCTACATTCCTATCCTCACCATGGTAACCAGGATCTACGTTCCTGCCCTCACCATGGTAACCAGGATCTACGTTCCTGCCCTCACCATGGTAACCAGGATCTATTTTCCTACCCTCACCATGGTAACCAGGATCTACGTTCCTGCCCTTACTATAGTAACCAGGATCTACGTTCCTACCCTCACCATGGTAACCATGATCTACGTTCCTACCCTCACCATGGTAACCAGATCTACGTTCCTACCCTCACCATGGTAACCAGGGTCTACGTTCCTACCCTCACCATGGTAACCAGGATCTACGTTCCTACCCTTACCATGGTAACCAAGATCTACGTTCCTACCATCACCATGGTAACCAGGATTTACGTTCCTACCCTCACCATGGTAACCAGGATCTACATTCCTACCCTCACCATGGTAACCAGATCTACATTCCTACCCTCACCATGGTAACCAGGATCTACGTTCCTACCCTCACCATGGTAACCAGGATCTACGTTCCTACCCTCACCATGGTAACCAGGATCTATTTTCCTACCCTCACCATGGTAACCAGGATCTACGTTCCTGCCCTTACTATAGTAACCAGGATCTACGTTCCTACCCTCACCATGGTAACCAGGATTTACGTTCCTACCTTCACCATGGTAACCAGGATCTACGTTCCTACCCTCACCATGGTAACCAGGATTTACGTTCCTACCCTCACCATGGTAACCAGGATCTACGTTCCTACCCTCACCATGGTTCTTACCCTCCCGCTCTAGGACTCATACTCTAACCTTCTACCTGTGAGGCCACGGAGCAGCTGATTTTGCACGTCTTTTATTTTCAGTATTTAAAGTTTTTCCAGGTTGAAGCTGGTCTCTGTGAGGTGCTGTAACATCAGCTTTGGGTTTTTAGGAAGTGTGGTTGTGTCGGGGTAAATCTCAATCTGAGGATGACACCCCGTGACTGTTTCAGAGCCAAACATGTTATACAAGCTCCCATTGTTCCCACGCTCTCTGCAGTTATTTTTATTCCTGCTACTGTTTGACACAAAGAAGCATTAAACTCTGATTCTTCTACCAACATCCTGAAAAAAAAAAACACATCAGACCTTCTAAACAATTCAGGTTGTTTCCTCCAGATGGAAACACAATCATCACAGTGAGGACTAATCAGGACATCAATGTGATTAGAACCTCCTTCTCAGGCACGAGAAACAACTGTGTTCTGTTGTCTTCTGTTTATCCGGGGCCGGGTTGTGAGGGCAACGGCCTTGGACAGTAAACCCAGGTTTCTTTTTACCCCGGCTGCATCCTCTATCTCACCCAGAAGGATCCTGAGGTGTTCCCTGTCCAGCTGTGAGACATAGTCTCTCCAGCAGGTCTGGGGTCTGCCTCTCGGTCTCCTCCTGGGGGGACGGAACACCTCACCATCAAAGGAGGCATCCTAGCCACGAGCCCGAACCACCCCATCTTGCATCTCTTGGTGCAGAGCGGCAACGGCTCTACTCTGAGTTCCTCTCGGATGGCAGAGCTGCTCCTTCCATCTCTAAGAGAGAGCCCAGCCACCTGCAGAGGAAGATCATTTCAGCATCTTTTGTCCGTGATCTCATTCTTTTGGTCACTTTCACATAACATGGTTACCATGGTGAGGGTAGGAACGTAGATCCTGGTTACCATGGTGAGGGTAGGAATGTAGATCCTGGTTACCATGGTGAGTGTAAGAACGTAGATCCTGGTTACCATGGTGAGTGTAAGAACGTAGATCCTGGTTACCATGGTGAGGGTAGGAATGTAGATCCTGGTTACCATGGTGAGTGTAGGAACGTAGAACCTGGTTACCATGGTGAGGGTAGGAATGTAGATCCTGATTACCATGGTGAGTGTAAGAACGTAGATCCTGGTTACCATGGTGAGGGTAGGAATGTAGATCCTGGTTACCATGGTGAGTGTAGGAACGTAGATCCTGGTTACCATGGTGAGGGTAGGAATGTAGATCCTGGTTACCATGGTGAGGGTAGGAACATAGATCCTGGTTACCATGGTGAGGGTAGGAACATAGATCCTGGTTACCATGGTGAGGGTAGGAATGTAGATCCTGGTTACCATGGTGAGGGTAGGAACGTAGATCCTGGTTACCATGGTGAGGGTAGGAGCGTAGATCCTGGTTACCATGGTGAGGGTAGAAACGTAGATCCTGGTTACCATGGTGAGGGTAGGAATGTAGATCCTGGTTACCATGGTGAGGGTAGGAATGTAGATCCTGGTTACCATGGTGAGGGTAGGAGCGTAGATCCTGGTTACCATGGTGAGGGTAGAAACGTAGATCCTGGTTACCATGGTGAGGGTAGGAGCGTAGATCCTGGTTACCATGGTGAGGGTAGGAATGTAGATCCTGGTTACCATGGTGAGGGTAGGAGCGTAGATCCTGGTTACCATGGTGAGGGTAGGAATGTAGATCCTGGTTACCATGGTGAGGATAGGAATGTAGATCCTGGTTACCATGGTGAGGGTAGGAATGTAGATCCTGGTTACCATGGTGAGGGTAGGAATGTAGATCCTGGTTACCATGGTGAGGGTAGGAATGTAGATCCTGGTTATCATGGTGAGGATAGTAACGTAGATCGAGCTTTACTTTTCAGCTCAGCTCTTTCTTCACCACAACAGATCGATGCAGCGTCCTAGATATTACAGACGCTGCACCAATCGGTCTGTCGATCTCGCACTCCATCCCTCTACCGCTCTGTGAACAAGACCCTGAGATACTTAAACTCTTCCACATGGGGCAGGACCCTCTCCCTGACCTCCAGAGGAAGGGCGATGGTCTCAGATTTGGAGGCTCTGATTCCAGGCGGCGTCACCATCTGTGAACACGTTAGTGTTTGAATCATTTGTTTAGAAAACGTCATCAGTCACAGTGAAAAACCCCAAAAAGTCAGGATTACTTTGTGTTGTTTTGTCACATTTAGACTCTGGTTTCTGTGTTTGAATAAAATCAGAGTGAATTTTCAGAACAAACGAACATGTTACATCAGAAGAATGTTTTAAATATTTCAGAAGGAATGATGATTCTCTCTCAGGCTCAGTCTGTACTTCTCCGTTAAAGATAAAAATACACAATGGATTTTTTTCAGTTCTGTCAGTAGTCAGTGTAAAGTTTTCACTTTATTTTTACACTCATGTTTATATTCTACGCATTGTGATTTGTTTGTTGTGTTCCGATGTCTTCTGTTTATCCTGGTTACCATGGTGAGGGCAGGAACGTAGATCCTGGTTACCATGGTGAGGGCAGGAACCTAGATCCTGGTTACCATGGTGAGGGTAGGAACGTAAATCCTGGTTACCATGGTGAGGGTAGGAGCGTAGACCCTGGTTACCATGGTGAGGGCAGGAACGTAGATCCTGGTTACCATGGTGAGGGTAGGAATGTAGATCCTGGTTACCATGGTGAGGGTAGGAGCGTAGATCCTGGTTATCATGGTGAGGGTAGGAACGTAGATCCTGGTTACCATGGTGAGGGTAGGAACGTAGATCCTGGTTACCACGGTGAGGGTAGGAACGTAGATCCTGGTTACCACGGTGAGGGTAGGAACGTAGATCCTGGTTACCATGGTGAGGGTAGGAACGTAGATCTTGGTTACCACGATGAGGGTAGGAACATAGATCCTGGTTACCATGGTGAGGGTAGGAACGTAGATCCTGGTTACCACGGTGAGAGTAGAAACATACAGTTGGAACAGTATGGTTTCCGCTCTGGATGTGAAAACACGGACCAGCTCCATACCCTCTTCGGGATCCTAGAGGGGTTGGAGAAGGTATTTGACCGTGCCCCTCGGGGAATTCTGTTGTGGTGTTCCTGAGGGAACATGTCGTCATAGCAACGCAGGGCCGTGATGCTGAGTAGATAAAAACATCAGTGATGATTCCACCAGATGTTTCTGAGCTCCTGAGGATCTCCCAGAAGGATCCAACATGATCAGCTCTGATCAAATGTGACAGATTCACTTCAGAATAGAAACAAAACATCGGTTCTGATTAAAGTTAAACTGGTCAGAAATTAGTTTAGATGAAAATCTAAAATCAGCTGCTTGGAATCTGATTAAAACATGATAAACAGGAGTCTGGAACAAAGTGAAGAACATCTGGTTGGTGTGAAGATGTTGGAAAATCTGGACAGAACGTCAATAATATTCTTTATTCTAAACAATTTGCTGCTTTAACAATGAACCAGGATCTACGTTCCTACCCTCACCATGGTAACCGGGATCTACGTTCCTACCCTCACCATGGTAACCGGGATCTACGTTCCTACCCTCACCATGGTAACCAGGATCTATGTTCCTACCCTCACCATGGTAACCGGGATCTACGTTCCTACCCTCACCATGGTAACCGGGATCTACGTTCCTACCCTCACCATGGTAACCAGGATCTATGTTCCTACCCTCACCATGGTAACCAGGATCTACGTTCCTACCCTCACCATGGTATCCAGGATCTACGTTCCTACCCTCACCATGGTAACCAGGATCTACGTTCCTACCCTCACCATGGTATCCAGGATCTACGTTCCTACCCTCACCATGGTAACCAGGATCTACGTTCCTACCCTCACCATGGTAACCAGGATCTATGTTCCTACCCTCACCATGGTAACCAGGATCTATGTTCCTACCCTCACGATGGTAACCACTACTTTATCACCCAATCAGAACACTTCACTCACAAAATACAGGGCTGTTATTGGTTCCTAGGATTTCTAAAAGTCCAGTTGGAAGTAGAGCCTCCAACCACTAAGCTCCAGTCTTCTGGAATAAGTTCCTCACCAGACCAGATAGAAACAGAGAGCTTCAGCTTCTGTTAGATCCTAGAAGCTGGTGAAGTACAGTATGACACATTGAGGATTCTGTCCTCTAATTCTATCACCTTTTTTTTACCAGACTGTCTTGGTTCTTGATGTATCCACATCACCTTTAATGATCTATGGCTTTTCTATCTGATCAAAGTCAGTAATCTGAGCTCAAACAGCTGCTCATCCGTACAAACGAGGACGGTACACACCTCCAGGTCAGAGTTATCTCTCAGGTTTGTTGTTCCTGTCGTGCTCTGTACATGTCTGACCTCCGTCTCTCTCCGTCTCTCCGTCTCTCTGCAGTTTGGAAGTGAATCAGACATGAATCTGTAGAAGTTTGAAAGCTTCTAATTACCTTCTGACTGTTTTCCTGAACAGAAACTTTAAAGCTCCGGAATCTGAAATGTCGGCTTTCTGACTCACAAACATTGGTTTTTACCCACGAGATACTCCGCTCCAGTTTACCACACACACACACACACACACACACACACACACACACACACACACACACACACACACACACACACACACACACACACACACACACACACACACACACACACACTCTACCAGTGAGATGCTTCCGACTATCAGCATCTTTCTGGGCCTAGTTTCCATTCACCGTATCCTAGCAACCACAAAGATTAAATCTTTATTTGGGCTTTTGGGGGGTTTTATTTTTGTGTGACTTTATGACTGAATCTATGAGTGTGTGTGTGTGTGTGTGTGTTAATGAGGGTGTGAAGGTGCAACAACAAATCACACAGGCCGTACAAACAAACAAATAAATAAACAACAGTATTATAATAAAAATTATTATCAATATTAATAAGATACTCATGTTGGACTCAGGCCTCACAGCAAGAAGGTCAGGGTTCGAGTACTAAGTGGGGGCAAGGTTTGGAACATTGGTCTTTCTGTGTGTAGTTTGCATGTTCTACCTGTGTATGTTTGGGTTTTCTCTGGTTTCCTCCAAAAAATAAATGTTAGGTTGATTGGCTGCTATGAAATTGAGCCTAGGAATGAGCGTGTGTGTGTGTGTGTGGATGGTTGTCTCTGTGTACGGTCCCGCAACAGACTGGCGACCTGTTTGGGGTGTATCCTGCCTCTCATCTTGAATCAACACCCCCTGGAACCTCGTTAGGAACACATGGTTCAGATGATGAACGAACGGATACTGGACTCAGTTTCTTCCATCTGTTAAATTAAACTGCCTGACGTCTGAAGAGATGAACGACCTCTTAAAGCTCTCAGTCCTGCAGCGCAGTGAGACGAACCTCTCACTTCTGGAACTCTTCTGAGTTGTGACCACATCATGCAGAGGGTGACAGGGATTTTTCAGGATGCCCTGCATTAGAGCCCTCATCCTCCTCTCCAGAACAGCTCCCACAGAGTTCACGTCTCTCCCCACAACAGATACACATTTCTCCATCAGTCTGTCCAGCCGACCGTTGTCTCTTGTGGTGAACCTCCCGCTCTCAGATGAACCCAAAGAAAACTGCACACGTGACGGTAGACTGATAAAAATATCTAGCATGTCACCACACACATTAAGACCTCAGGCTTCTCAGAAAAACAGCCTGCCCTGTCCTTTCTGATCCAGGTCCTGAACCCGGAAACATGAATCCTGAATGTTTTGTTCAGGTTCTTAAATCCACCAAACACACTTTTGAGGACAGTGAGGTGAAGATTCTAAGTAGAGAGAAAGGATGGTTTGAAAGAGGGGTGAAGGAAGCCATCTTTCTGATGAAAGAGAGTCCCTCACTGAATCGGAGTGGAGGCGTTAGATACGTTTTGCCCGGTATTTACAGCAGCCTTTTGAAGCCATGGACTAAAGATGACACCTCGTGACACAGTTTCACGCCTCTCGTTAGCAGGAATTTCTATTCACTAGGCTTTTAGCATTTTTATAATAGGTTTGTTTACTGGTCTGTGGCTACAATAGGAGCCATTCACGGCCATCATAGGTAACACAGGCTCATTGGTCGAGCCCTTCTTACTATTTTTTTACCTTTTACTCAGGTTAGTATAAATAGATCCAGTTTTCAGTCCATTTCATTCAGATTGAAAATGATTTCTAGATGGAAGTCAAAACATCTCGATCAAGAATTAAACTGTCCAGAAGACTTTTTTGAAACTTTTTCTACTATGGATCACTCCTAAATGAATGAGGGACTACACGGACTTAACCCACAAAACGACTCACTCTCAAGCCGATGACGGGTCATTCTGTGTTATTGTTGAAGCACAGTCAGAGCTAGACTGGTTACCTCCCTTTACGTCACTGTGCACATGCGCGATCTGTTGGGATTTTCAAAATGGCCGCTAAATATGTTTTTTAAGTACTCAGGACGGCGTAAAAGTGTCCTGAATGAGGAAGGAAGGAGACAGGAAACATGAAAGAAAGAATCAAACTATTGGTCCAAAACCAAGCTAAATGATCAACGGTCTGGTTCTGAACTCCTCCAAGACCAAGGAGCAGAAAGCCCTTCCTCAACCTGTTCTGATCAATGGAGAGAGAATCGAGGATGTTAAAACCTACAAATATCTGGACTGCAAACTGGACTGGTCAGAGCAGGCCCTGCATAAGGAAGGACAGAGCAGGCTGTTTTTCTTAAGAAGGCTTAAAACTTTTCATGTGTGTGGTGACATGTTGAACATCTTCTATCAGTCTGTCGTTGCGGTCGTCTGCTGGAGAGGACAGCAACAGGCTGGACAGACTGATGAGGAAGTGTGTATCTGTGGTGGAAAGAAATGTGGACTCTGTGGGAGCTGTTTTGGAGGATGAGGGCTTTAATGCAGGGTATCCTGAATAACCCCCGTCACCCTCTACGTGATGTTATCACGACCCAGTAGACGACCTGAAGTAAGAGGTTCCTCTCACTGCACTGCAGGACTGAGTGCTTTAGGAGGTCGTTCACCCCTTCAGCCCTCAGACAGATGTTTCTGGAAGGAACTGAGTCCTGTTTTATTATGTGTGTGTGTGTGTTGTTTTTATTTATTTGTTTGTACAGTTTGTGTGATTTCTGCTGCTGCTGGAAACCAGAATTTATCCTGCGGGTGATTAATAGAGTTTTATCTATCTATCTAATACCGGATGAGAGAGCAGACAAACTTCTCAAACTGTCTGGTTTCAGGTTCGGGGTGGCGGTGCTGGTGCACAGAGAACATCTACGGATCCTTCTGGTTGAGCCGGGGCGAGGGAAGACGGTCAGGCAGACAGATGTGCAGACGGACAGAGAGACAGATTCACATACATCCAGACTCACACGCATGCGTACGTGCACGTCAGTCCTCATGTTTATAAATAATCCTGAAGGTGATTTTTCTTCCAGCGAGTCTCAGCTCGTCCAGATTGATTTACTGTCAGAGTGAACGGACACGGTTACTGTTCACCTGATTGGAACACACACACACACACACACACACACATACACACACACACACACACACACACATACACACACGATCTGATGGACCTGGTTCAGTCTGTCACAGTTCTGTATGGTTGAATCTGGTGAGAAACTCGTCCACTCATTTCTGTCTAAAGGAGACATTAAAGAAGAATGAATGAGATGGAAGGACGGGGACCAGCCGAGGAGATGTGGATACATCAAGCACTGAGACAGTCTGGTAGAGAACAGTAGATAGAATCCCTCCACCAACAACCACCTCCTAAACCAGGAGTGTCCATAACCTCTCTCTCTCTAACACACACACACACACACCGACAAATTCCTCTCTCTCTCTCTCGCTCGCTCCCTTTTCTCTCTTTAACACAGACACACACACAGACTTTTTCCTGGCGCATGCAGCGCTTTGGGAGGGGATAGCGGGCACAACAGCAACAGGTGCTGCGCATTGATTTCAGACTTAACAACGTGCAATAACACTAGAAAAAGCCCCCGCGACAGGCTGGCGACCTGTTCGGGGTGTACCCTGCCCTTCGCCTTAAATCAGCCGGGATTGGCTCCGGCACCCGTTGGAACCCCAAAAGGGACAGACGGATAAGAAGACGACTGACTTACCAGAAAATGCCGCACGATTGACGATTTTGGGGGAAAAAAAAAAATGACCAGAGGGTCTGAATGGTCGCTAAATATAGCGTCAAAGTCGCTGAGTCGGAAACACTGACTAACTTTTTTCCGACACACCTGGCGGTCGACTTGGAACCAATCCACGGGCTACCGGTAGACTGGGATAGATTGGGTGGGTACCCTGGTCCTAAATTCACTCTGAACATATGATGCTGGTCGCACCCCAAAATGTTCCACATCTCCACCAATCTCCCCATCCTGCCCTTCATCCTCATCTGCTGTGTGTGTGTGTGTGTGTGTGTGTGTGTGTGTGTGTGTGTGTGTGTGAGAAGCAGCATGATACCTCCCCCTCTGTGCCCTTCTACAGGAAGTTTAAATGGATTTTCTGGTGAAATGGAAACAGTGACAGATTGATGTTAAAATCTTTTATTTTTTTAAAGAATGTCCCAGTTTTTTCCTGCAGGATTTCATCTGTTTTAAATGTCATGTGTTTAAAAGCAGCGTTCTGTGTGACTCAGATGAAGTTCTTCTTAATGTTTACACCTTCATAAAGAGGACAGAGAAATACCTAAAAGTCAGAGTTTATCCTCCTCTGAGTCTACGTTCTCTCCTCAAGAAGGACTTCAGGTCTGAAATTTGGCAAAACATCTGCGTCACTGCAAACCAATTATCTCAGAGGGGGAAAGGATCTGCGTGTGTGTGTGTGTGTGTGTGTGTGTGTGTGTGAAGCATACACTTCATCGTAACAAACTGTTTGGAAAGATTCCGTTTGGCTCGTTTATTTCTGCTGGTTTTGATGAGGAGAATCTATGAAGCAAAAACCGGAAGAGAAACTGAAAACGAGTCAGAAAGAGGATCCGCTCGAGGGGAGAGGAGGGAGTGGGAGATCGAACGACAGATCCGTGCAGCATCTGCAATAATGAGGACGCTGTATTGATTTGTCGTGGTGAAGAAAGAGCTGAGCCGAAAAGCAAAACTCTGGATTTACAACGTTCCTACCCTCACCATGGTAACCAAGATCTATGTTCCTATCCTCACCATGGTAACCAGGATCTACGTTCCTACCCTCACCATGGTAACCAGGATCTACGTTCCTATCCTCACCGTGGTAACCAGGATCTACGTTCCTACCCTCACCGTGGTAACCAGGATCTACGTTCCTACCCTCACCATGGTAACCAGGATCTACGTTCCTACCCTCACCATGGTAACCAGGATCTACCTTCCTACCCTCACCATGGTAACCAGGATCTACGTTCCTACCCTCACCATGGTAACCAGGATCTACGTTCCTACCCTCACCATGGTAACCAGGATCTACATTCCTACCCTCACCATGGTAACCAGGATCTACGTTCCAACCCTCACCATGGTAACCAGGATCTACGTTCCTACCCTCACCATGTGAACCAGGATCTACGTTCCTACCCTCACCATGGTAACCAGGATCTACGTTCCTACCCTCACCATGGTAACCAGGATCTATGTTCACACCCTCACCATGGTAACCAGGATTCCCACCCTTACCATGGTAACCGGGATCTACGTTCCCACCCTCACCACGGTAACCAGGATCTACGTTCCCACCCTCACCATGGTAACCAGGATCTACGTTCCTACCCTCACCATGGTAACCAGGATCTATGTTCCTACCCTCATCATGGTAACCAGGATCTACGTTCCTACCCTCACCATGGTAACCAGGATCTATGTTCATACCCTCACCATGGTAACCAGGATCTACGTTCCTACCCTCACCATGGTAACCAGGATCTACGTTCCTACCCTCACCATGGTAACCAGGATCTACGTTCGTACCCTCACCATGGTAACCAGGATCTACGTTCCTACCCTCACCATGGTAACCAGGATCTACGTTCGTACCCTCACCATGGTAACCAGGATCTATGTTCATACGCTCACCATGGTAACCAGGATCTATGTTCATACCCTCACCATGGTAACCAGGATCTACGTTCCTACCCTCACCATGGTAACCAGGATCTATGTTCATACCCTCACATTGGTAACCAGAATCAACGTTCCTACTGTCACTGTACTGACAGTAGTGTGCGTGGTGACCGTAACAGAGCAAGCTCCTCCCTCTAACTCTCAGAATCTAATTGAACTTCCGTGGACCCTCATTCGACTCTGACCTCCGACACGTGAAGCTCATGTATGACACGTTAATAAACAGCCAGAGGGTCCGCTGGACGGTCGTTAGGGGCTTAATGACCTCCATTAATGAGTCATAGGAGGAAACATAAATCCTTACAAGACATGGTGCTGATGCAGAGACAGACGGCTCCCCGACATCCTCCATGTCATCTCTATCACCGCACACACACACACACACACACACACACACACACACACACACACACACACACACACACACACACATACACACACATACAATACAATAGATTCTATATTCATCTGCTAGTGGGGAAATGAATGTGTCTGGTGACACAGTCAGTCAGTCACCATCTTAACCGTCCATGCCTTCTGGGGTTCCGGTGGGTGCCGGAGCCCATCCCGGCTGATTCAAGGTGAGAGGGAGGGTACACTCTGAACAGGTCGCCAGTCTGTCGTGGGGCCACACACACACAACCATTCCTAGGAGCAATCATACAGCGGCCAATCATCCGAACATGCATATTTTTAGAAGTTGGAAGGAAACCAGAGTACCCGGAGAAAACCCATGCAGACATGGGGAGAACATGCAAACTCCACATAGAAAGACTTGAAAGGCCAGGAGCAGTGAGCTCCTGTAGCTCCATCGAGAGGAGCAGTGAGCTCCTGTAGCTCCATCGAGAGGAGCAGTGAGCTCCTGTAGCTCCATCGAGAGGAGCAGTGAGCTCCATTAAGAGGAGCAGTGAGCTCCTGTAGCTCCATCAAGAGGAGCAGTGAGCTCCTGTAGCTCCATCAAGAGGAGCAGTGAGCTCCTGTAGCTCCATCGAGAGGAGCAGTGAGCTCCTGTAGCTCCATCGAGAGGAGCAGTGAGCTCCTGTAGCTCCATCAAGAGGAGCAGTGAGCTCCTGTAGCTCCATCAAGAGGAGCAGTGAGCTCCTGTAGCTCCATCGAGAGGAGCAGTGAGCTCCTGTAGCTCCATCAAGAGGAGCAGTGAGCTCCTGTAGCTCCATCAAGAGGAGCAGTGATCTCCTGTAGCTCCATCGAGAGGAGCAGTGAGCTCCTGTAGCTCCATCGAGAGGAGCAGTGAGCTCCTGTAGCTCCATCGAGAGGAGCAGTGAGCTCCTGTAGCTCCATCGAGAGGAGCAGTGAGCTCCTGTAGCTCCATCGAGAGGAGCAGTGAGCTCCTGTAGCTCCATCAAGAGGAGAAGTGAGCTCCTGTAGCTCCATCGAGAGGAGCAGTGAGCTCCATCGAGAGGAGCAGTGAGCTCCTGTAGCTCCATCAAGAGGAGCAGTGAGCTCCTGTAGCTCCATCAAGAGGAACAGTGAGCTCCTGTAGCTCCATCAAGAGGAGCAGTGAGCTCCTGTAGCTCCATCAAGAGGAGCAGTGATCTCCTGGAGCTCCATCGAGAGGAGCAGTGAGCTCCTGTAGCTCCATCAAGAGGAGCAGTGACTCACCAACCCGGATCAGGTGTGTAGACACAGGAACACATTGAAAACCTTCCGGACCCCCGCCCTCCAGGACCTGAGTTTGACACCTGTGATCCAGAGCCATCCTGAAAATACAGTGACCAGGGAAGCAGGTACAGTTCAACCCCTTCCATCCCAACGTTCTCCTGATTGCACACTACAATGGATCCAAAGCCTGCTGGGCTTACGGCTTGAGGAGGTGAAGCACGAGTCTCTCTAAGGTCAGATACCTCTATGTATGTGACACCGCACCAGACTGGCGACCTGTTTGCTGTGTACACTACCTTACACCTGAAATCATAGGACTGACTCCGGCTCCTCCTGCCTCCCTCTGTAAGTTTTCCTCCATGTTGTTGTGACCCTCAGACTCCACGGTTTGGAGTAAAACATCAGCCGGTCTCGTCCTCATTAGCTTCCTTTGTGCTGCTTGTCATCTTATCAGGAAGGAATCTCAGACACGCCTCGTTAGCCGCTCCACATCCTGCTCAAAGTGGAAGAATGTGGAGTAAACCAGGAGACGGTTGATCCTGTCAGGACACCTCTGTTCTGTTAGAAAGACAGATAAAAAATTTTTAATCTACATTTCTCTCCATCTGGGTTCAGTTTCTGTAAAAGTCTTTTAGAAAACCCAAAGTTTCTGATTAGTTTGGATTGAAAAGGACTGTTTTAGATTAAAGCAGGTCTATAGATGGATGGTAAATAGATCCATGTCCACACATCTGCCAATAACAACGCTCCCTTCCAATGTCTTCTGTTTATCTAGGCCCGGATCATGAGGGGGAACAGCCAGAGACGGGATGCCAAGGCTTCTCTCACCCCGGCTGCATCCTCCATCTCACCCAGGAGGATCCTGAGGTGTTCCCTGTCCAGCTGTGAGACAAAGTCTCTCCAGTGGAGACAGAAGTATAAATTCACAGCGTTCATTATCATTAGATTATGATTAGAAAATAAACAGCGAGGCTCAGATGATTGTTTGTAGCTGTTAGAAACAGGCTTCCAGATTGTGTACAGGTGTAGAAAACCGTGGTGAGAGCGGCCATGCTGATTGGTCTAGAGACAGTGTGGTGAGAGCGGCCATGCTGATTGGTCTACAGACAGTGTGGTGAGAGCGGCCACGCTGATTGGTCTAGAGACAGTGTGGTGAGAGCGGTCATGCTGATTGGTCTAGAGACAGCGTGGTGAGAGCGGCCATGCTGATTGGTCTACAGACAGTGTGGTGAGAGCGGCCATGCTGATTGGTCTATAGACAGTGTGGTGAGAGCGGTCATGCTGATTGGTCTAGAGACAGTGTGGTGAGAGCGGCCATGCTGATTGGTCTACAGACAGTGTGGTGAGAGCGGCCATGCTGATTGGTCTATAGACAGTGTGGTGAGAGCGGCCATGCTGATTGGTCTAGAGACATTGTGGTGAGAGCGGCCATGCTGATTGGTCTAGAGACAGTGTGGTGAGAGCGGCCATGCTGATTGGTCTAGAGACAGTGTGGTGAGAGCGGCCATGGTGATTGGTCTAGAGACAGTGTGGTGAGAGCGGCCATGCTGATTGGTCTAGAGACAGCGTGGTGAGAGCGGCCATGCTGATTGGTCTAGAGACAGTGTGGTGAGAGCGGCCATGCTGATTGGTCTAGAGACAGTGTGGTGAGAGCGGCCATGCTGATTGGTGCGGGATGAAGCTCAGGTTTGTTTACACCTGAGAATTGTTCCAGGTGGGAATTATGAAGCTTCTTCTCCTTCCATCATCTCCCTCCAGGGGTCGCCACATCAAGTCAGTGTCTTCCATCTAACCCTATCTGCTGCATCCTCTTTGGTCACACCAACTATCTTCATGTCTTCCTTCACTGTATCCATGAACCTCCTCTTTGGTCTTCCTCTAGTCCTCTTTCCTGGTGGTTCTAAACCCAGCATCCTTCTTCTGTTGTACTCTCTCTCTCCTCTGTACATGTCCAAACCATCTCAGTCTGACTTTATAAATAGAAGACAATGGAACGGAACCTTAACGATGGGTTGTACGGTGGTGGAGGGGTTAGAGGTTCTTATCCATTCGTTTGTTTTCCAGTAGGTCAGACTGTAGACTGTAGCTGAGCTACAGGCGGTCAACCTGTCCAGGTATGTCCTGCCTCTCGCCCAAATTCAGTCGGGATTGACCCCGGCAGCCTCCATGACTCAATTAGATTAAAACGGTTCCGAAGATGAAACCAAACTTTAACGTTCTTATAATTCAGACTTCAATAGAACGTTTGGGAACCATCCAGCTCCATCATGGAATTCACTGAGCTTCTAAGAACGATTCTTTCAGTCCCGGTCTCGTGGTTTGTGAAGATCTGTTTTCTGTGAAGCCTAAAAAGATCAATAATCAAATAAATCAGAGTCGTTAAAACTTCTTGTGCTTTAAATTGCTTTTTTAAATTCTATTAAAGGTTCATCAGAGATTATTGATCCAGTTTGAATCCGTGGAAAACAATCTATTGATTTGTGACTTTTTGAGTGAGTTTCTTCTGTTTTTTTTTTTTTATCCAATCAAACGATGACCTTCTTAACGACGTTTCAAATTATTTAACTTTGTTGATTGTGTTTTTATCTACAGACTCTGAATCACACACATCTCTCACCGGGACGAAGATCACACTCTGAAACATGGAAGCTTTTCATCCACTGTTTTCAAGAAACACACAAACTTTTTCAGATCCGTTCATTCTGTCGTCTTCTGTTTATCCAGGGTCGGGTCGCCGAGGGCGACAGCCTCAGACGTGACACCCAGGCTTCGCTCATCCCGGCTGCATCCTCCAGCTCACCCAGGAGGATCCTGAGGTGTTCCCTGTCCAGCTGTAAGACATAATCTCTCCAGCGGTTACCATAGATCTGGTTACCACGGTGAGGGTAGGAACATAGATCCTGGTTACCACGGTGAGGGTAGGAACATAGATCCTGGTTACCATGGTGAGGGTAGGAACATAGATCCTGGTTACCATGGTGAGGGTAAGAATGTAGATCCTGGTTACCATGGTGAGGGTAGGAATGTAGATCCTGGTTACCATGGTGACGTTAGGAACGTAGATCCTGGTTACCATGGTGAGGGTAGGAATGTAGATCCCGGTTACCATGGTGAGGGTAGGAATGTAGATCCTGGTTACCATGGTGAGGGTAGGAACATAGATCCTGGTTACCATGGTGAGGGTAGGAACGTAGATCCTGGTTACCATGGTGAGGGTAGGAACGAAGATCCTGGTTACCACGGTGAGAGTAGGAACATAGATCCTGGTTACCATGGTGAGGGTAGGAATGTAGATCCTGGTTTCCATGGTGAGTGTAGGAATGTAGATCCTGGTTACCATGGTGAGGGTAGGAACATAGATCCTGGTTACCATGGTGAGGGTAGGAACATAGATCCTGGTTACCATGGTGAGGGTAGGAATGTAGATCCTGGTTACCATGGTGAGGGTAGGAACGTAGATCTTGGTTACCATGGTGAGGGTAGGAAGGTAGATCCTGGTTACCATGGTGAGGGTAGGAACGTAGATCTTGGTTACCATGGTGAGGGTAGGAACGTAGATCCTGGTTACCATGGTGAGGGTAGGAACGTAGATCTTGGTTACCATGGTGAGGGTAGGATCGTAGATCCTGGTTACCATGGCGAGGGTAGGAACGTAGATCCTGGTTACCATGGTGAGGGTAGGAATGTAGATCCTGGTTACCATGGTGAGGGTAGGAACATAGATCCTGGTTACCATGGTGAGGGTAGGAATGTAGATCCTGGTTACCATGGTGAGGGTAGGAACGTAGATCTTGGTTACCATGGTGAGGGTAGGAAGGTAGATCCTGGTTACCATGGTGAGGGTAGGAACGTAGATCTTGGTTACCATGGTGAGGGTAGGAACGTAGATCTTGGTTACCATGGTGAGGGTAGGAACGTAGATCCTGGTTACCATGGTGAGGGTAGGATCGTAGATCCTTGTTACCATGGCGAGGGTAGGAACGTAGATCCTGGTTACCACGGTGAGGGTAGGAACGTAGATCCTGGTTACCATGGTGATGATAGGAACGTAGATCCTGGTTACCATGGTGATGATAGGAACGTAGATCCTGGTTGCCATGGTGATGATAGGAACGTAGATCCTAGTTACCATGGTGATGATAGGAACGTAGATCCTGGTTACCATGGTCCCAATCCTCCACTTGGATTGGATCCATGAACTTTTCGATCACCCTCAGGAGACTCAGAGAAATTTAAATTCAAATCACAGTTTTCATGACAAGAATTTTATTTCCTTTTTTTTTATTATTACATTTTGCATTAAATTAAAGAGTTTTTTTTTTTTTTTTTTTTACAACATACATTAAATTGTGAATCAGATGTTAAAGAAGTGAAGGGCAAAAACTTTGTGACGTCACAATATTTTACAAGCTTACAAAGTTCAAAAGATTTTCATCTAAAAGCAGTGTTTTTATAACGAGGGGGAAAAACAAAAAGGCACACGCTAACGAACCACAGGACCCGTCCAGGCCGGGGACGTCAGAGTGGTACACACCTTCACGCTAATCTAGGGCCGCTTTTATTCTGAAGGGATTACTGAAATAACCCCACACTCTGCGTGTTTCTTTAGCTGTGGATTTCTACACGACGACACGGGGTGCTCCACTGCTCTACGTGTTCAGGACAGGATCAGAGGTCATGATACAAAATCCCCACACAGGAAGTGAAACTCAGAAGGTCAGATGAGTTAAACTAAGGCCTTGATGATGAGTTAATGTCCGGTCACACCGCCTCAACTCTGCTCGAGCGTTTCATGAACGGTAGGAAGGGGCGCCGAATTTTGGCAACATTCGTCACTGCACAGAAAATCGGGGTAAAAAATGGAAAATAGGCGCGTTGGTTTAACGTTGGTCACACTGTGACTCCTCTTCGGTCACACCAACTATCTCCTCTGCACATGTCCAAACCATCTCAGTCTGACTTTAGGACCAGAAGACAACGGAACGGAACCTTAACGTTGGGTTGCACGGTGGTGCAGTGGTTACAGGTTCTTATCCATTCGTTTGTTTTTCAGTAGGTCAGACAGCGGCTCAGCTACAGACGGTCAACCTGTCCAGGTATGTCATGCCTCTCGCCCAAATTCAGTCGGGATTGACCCCGGCACGCTATAACGCTGCCATGGATCACTGCTTCAACGCCCCACACCGTTCCAGCAGCGGGTTTTCTTCGTCCTGTCCACAGCAGCTGTTTACGGTCCACAGTATGGAAAGCCATCGGGGCCACTACACGCAAGTAATCTAGTGTGGATTTGGTCGATACGAGGAGTGAGCACACGAATCCACGAAAAATTTTAATCCAAAACAACAGACATTTAAATATGACGTCATCAAAGCGCGCTCCTTCTTAAAGGGGACACAACGCACATTAAACACAGTCTTTGGTGAATTATGTCTGGTCACCACACTAGCACGCTAAATGATAAATCTAACTCATTAGATTATGTGAGAGGGAATGTTATTTGGCCATTCGGGACACTACGCCCGCTCGATTCGAACATTAAGCGGGAGCGATTTTAAATTTATCGTGCCAATAGCTTTCCATACCACAGCAGTTGTTTACGTTTGACAGCAGCTACGTTTGTTCCACAACATGTCCACTTGTAAAACACTTACAACTGCTCCATCGAAGGTCGTGCAACGTTTAGTCGCCGCCAAAGCAACGCTGGTGAAGCAGCGGGGGTCTGGTGTTCGCCTAGCAGACCCAAGCGTCTACGAATTTGCGATTCGTGCAGAACTAAGACCGGGCGTTGGAGGAGCGAGGGTGAACTCACTGTAACTAAAAACTTTTGAAGCGGTAGGAAAGGTCCTCCGTAGAGGTGTAGAACTCCAGCCCTGGAGAGCATGTGTCCTGAGGGTTTCTCATGTGTTCTTGTACCTTCAGGTCACCGGCCCTCCTGGACCGGACGGAGTTGGACACCCGTGTTTGTTAAACGGGGATGACCGGTTACGTCGACGCTCCATCAAAGCTTGAGCGGTGTGACCGAGTCTTTAATGAAGACAGAAAATATTTCTAAAACTGTGGTTTTCTTTACAAAAAGGGGTTCAATAGAGCAAAAATTCTTATTCTTAAAATGTGTTTTTTTTTTTTTTCCACAGGAACCAGCCTGTTGATGCGAATGCCTGACGAATCGGTGCACTGGTGCACCGGGAGGGGTTGCTGGCTTGTTTAAAGTGGGATTATTATTGCAGTGCAACAAAAAGATGCACAAACGTTGGCCAAATGTTCAGTCATTGGTCTCCAAAAAGGGGTTAAAAACGGGACGTTTAACTCGTATAAAACTGTCCGGCTCTGCCTGCACAACACGAATGGCACGATCAGAAATAATCCACAGAGATGAGAGTTTGTCCACAAGAGAAAACGTTTCCTCCTTTTGGACGGAAAGCGAATCAGAATCACAACATCGACATTCCTTTTTTATCAAACCAGCAAACGTATGAAAACAAAGTAAAAAAAAAAGTTAAGAACTAAGAAAGAAACGTGTCACTACTTCAGGGTGTAAGGCACAAATTTACATGTGAGAGAAGCTGGTAGTACACGCTGCGTCCACCAGGGCGGCGCTACGGGGCGAGACCGCAAGGCCTCAATCAGAGCTTCTACGTGTGTGTGTTTATGTCACCGTGTCTGTGTGTGTATGTGCAAATATTTGTGAAAATGTTTGTCTGTGTGTGTCTGTGTGATTGTTGCGTCTCCATCAGAGACGATTGATGGCACCAGTATTCCAGCAACCAATCAGGACGAATGTTTCTGACCACATAAAAGCACAGTGCTGATTGGACGGGGGTTAGGATTTTTTTTAACCTGATTTGCTGTAAATCGGCACAGTTTAAATAAATATGAGACGGGGGGATTTAAACCCCGCCCCCTCCCCCCTCAAACCCCCCGACCGGCTCCAGTTTAATGACTTTAAATATCAGTTAATTAAAGAGCGTCTCGTCTCAGAAACTTGTTTTCATCCAAAAAGCACTTCATAAAAATAAATAGCAGAAATGTTAGTGTAACAGTCAGAGTGTTAATCAGTAGCCGTGAAACGCCCGGACCGTTTACACACCCGTGGAAAGGATTGTGGAGCAGCTATGTCCGTTCCACAGCAGCTATGTCCGTTCCACAGCAGCTATGTCCGTTCCACAGCAGCTACGTCCGCTCCACAGCAGCTGTTTCCGGTCCACAGCAGCTATGTCCGCTCCACAGCAGCTATGTCCGCTCCACAGCAGCTATGTCCGTTCCACAGCAGCTATGTCCGTTCCACAGCAGCTGTTTCCGGTCCACAGCCACTCTTTTCATTCCACAGCAGCTTCGTCTTTTACACAGTCGTTCTTTCCACATCTGTCCGTTCCACAGCGGCTGCGTTTCCGTTCCACAGCGGCTGCGTTTCCGTTCCACAGCGGCTGCGTTTCCGTTCCACAGCGCTCATACCGTTGCGTCCTGCTCGCTACAAACCAGCCGGGGAGCCGCCATGTTGGATGCTACAAGGTGCCGATGGATGAGCGAATCAGGACGGACTTTGTTGAAACACGTTGCCGTGTGTCGGGGAGCCTGATCAACCTCCCCTTCGTTGCTCCCCAAACACACCAACCATTATATTTACATATTTATATCAAAATAAAAGTCTGAAGGAAAAATAAAAACCATTTCCACTGAACTGTACAACAAAACATCCAAACAAATCACAAAAAGAGATGAAAAGTTTCCCTGGTTTTTTTTTTCTCTCAGGAAATAGAATTGTTCGGTTGGTTGAGCCGACGAGGCCGACGAGGCCGACGAAGCTGGCGCTCCGACTATGTCCCGGAGTCGCCCGCCTTCATTTTAGTAGAGAGAGAAACTACGGAAGGTTTGGGCGGAACGTCGGGTTTCAGGTGTTTGACGCCCGTTCGAGGCAAAGACCCGTAAGAGCCGATTCCCGCCTGCCGCGTCAGCGAGATGCCCTGCGCCGTCATCTGGATGGAGTCCACCCTCTGCGGCGCAGGAGGCGGAGACTCCACGCGGAAGCTGTGGTGCCTCGCCAGGTGGGAGGAGTTAGATGAGTTGGTGTTATGCTTCTTTAGGGCCGAGGATCCAGATGCCGATCCCTTGCGGAGGCCGTAGATTGACGAGTGGACCTCCAGGCGTTTGCCCATCTGTGGGACGGCGGGGGGTACGGAGAGGGACGCCTCTCGCTGCGGAACGCGAGGCGGGAGCCCCCCATCCGGATCCATAAGGTGAAGGTTGTGGTTCTTCACTGTTTTGTACTCCAGCGTAGCGGCCTGGTCGTCCAGGTGAGCCAGCTCGCTGTGATGAGGCTGTTCTACGTATTCGTGTTGGTAGGACGGAGGGAGCTGGTGCTGGGGCAGCGGCAGGACCACCACACTGGGGATGTGGCCCGGTGAAGCCCTCAGAGGGAGATCTGAGATGACCGGCGTACCCATGGGCGTCATGTCCTTGGTGCAGGCGTTGATCAAGTTCTGGTTCCTCTCCCACTCACGGCTCCCCCTGCTGGGTTTTCGGCGCGGCTGCATGGGCGTAGCCTCAGGAGTCGGCAGGGCGGTGAGGTCCAGGTGATGCTGGTCAGCTTTGATCAGGAGCTTCGCGTTGGGCGTCAGGCGGCCGTTGTGCATCAGCGGAGTGAGGATAGCCTCCGGGCGGCCATCTTTGGCCTGCGTCTCAAACAGGCCGGTCAGTTTAGTCACGCTGTTCATGGAACCTCGGCGGGAATGCAGGTGGAGGCCGTCCTTTTCTTTGCGTCCCGTCAGGTCCACGTCTCGCCGCCGGTGGTCGCACACGCAGTAGACGATGAGTCCGGAGAAAATGGCGCCCATAGCGAACGCAAGGATGACGGCGATAGCCAGTAATGTCACAGGAACAAGGTGGTCCCGCCCCTTCTGGTAGCTCTCACGTATCACTCCTGCAACAAAGACAGAGAGAAAACATTTAGACTGGAATGGAAAACAAAGAGAGAAAACAGTCCTCCATGTTTGTAGTTCTTTAGCTGAAAAAAGGAGATCAGCCATGATGAAAGGATCCCAAAAGGTTCCTGTTGTTATTAAGAAGATACTAAACGGTCCTAACACTCCAACCCAAAAATTCAGTTCTTTGAACCTCCTCTACCCAGGGTACCGCCACCGAGGGGCTATGCTTTAACAACTAGGTCAGGGATTGCAGGCATCGATGGGAAAACATCCCACCCAACCAGAGAACAGAGATGACAGCATGACATCAACACAAGCATCTGTCCTCCATGTTTGTAGTTCTTTAGCTGAAAAAAGGAGATCAGCCATGATGAAAGGATCCCAACAGGTTCTTGTTGTTATTAAGAAGATACTAAACGGTCCTAACACCCAAACCCAAACATTCTGTCCTTTGAACCAGGGTACCACCACCGAGCAGCTTCAACAACTAGGTCAGGGATTGCAGGCATCGATGGGGAAACGTCCCACCCAACCAGAGAACAGAGATAACAGCGTGACATGAACCCAAGCATCTGTCCTCCATGTTTGTAGTTCTTTAGCTGAAAAAAGGAGATCAGCCATGCTGTGTGGTTTTGTCACAAAATCTACTTTTAAAATATCAAACCAGATCTACCAGATCTACCACACACTCACAGGGTGAGGCACAAATCAACACTGTACACCGACATACGTCACGCCTGGTATCGACCAGAAGCCGCTTGGTTTCCATGCCAACTCCGACTGTGTTCATGACTGCACATTTTTAACTCCATAAATTCAACATGAATCGGCTTCATTCGTTTGGAGCCGAACGCGATGAATGACATCCTAAACGCAAACTCGACCCCGTCTACAGTCAGTGGGTCTGCCTCTGTGCCTCCTCCGGGTTGAATGGAGCACCTCACCAGCAAGTGGATGGCTAACGTCCTCGTTCTATCTGAGTGAGGCTCCGGTCGTCCCGTGGAGGAAACCAAGTCAAATCCAAATATTTGGACAAATAACAGGGCAGCAGTGAACCGGCTAAACACAGGGTGGTGCAACCTGAGAGAGAGACCGCTGTGAACGTATGAAGGAGCTGCCAAACCAGCAGCTCTGTGTGTTGATGTGGAGCAGGTGTTTCTCCCTCTGGGACTGATCTTCCTGCTCGGTGACTCATGCTGGAATGGAATTAAAAACGCGTGGCAGTACTAAAAACAACTTTCAACTTCAGCGTGGCATACGGAGCTCGTTTAAACCCTCCGCGTGCCAGAGGAAAGCGACACGGGCTAAATTCCTCCCAAACATCTGGATACGTTCAGTATCTCTGTTAAAGCCTCGGTTTATTGACTGAGATGTGGTTTGGTGATAAGCAGCACGCGCTGGGATTCATGGATCCGTCACCAGGCGGTGATCAGCCAGGCTGCGAGGGTCCTAAACGCATGCATCTGGATTTTATACAGAGTAAAGATTTTCTGCATCGCAGACGACGGAAACCTGGGCTTCACGGAGGTGCAGTGGTTGGAACGGTGGCCTCGCAGCAAAGAGGTCAGGGGCTTGAGTCACGCGGTGGGATAGATAGATACAGAAATACTGATCCTCTGCCGTCTGTTGCTCCCATTCACTCTTCAGAATGCCCCGTTAGATCCGCTACAGTTCATATAAAAAATACTTGTATTTAGAGGCAAAGGTTCAACCAGTCCAATCCCAGCAGCTCTCATCTGCTCCTTCCTGACACGGCTGAATGGAAGGGTCTGAAGGCCCGAAAGGGTTCTTAAAAGTTCTTAAGTCTGTCCGTAGAGCTGCTCAGTGAGACCTCTGTCTGGAGAATACTGTGTCCATCGGGTGACTCTGATTGGACAGATGCAAATATAAACATGCAAAATTCTTTATGGATTTATCAGAAAATAGAACCGTATTAGACACGCTTATGAAGCTCAGTTTAAACTGAAGGTGATCAGCTACGTGGAGGAACATGGGTTCCTAATGAGTCGATGGTTCTTAAGTGGAGGAAGCTGGAAAACGAGCTGCGACAGGTGAAGAAGATGCAGCTGAGTTTCTATAAAATAAGACGAGGTGGTCAGAGTTGGAGGAACAACTCAAGCAGTGGATCATCGAGTAAAGAACGACTGGGAGGAGTGTTTCCACGGCTAAAGTCAGTACCGCCAGCGGAGGAAATGAAAATCAAACATTTCCAAGGAGGTCCGTCTTGGTGCTTTCGCTTTATGAAACGGTTCTTCTAGTTTTAAATACACACACTTGTCCCACGCTCGGGAGACGGCAACTCAGTGGTTAGAACGACCGGAAGTTCGTGGGTTTGCATCCCACAGAGAGCACGTCTAGGGTCCTGAGAGAAGACACCTAACCCCTGCTTCTCCCACCATTGGCGCCGTTGAAGGACAGCCTGCTGCGGTGTAAGGAGTGCAGCACGGTGAGGAATGAATAGAGTAATTCATTTCATTTTTGTCTGCTTGTGTGTGTGTGTTGTTGTAAGATGGACGTACGTAGTAGAGGATATGTATATAAAATCCACAGCCTATCATCAGGTGTGGCTTATGTGTGTGTTAAATACAGAGCACACAAAACTGAGACTGCGCCTTTAAATACGGAGCGCCTTTTGGTCTGAAATTACGGTATGTACCCGGTATGTACCCGGTAGGTACTTGGTAGGTACTCGGTGGGTACTCGGTAGGTACTCGGTAGGTTCTCGGTAGGTACTCGGTAGGTACTCGGTAGGTTCTCGGTAGGTACTCGGTAGGTACTCTTCATCCTCGCTGATCCTGAAAGTCAGACCTATCTTGTTTTAGTTTTTCAGAGGTTTTAATTTGCTTTCGGGATGAAAATGTCCACTGGACGGATGCAGTGGACACCTGAGCTACCTGGAGCGGTAGGGAGGGGCCACGCTCATCGCCACGCACAAAATGGGAAAAGTCTAGCGAGTGTTTGGCTAGTTGCTCCCGCTTTGACCCCTCTATAACAACGCAAAACCAAAGTTTATTACCTCCATGGATCAATGAGTTAACATCCAAACCATCCCAGAAACGACATGACCGCTCATAGAACGTTTACTCACCGTTTACAAACAGATGCTGGTGGACGTTTTTGTTTTGATGTCACGTTTTGATGACATCATCTTTATTTGCTGATTGGCTGGACATTTTTTTCACAGAATCTCAAACTAATTTGTTGTCAGTGGACGCACGAGGTGGCACCAGCTTGGTAAGGGTTTTCTGCCTGTGTCTGATTGGTGGTTCATTTAAACCACCTACAAACAGACGTGTGATTGGTCGTCTCTTTGTGTGACCTATCAGGGTGAAGCAGTATGTTTTTTGTACCGAATCGCTTTGGTACGGGACGTTTGGTTTAATGCGAGGCTGTGCAGGAATCAATACAAGTCGTCACTGCATGAAGCAGGCTGGCACACACACACACACACACACACACGTGCCATCCTCCCTCTGCACCTGTAGAGCCACAGAAAGTTCTTTGGAAAATGAAACGAGTTGTTTTTCCAGGAAAGCGAGTGAAGCGTAAAGCTTTTTGCTTCTATTCTGGGCTGCGAGTTAAAAGCTGCTTTTGAGCTTCACGGTGTGCCCGTTCCGTCCTGGTTTAAAAAAAAGATTATTTTCTGGAGGGATAAATAGTAGGCAGCCATCTTTGTTGACGTCCTATCAGAGGACATTACCATGGTAACCGTGATCCCTCTCATTCCACATCCTCTTTCTAAACTTCAGCCGTAAGCGTTGAAGTAAAACTCAGATTTTCTGCTTCGTTTTCAGCCCTGAGGTCTAAACTCCTCTCCGACGTTTAGATTACACCCCCCCTCAGGCCTTCCACATGTTAGGAAGGTGTCTGAGATAACCAGATGTTTCTGAGGGAAACGGATTTACTGTGAGACCCCTCTATCTCCCTCCGTTCCTCACACTGCTCCCACAGAGACGCACGCTGCCTGCCATTCACTGGTCTGTCTGCTCCTCCGGTTGGAGGTTCTGAAATTAAACCGACCGGAACACGTCCATGCAGACACTCATCCTCCAGTGACTCACGGTGAGGATCGACAGGCTGTTAGCGAGCACGACTCTTCCAAACAAACAAGACTCTTGTTAATTACAATTCCATCTTCATTAGTCACGTTAGACAGATGGAGGAGCTTTAGAAGAGATGTTCCACGTCTTTCTGAGGGATGTCAGCAGATATCTGAGACCAGAAAACTTCAACAAGAAGTGTCACACTGTTTCCCGTCCGCTATGTTCACCATCGTTCATGTCTTCTGTATAATTAATGGTCGTTTATAGAAGGTCGTCGAGCAGCATTCAAACCACAAACATCTAAACAGCCAATCAGACTGCTTCACATGATCCCCTGCTGGAAAAAATTCTGTGTCTAGAAGCTCCAAACCCTTCAAGACAGAGCTCCAAACAGCTTCTGAAGAGGTCCGGGGTGTCCAAATCCGGTCCTCGAGGGCCGGTGTCCTGACGGTTTTCCACACATTCCTGGTTCAATACAGTGGACGCCCAGAAAGTGAATCAACAGCCAATAGAATTTACCACAATGACTCAATTAACTAGATCAGGTGTGTAGATGGAAGAACACATGGAAAACCTTCAGCAAACCGGCCCTCGAGGACCAGATGTGGACACCCCTGTGCTAGGTGCTGCCACTTTCGGTGGGGTGGAGCCGGAACAGTAGATATTAAAAGATGGTTCTGTCCTAAAGGGGTTAAAGAAAATCAAAAAGAATAAGAGCCAAAAGCTAGCCTGATCCATCCAATGACGTACACTCGCTCCACGGTGGGCGGATCGTTCCTTTCTGGTGCTGACCGGACATGACGTATGTAATGAACCTGAACAGAAAAAACAGAGCTTTTTTTTTTCAGAATAAACTGTCCAAACACTGTGCCTTTAAATTTTCAATTTGAAGGATCCTTACCAACATGGACCGTATAGAACTACAAACATGGAGGACGGATACTTGTGTTTATGTCATGCCTTTATCTCTGTTCTCTGATTGGATCAGACGTTTTCACATCGCTGAAATCATAATACCTGCAATCCCTGACCTAGTTGCTGACTCAGCGAAGCCACTACGTGGTGCCAGCCTGGCCATCATGCCTGCTTGTGAGATCTACCAAATAAACTAAAACATATCAAACTGTATCAAAGTCTGTCAACCACTTCCTGGTTTCAGTGAAAATAAAGCATTTCTATTGGTCGAACCCACAAACTCAGACCAACGTGAGTTTTAATATTTGCTCAGTAAGAGAAACGCTGACGTTACCCGGTTCGTTCTCTGAAAGTCAGACTGACCTTTAACCTAAATCCCATCATCCTTTTCTACAGGATTACTCCAAATCCAATCATTCTGCTGCTCAGAGGAACGAAACATAGAAACACTCTAATGCTCCTCGAAAACAACCAGAGACCAGTTCCTGTCTGAACATATGGAACTAAAGATGGAGGACTGATGCTGTTGTTCCACCACAGTGAAGGATCAAGATGTGGAGCTTTTAGTGCCATGGTGAGGGTAGGAACGTAGATCCTGGTTACCATGGTGAGGGTAGGAACGTAGATCCTGGTTACCATGGTGAGGGTAGGAACGTAGATCCTGGTTACCATGGTGAGGGTAGGAACGTAGATCCTGGTTACCATGGTGAGGGTAGGAACGTAGATCCTGGTTACCATGGTGAGGGTAGGAATGTAGATCCTGGTTACCATGGTGAGGGTAGGAACGTAGATCCTGGTTACCACGGTGAGGGTAGGAACGTAGATCCTGGTTACCATGGTGAGGGTAGGAACGTAGATCCTGGTTACCACGGTGAGGGTAGGAACGTAGATCCTGGTTACCATGGTGAGGGTAGGAACGTAGATCCTGGTTACCATGGTGAGGGTAGGAACGTAGATCCTGGTTACCATGGTGAGGGTAGGAACGTAGATCCTGGTTACCATGGTGAGAGTAGGAACGTAGATCCTGGTTACCATGGTGAGGGTAGGAACGTAGATCCTGGTTACCATGGTGAGGGTAGGAACGTAGATCCTGGTTACCATGGTGAGGGTAGGAACGTAGATCCTGGTTACCATGGTGAGGGTAGGAACGTAGATCCTGGTTACCATGGTGAGGGTAGGAACGTAGATCCTGGTTACCATGGTGAGGGTAGGAACGTAGATCCTGGTTACCATGGTGAGGATAGGAACGTAGATCCCGGTTACCATGGTGAGGATAGGAACGTAGATCCCGGTTACCATGGTGAGGGTAGGAACGTAGATCCTGGTTACCATGGTGAGGATAGGAACGTAGATCCCGGTTACCATGGCATGGTAAGGGTAGGAACGTAGATCCTGGTTACCATGGTGAGGGTAGGAACGTAGATCCTGGTTACCATGGTGAGGGTAGGAACGTAGATCCTGGTTACCACGGTGAGCGTAGGAACGTAGATCCTGGTTACCATGGTGAGGGTAGGAGCGTAGATCCTGGTTACCGTGGTGAGGGTAGGAACGTAGATCCTGGTTACTTTGACAAGAACTCCAGACACCGGTAACCCTCTGGTTCCAGGATGGCCGTTAGGGGGAGTCGATAGCTAGGGTAGATCGTTCCCTCTTGGACGAAGTTCTACGAAAGTTCGCAGAATCGAATCCCATTGAGCTCACGTGTCCTTGAAAAGACACTTAACCCCCTGTTTCTCCCACCATTGGCGCCGTCCTGGCAGCCTGCTGCGGTGGATTACAGCACAGAAATGTTCCTGCTGAGAGATGAATAAAGTATAATTCTTCTTCTTTCCTCTTAGCCATTCTTTTCAGTTCTAACTGCTGTGTGTTCCACCAACAGTTGTTCCAACTCGGCTCCACCTAGCAGCCGTTCTGAAGCTCTCTTTTGAATTGCTTGGAGCTACCAGACACATAAATTCTCCAGTAGGGCATTAATAAAGTATCTGAATCTTTAAAGCAGCCAGTCCGGCTCTTAAAATATCCCAGAGTAACGGTCTGAACCAGGTTGGAGAACTCAGAGTTTAAATCTGAGGAGATGTGGACGCGCTCTAAGAAAACAAAGCGGTGACGTTGAAATAAAACCTTAAAGCACGTGTTACTGGTTTCAGCAGCTCCTCCTGCAGAAACATCCTGACATGAATAAAAAATATTCCTGTGTTAGGAAGGTCATCCTGTCTCCCGTCCTCACCTTGGCGGACAGCTGAAAATAATCTGTGTGACAGGACCCTGCCAAGCTGGAAATCATCACCCGCAATAAGCCACTGTTTCCATAGCTACAGCAACACCACTGTGGAAGGCTTGGACCGTTGGTGGTCACTATTTCACACCTAGACCTTCAGTCGTGCTCCATCAGCCTGTAAATTATTATTTTATACTGAAATTATATAAAAAAATAGATAAAAATTTCACAATAAAAGTCTGTATTCGATAAACAATTGGGCGATAAGCTGCACGGTGGCCTCACAGCAAGAAGGTCAGGGGCTTGAGTCCCAGAGTGGGGGCAAGATTTGAAACACTGTGCTCTCTGTGTGGAGTTTGCATGTTCTACCTGTGTATGTGTGGGTTTTCTCTGGTTTCCTCCAAAAACATACAGTACGTGTTAGGTTGATTGGCTGATAGGAAATTGTTCCAAGGAATGAGTGTGTGTGTGTGTGTGTGTGTGTGTGTGTGTGTGAGTGTGTGTGTGTGTGTGTGTGTGTGTGTGTGTGTGTGTGTGAGTGTGTGTGTGAGTGTGTGTGCGACCTGTTCAGAGTGTTTGCTGCCTGAAATCAATCGGGATAGGCTCCAGTGTTTTGTCATGTTGTGAGACCCGTCCAGATGAAGCTCAGCCCTTCTGAGCATGCCCAGAACTCAACTTAGGAGTTTGAACCAGTCGACTCCAGATCGTTCCCTTCAGAAACACACCCAACAAAGAACATCTGGATGAGTCCTCGCACACGTCTGGTGTGAAAAGGAGAGAGTACCGTATTTTCTGCACTACAAGGCGCTGCAGTAAAGGCTGTTTGTCCTCTAACTGTGGTCATCTTGCTTTGTTCCCACGGAAACTCTGTTTAGTCTTCTTTACTTGGCGCAGCACATCCTCTCGCTTCCTCCACTTCCTCACCATTGGTTCATTGATGTTAAACTCTCTCGCTGGGGCTCTACGTGTTCTACTGCGTGACCGATCGCCTTGAGTTTAAACTCTGCGGTGTAACAGTGTCTCTTGGTAGGAGCCATTTCTGGGTCTTTACACAAACACACGAATGGAAATGAGACGCCAGCATGCACCGCGCTCTACTTCTTCTACGGGGGAAATGGAGTCAGCGGCTGCTTACCGCAGTTGTGACACCTGTTGTAGCTCAATAAATAAATAAATAAATAAATGAATTACTCTATTCATCCCTCACCGCGGAAATTTGTGTGCTGCACTCCTTACACCGCAGCAGGCTGGCCTTCGACGGCGCCAATGGTTAAAAGGCGCATCGTGGACTTTAGAGAAAATTTAAGGTTTTTAGGTGCACCTTATAGTACGGAAAATACGGTACTGCTCCTTGTGGAGTTCCTGTGCTTCCTCTAGTGATCACAGTGCTGCTCTAACACACTCATTTCCAACGTGTGGGATCGATGAATTCCTTCTAATTTGTTTTTTTCTGGTTTGAACGGTTTACTGTGTTTCCTCCTCACGTTCAGTCTGAGATAGATCCGTTTCCTTCTGGATAAAAACGGGTCAAACATGTGTTTTAATAATCCTGAGATTCGAAGGATGTTTCCTCATTTCTCCTCCGTTTAACCTTCAGTTTTACCTTTAATAAATCTTTATCATGAGAGGCTCCATCGCTCCGTCCCCGCATCGCCGCCGTAATGAACTCATAAATCGAGAAAGGGGAGGGAAGAAAATGTAATCCCACAGAGAGGAGCGAGATGCCCGCAGCTGGAAGAAACACGGGCATAAAGAGACAAACGGAGAGGGAACGGATAGAAGCAGATGTTTCTACCACTGACTGGAAAGACTGGAGTTAGTGGTGGAAAGATGTGACCGTTTGTGACTCTGATCCCTTCAGTTCATGTGTAGCTGGTACTGATTAAATGTGGGTAACTTCATTAAAAGACAAGTGATATCAACATAAATGTCCTTGACGCCACATTCAGTGGGCAGAGTCGTACACCAACGGATGTACCAGCTTTATTCCACCTAGCAGCTGTTTGGAGCTCTCTGTTGATCTGCTTGGAGGTACAGGACACACACATTTCCCCAGCAGGGATCAATAAAGTATCTGACTGTGTATCCATGGGATGGCAGATAGTGGCTCCAGAGCCGATGCCGTTCTGCCCAGTGCTTCTTCGTTAGACAGTCTGGTGCCACCGTGTGCCTACGTTCATTTTCTCAAGTGACTACGTCAGGGATCGTAGGCATCGATGAGGAAACGTCCTACCCAATCAGAGAACAGAGATGACGGCGTCCGTCCTCCATGTTTGTAGTTCTCTAGTTGAAAAAAGGAAATCAACCATGCTCTACGATCCATGTTGGCAATGACTCCCCAGATTGAGAACAAGTTCGGTCCCCATCAGAAAGAAATGATCCGCCCACAATGGAGTGAGTGAACCCCAATGCTGCAAGGTCAGACTGTTTCCATGGAGATGGAGAAACAGTCTGATTGATCAGACGATTAAAACAGGATCTTCTGAGTGACATCATCAGTGACATCATCAGTGCTTCCTGTCTGAACATACCCGGCTTCACTATGGAACTAAAGATGGTGGACTGCTGGTGTTGTTCCACCACAGTGAAGGATCAACATGTGGAGCTTTTAGAGACAGTTTAACATCTTATTAGGATTCACATCGTTTCCACGGTAACCCACATTCCACCCAATGCAGAGCCAACTGTCATGTGTTCCACTAAGCTGCTGTTCCAGCTCAGCGCCACCTCGTAGCTGCTTGGAGCTCTCTCTTGAACTGCTTAGAGCTACCAGACACATGGATTTCTCCAGCATGGAGTTAATAAAGTGTCCTGAATCTAAATAATTAGTAACTTCAAGATAAAAAGATAAACGAAGGGATGAAGTAGGTTAAAAAGGAAGGTTAGAATCTACGTGACTCGGACCGGCTAAGGTAAAGCCTTGGAACATGCCGTAAGAAGGTCCTGTGGAAAGGAGAACCATCACTATGGGAACAGATGGAAGGAGTGAGCGGGGGTGCTAGTGATGTGAGGGGTACGGGGGAAGATGGGTTGGGCGCTGAGGAGGCGAGGTCAGCAAAGCAGAAAGTAAAAAATGGAAAAATACAAGACCAAGAAAAACAAAGTTCAACTGTGCTGCGAAATAAACAATCACCCTGGTTTACCGGTGTTGATCCCTTCCATCTTCCCTCCTATTCTACTACAGCTCTAACCCAGACGTGGGCAAACTACAACCCGCGGGCCACATACTTACATTTCAAACCTAGCGCCACTAGATTTGAAATTTAACGCTCTTGATGTAACATTTAGTGCTTCTTTAAAATCTAGTGTCATTCTATCGGTCTAATCTAGAGGGTACCAAAGCATGCCATCCATCTGATCCTGGTCCGGCCCCTGGTCAAATGTTAGAACTCAATGTGACCCACGAAACAAAAAGTTTGCCCTCCCCTGCTCTAACCCAACACACCTTGTCCCTAATGTTCACACCTGTGTCTTGTTTTCCTCTTCACTCCTTCCTGAGGTTGTTTTTTTCTCGTTTCTGTCTCGTCTAGTCTTTGAATAGAACTGCTCAGGAGTCGAGCTGACACAGGACACTGAACCTGTCCAGTAGGGGTGTGCGATACCGCAAGCTTTGGTATCGATCTGATACCAAGTAAACACCAGACCGATATCACCGATACCGATATTTAATTTTTTTAAATGACTACTTGTGCATCAAGGGTTTGGGTCATGTATATAATATGACCAAGTATATGTATAAACACAAGTTGGTAGGTAGATCCATAGAAGTGACCAGTTACAAACAAATGTTAATTAATGTTAAAGATGATTATGTTGTTCTTTCACATCTCTGTTAATGAGCGCTGTCTCTGGGAAACAGAAGGGGTCAGGGTTTTCTCCTCCGTTTCTGAAGTTTTTCTTTGGGGTGATTCTTTAATTTGTAGTGTTACCCCTATATTTAACAGCCTTTCTGCACATGGTGCCTCAAAGTACAGCCACACAGTACTTCTCTTTTTTACATCTCTCTCTACTTTTACTGCTTTCCGTTTTTTTTTTTGTTTCCTGGCCCAGAGTCGCTGAGTCATTAGAGTCAAAGCAAAAGACAGGGGGCGGTGCCGCCTCGCTTTAGCATACAGGCGCTACACACAGTGTTTACGCATATTTTGCAGACAGATAAGTTAGGTTGTCTTTTTGAGAAAAAAAAACGGGAGCAAAGTGCGAGGGTAAAACTTCAACCAAAGTATCGATATTTTAGTGCAAGTATCGATCAATATCAATACCACAGTTAGTATCAATATTATCAATATCAGGATCGTTACGCCCACCCCTACTGTCCAGGACTCTAACCCTGCCTAGGACACACAGCCTGCCCATGTTGGCTAACCTGTTGACCGTCTCGTTTCTTGTGTTCCTAGATAAACCGTTTGAACGTGAACCCGGGCGCTACCTCTACACTTCATAACAGAAATACAAACCCGTGTTTTTCTAAACTTCAGATTAATTTCTTTAAACTCCATATTTTTATTTCGCCTGCAGGTTCAAACAGAGTTTTCGCAGCACAGTTGGCACCTGAAGCCATAGAAACGGGCATTAAGCCGCACGGAGGCTAAACTCTTTAATACCATCAAACCGAGCAAAGAAAGTGTGAAGCCATGCAAAAAAAAATAACATCAGAGCTGAAAAAAAAACAGTGAAAAGCAGCAAAAAAAAAACAACCAATAAAATCAAAACAATCACAAAGAGAAAAACAGCTTCAGCCTGAAATGAGAAGCTTTTACCTGAGCAGACATTACCCAGAACCCCCTGCTAGACAGGTGCACACCTGCTCAGGTAAGAGCAGAAAAACAGGGAGGAGCCAGGGTGACCAGGGAGGAGCCAGGGTGACCAATAGAAATTTGGCTGCTTCCAGCTGACGTGTATCAGGATCTAAAGGAGGTGTGGTTTATAAGTGTCACTTAGAAGTGGAGCCTCAGTTAACAGGTTGTTGGTACGAGAGTCGGACCGTTTAAAGCCGGATCACACCGGATAGGAACGTAGATCCTGGTTACCATGGTGAGGGTAGGAATGTAGATCCTGGTTACCATGGTGAGGGTTGGAACATAGATCCTGGTTACCATGGTGAGGGTAGGAAAGTAGATCCTGGTTACCATGGTGAGGGTAGGAACGTAGATCCTGGTTACCATGGTGAGGGTAGGAACATAGATCCTGGTTACCATGGTGAGGGTTGGAACATAGATCCTGGTTACCATGGTGAGGTAGGAACTTAGATCCTGGTTACCATGGTGAGGGTAGGAACGTAGATCCTGGTTACCACGGTGAGGGTAGGAACGTAGATCCTGGTTACCACGGTGAGGGTAGGAACGTAGATCCTGGTTACCACGGTGAGGGTTACCCAGATTAACAAAAGAATCATCATTCCATCATTAGCATGGAGTTCTAGAGGCGTGGTTGGGGCGGGATGGAGATCAAGTTGGTTTAGACCTGAGATTTAAGATGTTTATGTTGCGTTTTTAAGGTTTTTATAGATCCAGATTCAGCGTGGCGTGTCGGCATGGCGGTGTCAGCGTGGCGGTGTCAGCATGGCGGAATGGGGACGGTGCGTAAGCTCTCCGCCCGCTCATCTTAACATCAACACATCTTCATTAATGAGACTCTTTACGTCTCCATGTGGGACATGTGAGTCCACAGATAATAAATCCATCCAGCTCTGTGTGTGTGTGTGTGTGCATCCTAATGAGCGCTCTGAGTGTGTGTGTTTGCATATGAGATGTGTTACATGCACAGCGTGCACCAAGTGGTTCCCTAGAGAGGAAACTATTCCTCCAGCTCGTCAGCTGGAAGCAGCCAGGCACTCGTAAATCTCAATTACTCACCCCCCCGCCCCAATTTTTATCACCCTGTTCACTCCCCCTGTTTCCTTCCCCTCCCCCCGCTCCCTTCCACAGGTGACCATGGGCGTTCCAAGGCTTACCATTGGCTTCAGGCTGGGGGGGCACCGCCCCATAAGGCTCCTCCCCCCTGTCTGAACTCAGAGGGGTGTCCTTTCGCTCAACCATGCGGCCCCGTCCCAGGGGACCCTCTGCAGCCTCAGGAGAGGGCGAGGTGGGCAGGGACAAGGTGTGGTGGTGGTGGTGGTGATGATGGCCTGCAGAACACACACACTGGTTAACACACACACACGTAAACACACACTTAGGTGTCCCTGGAGAAGACACCTAACCTTACAGTAAACAAAAATCCAAACAGGAATATTTCAGTTTAAGGGAGGTGTTGGTCCGCGTCTTGGTCGCCTCCCGGTGGGACGTGCCCGAAACACCTCACCTGCGAGACACCCGGGGGCATCCTGACCAGACGCTCGAACCAACCTGGCTTCTCTCAATCTGGAAGAGGAGTAGCTCGACACTGAGCTCCTCCCGAATGGCAGAACTTCTCACCCAATCTCTAAGTGAGAGCCCAGTCACCTGGCGGATATGGTCACCACCCACAGCTGGTGGGTGTGGGATCTAGAGGGTAGGAACATACTGTAGATCCTGGTTACCATGGTGAGGGTAGGAACGTAGATCCTGGTTACCATGGTGAGGGTAGGAACGTAGATCCTGGTTACCATGGTGAGGGTAGGAACGTAGATCCTGGTTACCATGGTGAGGGTAGGAACGAAAAACCTGGTTACCATGGTGAGGGTAGGAACGTAGATCCTGGTTACCATGGTGAGGGTAGGAACGTAGATCCTGGTTACCATGGTGAGGGTAGGAACATAGATCCTGGTTACCATGGTGAGGGTAGGAACGTAGATCCTGGTTACCATGGTGAGGGTAGGAACGTAGATCCTGGTTACCATGGTGAGGGTAGGAACGTAGATCCTGGTTACCATGGTGAGGGTAGGAACGTAGATCCTGGTTACCATGGTGAGGGTAGGAACGTAGATCCTGGTTACCATGGTGAGGGTAGGAACATAGATCCTGGTTACCATGGTGAGGGTAGGAACGTAGAACCTGGTTACCATGGTGAGGGTAGGAGCGTAGATCCTGGTTACCATGGTGAGGGTAGGAATGTAGATCCTGGTTACCATGGTGAGGGTAGGAACGTAGATCCTGGTTACCATGGTGAGGGTAGGAACGTAGATCCTGGTTACCATGGTGAGGGTAGGTGTGACCGGGTCTTTACACACATAGGAAGAACATTAAAACCAGTGTTTCAATCCTCGCCTCCACCCTGGCACTCAAACCCCTGACCTACTTGCTGTGATACCTTTGTGCCACTTCATGATAAAATGTAAATAAACGTCGTCTTTCTTTGTTCTGTGAGATTTTTTTTATCAGGTTTATAAAACATGGAATTAATTCCAGGATGTAAATAAAATCAATCTGTGATTGAACGGATTTTCTCGGGTGTCGTAAATAAACGTCACTTTTCTTTCTGTTTAGAAGTTTATTTTTTAACCATTAAATCCTGTTCCCGCCCTCTCGTTAAGCCGCCCCGCAGCCCGGATTGGCTTTAATAGAATATTTTTAATCGCATCTTAAGAAATAAAACGGGATCGGTTGGAAGGAGAGTAAGAAGACTTTTATGTTGAGGGGGTCCTGTATGGAGAGGAGCCCCCCTTAGGGTGGTTGCCAGCGTGCCAGGGTGTGTTGGTGGAGTCGCTGGTAGACACCACCCAAAGCCTGTGTGGCATGGCAATCATTAAAATGATTTATTTAACTGTTGGCCCAAGGCTGAGAGATTAGTGTGACAGGCCTGCTTTATAATTCATTCCCCAGCGCCAGGGGAAGATGACACACATAAAGAACCCCCCAAACTCACACTGGATGCACATCTCGCTCCTTCTGCAGATTAAAGGAGGCGTGGGTGTGCAGTCTGAGAGCTGGGGGGTGGAGGGGGGGAGGCTTCTTCTTCTGTAAATCCATATTTACCTCCCAGAGAAACTCAGAGGAGATACCGACACTCTGTTTGGAGTACCAGGGGCAGGAAGGAGAGGGGTACGGGGGTGTGTGGAGTACCAGGGGCAGGAAGGAGAGGGGTACGGGTGTGTGTTTATTTACCATGGTGTTACATTCTGTTTGGAGTACCAGGGGCAGGAAGGAGAGGGGTGCGGGTGTGTGTGGAGTACCAGGGGCAGGAAGGAGAGGGGTACGGGTGTGTGTTTATTTACCATGGTGTTACATTCTGTTTGGAGTACCAGGGGCAGGAAGGAGAGGGGTGCGGGTGTGTGTGGAGTACCAGGGGCAGGAAGGAGAGGGGTACGGGTGTGTGTTCTACATGTTTTACCTGTGTATGTGTGGGTTTCCTCTGGTCTCCTCCCACCGTCCAATAACATACATGTTAGGTTGATTGGCTGCGTGTGTGTCTGTGTGTGTGTGAGTGTGTTTGTGTCTGTGTTTGTAAGTGTGTGTGTGTGTGAGACAGAGAGAGAACATATTTCGCTCTACAGGAAGAAACACCAACACAGAAAAATCTTGATGACCCTCGATCTCCAAATAGAGAAAGAATCCCATCAGGGGGCGACCACAGCGGGGTAGTGTGTGTGTGTGTGTGTGTGTGTGTGTGTGTGTGTGTGTGTGTGTGTGATCTGTCTTTCTGGAAAGACTTCAAACTCTGGTCGTTCGGCATGGATCAGAGCTTTTTTTCTGGCTCACTGTGTGAATCAGAGAGAAAACACATCCAGAGGGGTTTCAAGACACCGTGTGTGTGTGTGTGTGTGTGTTTTTAACTCCATGTGTGTATCTATGCAGGGTTGGGGAGGGGGTTCGGTGGGGTGGAGGTGGACGATGTCTCTGGATGAGCGAGCATTCCGATCGGTCGTTAAACCTTAGATAACTTTGATGATTTGTTTGTTCTATAAATTTAAAGTTTCAGCTTCAGTCGAGACTTTTCATTTCATTTTATTTTGAAATGTTCTAACATGGTGGTCTCACAGCAAGAAGGTCAGGGCTTCAAGTCCCAGAGTGGGGTCAAGGCTTGAAACACTGTCCTTTCTGTGTATAGTCTGCATGTTCTCCCTGTGAATGTGTGGGTTTTCTCTGGTTTGAAACATACATGTTAGGTTGATTGGCTGCCATAGGAATGAGTGTGTGTGTGAATGGTTGTCTGTGTGTGTGTGGCCCTGATGTAGACTGATGACTTGTTTGGGGTGTATCCTGCCTCCTTAAATCAGCTGGGATAGGCTTCGCCCCCCGGGGGACTCCATTAGGTTTAAGAGGTTCAGAAGATGAACGAATAAACATGCGTTTAAAACCGTCCCTTGTTTCTGACCCTTTTAAAATAACCAAGTGGGTATGGCGGCCGATCTGTACCCAGAGGGTCACCGGTCCAATCCCCTGCCAGGAGTTCATCCCAAGGTGTCCCTGAGGAAAACATCAAACCCCTAATTGGACCTCATAATACTCATACCAGGGTGATACTCATACTTTATTAACCCCTTGTGGGGACATTTTAGGGAACTGGGGGTTAGGTGTCTTCTTCAGGGACACTTAGCCAGGAGCTGATGGTGGGTATCAAACCCGTATTCTGTCGGGTCGTGGGGCCTCATCAAGATGCTCTGAGCATGCCCGTTGCAAAATCAAACTCCTATGATGGATCCAAGCTGCGCCCCTCTTTTACTCTAACCGTAACCAGTACCCGTATTTATGCCTTAACCCAACCTCCATCTCGACGGGTCTCACAACTCAACAGAACGATTCTTTGGTCCAAAGATGGCGTTTCTATCAGTGACCCGCCTGCAGCGTCCACCATCGGTATGAATGTATGGGTAAATGTGAGCAGGTAGAACCGAGCTGTGGAAGAGGAGGGTGGGGAGGGAAGGCTGTGGAAGAGGAGAACACCAGAGGAAGACCTCAGGATGGAGAGGGCGAGGAGGGAAGGCTGTGGAAGAGGAGAACACCAGAGGAAGGGTTGAGGACCGAGAGGGCGGAGAGGGAAGGCTGTGGAAGAGGAGGGCGGAGAGGGAAGGCTGTGGAAGAGGAGGGCGGAGAGGGAAGGCTGTGGAAGAGGAGGGCGGAGAGGGAAGGCTGTGGAAGAGGAGGGCGGAGAGGGAAGGCTGTGGAAGAGGAGGGCGGAGAGGGAAGGCTGTGGGCTTACTTTCTACCTCTACATCTCGTAACGAGCTGAACGAGTAAACACTTTGATTACCTTCATAAGCAGAAGGGACGTCTTTAAAAAGAAAGAAAAAAAAAAATCAATTGAGTTAAATTAAGTGGGCGGAGTTTAATCTCCCAGAAAGCCAATGACTGTCAGGAGAGGGCGTGTCTAGTTAAAAGATTTAAAGCAGGTGGGATGAGATTGGCCGAGGGGGGTACTCACCATTCAGGGCCACAAAGGTGTCTGAAAGAGAGAAGAAAGAAAAGATAATCAATCCGACCGCTCAGACGGATCGTCCAATAGAAACACTCGTTAGATTAACGGTTGATTTAAAGACTGACTGAATCTGATTGGATTAAAAAACGAGCAGAAACATAGATTTTAGATTCTGTATGGATTTAAAATGTTTGGTCTGAACGGGATCAGGTTCAAGTTTTGTTTATCTGTCAGGCAGGCAGATTGGGAGGTCTTCTAACCAGATGCCCGAACCATCCCATCTGGATTCTCTCGACCCAGACGAACAACAGCTCTACTCAAAACTCCTCCCGGGTGGCAGAGCTCCTCCCTCTATCTCTGAGAGAGAGCCCAGTCATCCTGCAGAGGAAGCTCATTTAAGACGCTTGTATCTGTGAGCTTGTTCCTGATCACCATGGTGAGGGTAGGAACATAGACCCTGGTTACCATGGTGAGGGTAGGAACATAGACCCTGGTTACCATGGTGAGGGTAGGAACATAGACCCTGGTTACCATGGTGAGGGTAGGAACATAGACCCTGGTTACCATGGTGAGGGTAGGAACATAGACCCTGGTCACCATGGTGAGGGTAGGAACATAGACCCTGGTTACCATGGTGAGGGTAGGAACATAGACCCTGGTTACCATGGTGAGGGTAGGAACATAGACCCTGGTCACCATGGTGAGGGTAGGAACATAGACCCTGGTTACCATGGTGAGGGTAGGAACATAGACCCTGGTCACCATGGTGAGGGTAGTGAAGGAAGTTGATATATTTACTCTTTGATATTTTACTCTTTACTTTTAAACATTTTAGAAAGAATAACATTTGACTTTTTAGTCAATAAAGATATGCTTATGAATGTTTGATTTACTTTGTATTCAATAAAGATATGTTCGTGAATGTTTTATTTGCTAAGGTTGTGCCTGGAGGTAAAAGCTTACTGAGGGTAATAAAGTTTATGGAGGTATCGGTATGTAAAGGGTCATTGGGGAGTCACCGGAGACCAGCACTACCCCGGGGTGGGAATGCTCTGTTGTTTTTCAGGAGATAAGGAAGGTGACAAAGAAACATCGGTTTTCTGCTGGAGAAGGAGGACGAATGATCGAAGGGGGAAAAAGGAGGACGAATGACCAAGTGGGGGGAAAAGAGGGCACCTTAATGAATATTCAGGAGTATAAAATCTGGCAAATCTCAGGGGGTGTTGTCTCTTCTGTAACTTCACAGAGGCACACAGGTGTGTTCTGTCAGGGAACTGAGACCCAGATGCATCTGTCTAGATTTTGATGTTGAGGAATAAATATTGGAAATTGAGACATTTATTGAATCCTGGTGGTATTTTAAATACTTGGTATGCTTTAAATATCTAGTTATCTTAGTATTGGAATCACTGGCCTTCTCTCTTCAGTCTGGACACGCAAGAAAGACCGGGTGGTGAGATTATTAATTAATGATTGATAATTAAAGCAAATATTGGATTTAATCAAACTTGAGAAGAAATAAACCCCCGGATTCTTTCAAGTGGTGACCCCGACGCGCCTGAGGGAGGAGGAAGAGTGATGGTGATTTTTTAACCCGTTCGCGTTATCATACCAAGTTTCCTGGTTCCAACAACGGATCGTGAATCTTCTGAAGGCGCCTTCACAACTAAAAGGTAAGAACATCACCTGTTACCTTTAAGAAAAGGTCAAAGTATGTTCTATTGGTTAATCTAAATTTTGGAGAAACACGTTTTGTTGAAAATCTGAAAATTGATGGTGGAATCAGGATGTTAGGGACACCGCGTTTTAAAAGTCCTTCTGGTCCATAGCATAGGTGTCTTAAACACATTTAAAGACCATAGGTCATAGAGTCTAAATTTAGAAATCCAGGATAGGAAAAAGAAAAGAGATGAAAAAAGAGAATTAATGAAAAAGAGATGAAATAAAGAGATATTGAAAGAAAAAGATAGAAAGAGACCACAGGTGGGCAAAAAGTAGCCCGTAAAAGTCGTATTCTCGGCTATCTAGGTGGGACTCCCTTGCGGTAGGAGACGTCCGAAACAAACTAAAAAACGTTACTGGGGGGCCGTTGTCAGACTGAGGGCCTGACTAAAACCCTTTTAAAGGCTGTTGGTATAAGCCGGAAAAGAAAATACCCGGGTTCGAGTCCCGTCACTTAAATCTGTTTTAGAGTAAAAGACAGACAGTGTGACAAATTGTAAACATTTTTAGAATAGGGAAATAACTGGACACAGAGGACAAACCATTTTCTATTTTATATAAAATAGACCTGAGAAATCTTACAGCATGAGTGCATCGGAGAAAATGCTGCTGAGTGAATGGTGGAATTTATTGATTGAAAATGTTAAAGAAAGAAGAAGTAAGTTGAAAGAGAGACAAAGCATGTTTTTCAGTGTGATGAGTGAATTGGGTGTGGCAATGGGTAAAGATTGTATGATACAAACGGTGGTGAAAGCATTGGATGAAGGATTGAGGGCAGCGGAGACGAGGTTGGAGTTGTACAAACAGGTAATGGAGGACAAAGAAGGTAAGAAAAGTGAGAGAGCAACCGCTAAGAGGAATGTGAAAGAGGCAAAGCACAGGCTGGAGTTGTTACGTCCTATTCGGACAGCTGCTAATTCTATCTGGGTGATAAAAACAGGTATCTTGAGCCCCACTCAAGGAGGAGGAGCCAAAGGGCCCGCCTTCACACAACACACATTGGTTACACCTCCAGGATCTGCGACACCACCTCCTTACACAGCACAACCATCATCTGAAACACAGACACTGACATCAACTACTGGATCATATTCACAATTGTATTTACATGTGGACGTACAGTCCCAACCCTCCGCACCACTCACACAAGAAGCAGCAGAAGACACCGCACACAAATACTGTAGCGCACCCCCAGACATATCCCCACCAGATGTCTCAGTTTATGACCACGACACACGTTTGCAGGAGATTGCAGAAGATGCTTGGTTACAGCAGGAACAGGTTAAACTCATACAAGAGCAGACATTGGAAGAAGTGGAAAAAATGCTTCAGCAACACACACAGACAATGAAGGAGGACCAGGAACTCAGTAAATCTGACCCGGACACACGACCAATACCAGTAAAACAGGCCTTAGAGGCCATACCTGGTATTACAAACGACCATACACAATTTGGAATTTACCTGAAGCACCACCTTGAAATTTTTAACAAGAAACATGTAGAAGAGGCTCAAAAAATGATTGAACTTCAAACAAAGCTGGTTAGATTACAATTGAACGAGGCCAGAGAGAAAGCTACAAAAGCCAGACAAGACAGGAAAGAAGGTAAAGACAGAAGCAACACACCAGGTAACTTAGTTGCTGTGTTCACAGCTGCACCACAGACTCAGACACCTGCACCTGGCCCATCACCCGCAAGCGTATTTTACGCGACACCTCCCTCATACATGCCACAAAACACATATCAACAGCAACAGAGGCCTAGATGGGGACAGGGTAATCGGGGAAACATGAGGGGTTTCAATGGGGAAAGATTTAGAGTGCGTGGTGGTTTCAGGGGCAGAGGACGAGGGTCATCAGTTGGACCAACGATCTTTCAACGCTGTTTTAACTGCGGCGACCCCAACCACTGGGCCAGAGATTGCCAATACGTTCAGGAGGGGATACCAATGGGACCTCCAACATCATCCTACAGAGGCCGAGGTGATCGCACCAGACGTGCAGAAGGACCAGGCCCGGCACCCTGGCACGGCCAGTATTACGGGGGAGCTGGCTGCCTCCCGTATGATGGATGCGACAATTCCTGCCCATAGGGATGCCCAGTGAGTCCTGATCCCAGCCCGGAGCCCCTGGTGGATGTAGAGGTGGCTGGAAAGACTTATTCTATGCTTGTGGACACAGGTGCCTCACTTTCAACTATCAGAGACACTAAGACATCAAATTCAAGTCCAGAAAAAGTCTACATGACAGGTCTCACGGGACCTGTCATACAAAATGTTTCCTGTTGAGCTGGCAGGACAGAAACTCCAAGCATCACTGGGGTGTTCACCAAAAAAGACCTGTGAATTTGTTGGGCAGAGATTTGTTGATTGCAACAAAAGCCACCATAAAATGCAGCCCTGATGGCGTTGAGGTGCACTGGCCAAATGGACATATTGTGAAATGCAGCCTTGGAACATATGGAGGATGTTGGCTGGCAGGGGTGACAGACACTGAATTTTTGGACTTTGCCACCATATACTGGGGACTTTTGCAACCTGCAGCTGCCATTGACACTGGACTGTTGTCACAGATGTTACTATGGAAACCGTGGTTCACCACTGTATATCCTTACTCCTCTCCCTCTGATCCCTACCACGTTACTTTGAATTATGATAGGGATCATGACACTCAGTATGAGTTAATATTTGAACAACATGAGGGTAAAATTTGCATGATAACCACAAACTGCATATATGTACATGAAAAAGGTGTTGTTGCATCTGTGAATTTACCTGAACCTGTGTTTGAGCTTTTCAGACGTGATACCTGTACAGCGCCACACATAACTCTGTTTTTGGGACCTGGCTTTGAGGCCTGAGAGCTTGGACCACTCTGTGGACTGCTCAACGACATCTCTGATTGGGAGGTAACTCCAATACCTAATCTACATTTTAGTGTATCACAAAACGCTTACAAAATTTTACTCGCAGACACCAAAGATGACATCATTCTAGAATCACGACACATTTCTAGAATACATGGTAGAGAACAGACTGGCCATGAATATGCACAGACGATGTTGACAGTATTCCCACAACAATTGTGATTACTAGGATCCTCTGACATAGGACATTGTCTCCATGTGGAACCTGGTACATTAGAGGTGGTGGAAGGAGCTAAGATCTGGGTTCCACAACGACCAGATAGTGATTCATACATCACATAGTGTCATTGCTTACATTCAGTCATGGACATTTGCGCTGAAGCGGATAGGACACTGACACTCAGAGGTAACCTATTGAAAACACCACTCCCAGACTCATTACATCTTTTTACTGATGGACACGCTCATAGAAATCATGAAACAGGTATGAGACATGGCGGCTTGGCAGAGATCTGGCTTCCTGACTGCTAAAGGTAAGCCTGTTGTACATTAGACTATTTGCAGGGAAATTGGCGAGCTTCTGATAATTCTGCAAGCTGTGGTAAAGGTAGCGGGACACTCCAAGGTTGGTTCATTCACCAAAACAGGTAACGATCACGCAGACACGGCAGCCAAACACGCAGGGGGATAGGCTTCACACTTAGCATTTCTATTCAAACCTGACAGTGTGATCAGTAGTGAGAGGAAGTAAGAAGTGGAGGTTTGCATTAGAAAGAAGAGGAATGAAGATTAGTCAGAGTAAAACAGAGTACATGTGTGTAAATGAGAGGGATCCAAATGGACAAAAGAGGTTACAGGGAGAAGGAATCAAGTGAGTGAAAAAAAACAAGGAAAAACAAGGAAAAAGAGGTGAAGAAGCTGTGCAGGCAAACTGGAACAAGTGGAGAAAAGTATCAGCTGCAAGATGTGATACAGGGAAACCTACAGTTAGAACTTGGGCAGACAATAGACCAAGAAAAAGAGGAGAAAGAGAAAAGTAGGGTTAGAGATCTCAGAACTGAATAAAGAGACAAAAGAATTAGTTGGGAAAATGTGTGTGCTGCATCACACGCAGCAGGCTGCCAGCACGGCGCCAGTAATAATGATAAAAATAATAAAAAGAAGCACAGATCTGTAAGACTGGCACATCATCTCGCTGAATGACTGTCCACATTGTTTATAAAATTGACCCTGGCCAGGTTAATTTTTGGGACTCAGAAAGCCGGTTTATGATGCCAGTTTTTGAGATCAAAAGAAGTTTGTAAAATTATTACCTCATTAAAATCAAATTAGTAAAAATGACAAAACATTAGTAAATGTGGTACAAACTATAAAAGTTAGAAGTTAAAAAGAGCCTTAGATTTGGTTAAAGTGTCTTGTTACAAATTCATCCTGAAATAGCTAAAAAAAAAAAAAATGCTAGTTTTTCACTAAAGTTTGTGATTGTGAGAAGGATCGATCTTTGTGTATCTCTGTTCTGCAGCGCTGTGTGAGTGCATGCGTGCGTGTGTGAGCGTACCTGGTCTGTGTGACTTCCTCATAAGCAGTTTATAGGTCTAAACATTGGTTGTGTGTTTGATTTTGTAGGAATGGTTACATGATATGATTGTTCTTGAGGATGCAGTTTGTTTGTGTGTCTTGGAAAAAATAGGGAAAAGTAAATGAGAGAAACAGATTAACATTAATTGTTTTTATATTTAGTGAAGACCATTTCTTTATATTTCTTTTCAACATCATCAGAAATTAGGGAAGAATGAGACTTTAAAAATGTTTTATCTTGTCTGCGGAAAAGACACGTCTGCTTCTAATAGGCAGCAGAGCTGCAGCCTGCTAGTTAAGGTCACACACCAACATTCCAGAGATAAGCACAGGCACCAGATTTGGAAAGATAGGAACTTTTCGTTTATGTTCTGAAACCTGTTAATTAGATTTTAAACACTGTGATGTGGAATAAAATGTTTTTGGATACTGAGACAGATGCTTTTTGATGAACTTGAAACATATTTTAGACAATTTTTAATTCTACTAGTTTGTTAAATTTAATTTCTATCTTTAGAGATCAGAGCATTAGTTTGATCCAAAACTTCAGCCTTACTAACAATTAAGTTTTTCTCTAATCAAATAATTTGCAGATTTTTCCTTTGAAATTGACACCCCATATTTCAGCACAGTAGCTTAGATATGGTCACATGAGAGAATTGTACAGGATGTATAATGATTTTTGTTCAGAAAATATTTTGTTTTGTGCTGAACTTTGTACAGTTGTAAATAAATAAATGAATTAATGAATAAATAGAAGTAATAAATATTAAAGTAAGTTAAATCTGCAGATAAGTGTTTATTGGGAGTCAGACGTGACTACTAATTGTATGTTGTAAAAATGTACATACTTAATTTTTAGATTAGCAGTGGTTTTATTAAAACTCTTTTGTGTTTTTAGAATAAGCTTGCTGTGATAAGTTTTGAAGTTGTGGTGGAAAACAGCCTCGGTGGAAGACAAAGTCGACTGATTTCTTTACAAGTTTATATCAAATGTGTATATGTGAAAAGCTGTAGAAAATTTCTCCCTAAGTTTCTGGCCACACCACCTTTGAAGGTTTAACCTCCCTTTTACAACTAGAGTTTAGAGGTCATATAAGCATTAGAGTCAGATAAGACACCAGGGGATGGTACCAGTCTGTTCTGACTCCCCAGGACACCTGGCATTCCAGATAATAGAGACCCCAGCAGACCACAGGATCATTGTTACACTACGATGAGAAACAAACTGCTCAGATTTTGGATGTTACACATCCAAACTAATAAATTATGTACTGTTTGCAGACGACACTACTCTTTACTTTTCAGGAAAAGACCTGAACCAAATAATACAATCAGTTGAAAGAGAATTGGGTAAAATGAAAATTATTGGAAAAAAAAAAACCTAAATTTATAATATTTACAGAATTAAAAGTACCTAAACAAATTCAAATTATGCTTAATAACACCCCTTTAGAACGAGCTTATGACAGTAAGTTCCTTGGAATGATTATAGATCTTAAATTAAGCTGGAAATCGCACATAAATTATACAAAAAAATAAACTGTCTAAAGGAATAGCAATCATTTATAAATTCAGATTTGTCCTAAATAAAAACAGTTTGTTTATGTTATATAATACATTAGTTCATTAAAAATAAATTTAGAACAAATGTTAAAAAAATAAATAATAATAAAAAATGACATGAGTGGAGGTGCTTACATAGAAGATGTTTGGAATCTAAGCTGTAGATTGCCTGTAGATTTGGAAAGCACTACAGAAACAGAACTAATTGGACTTAAAACTGTTTAGCACAATTTGCAGAACTTCATGCATTACTGAGAGCTTGTCTACATTATATCTCGCAGCAGACGCCTACTGGGGAGAGTGGAAACTCTGTTCCCACTGAAGGGGGTGATGGGAACGGTGACAAGTAACATCTTGTGTTGTTTGTTCTTGTTTGTTCTTGTTGTTTGTTTTTTATTCTTTTATATTTTTGCCTGTATTTTTAGGAGGCCTATGGTTTAATACACTGGAAGCAGATCCGGAGGAGTCCATCCTACCATCCAGACACCAGCGAGCTGTAACTCAAACACCTTGAGGGCAAAAACCAATGGTTGAAACTAGTACACTATACGGCCAACATTACAAATATCACTACATCATGTTGGGTACATATTGGTGGACGTTACATTATTGCTGTACATATATCCCTGACTCTAGTGATAATTGGACTGCTTTATATGATAAGGTTAGAAATTTGAAACACTTTTTGGCCTCACAAGAGGACAATATCCCAGAATGAACATACTGTAGCTCAGTTGGCTTAACTCTGGAAGCTGGACTACGGTACTCCAAAGGATTTGTATCCTTATTGCTTGCTTTTTGTTACTATGTTTGATTGTTTTTGGATGTGTTTTGCCATGTGTGATGAAGTTGATTTCCAGATCCGTGTTGAGGCTGTCCGCTGGCATGTTCATACAGAGACCTGTGTTTAAAGGACATGCATGTGGGGCAGGTTAATTGTCCATCTATTGATTTCTCTTCCGAACAGATGGATGCTCTTCTTACAGCAGCTGTGAACCCAGCTGAGGAGCATGGAGACACACCACTGTAGGATCTGTCAGAAGGGGGCAAGAACAGTATCCTTTCCTGGTCATGTGATTTGGTGAGATCTTAGAGATCTCAGAAGGGGGAATGAAGGAAGTTGATATATTTACTCTTTGATATTTTACTCTTTACTTTTAAACATTTTAGAAAGAATAACATTTGACTTTTTAGTCAATAAAGATATGCTTATGAATGTTTGATTTACTTTGTATTCAATAAAGATATGTTCGTGAATGTTTTATTTGCTAAGGTTGTGCCTGGAGGTAAAAGCTTACTGAGGGTAATAAAGTTTATGGAGGTATCGGTATGTAAAGGGTCATTGGGGAGTCACCGGAGACCAGCACTACCCCGGGGTGGGAATGCTCTGTTGTTTTTCAGGAGATAAGGAAGGTGACAAAGAAACATCGGTTTTCTGCTGGAGAAGGAGGACGAATGATCGAAGGGGGAAAAAGGAGGACGAATGACCAAGTGGGGGGAAAAGAGGGCACCTTAATGAATATTCAGGAGTATAAAATCTGGCAAATCTCAGGGGGTGTTGTCTCTTCTGTAACTTCACAGAGGCACACAGGTGTGTTCTGTCAGGGAACTGAGACCCAGATGCATCTGTCTAGATTTTGATGTTGAGGAATAAATATTGGAAATTGAGACATTTATTGAATCCTGGTGGTATTTTAAATACTTGGTATGCTTTAAATATCTAGTTATCTTAGTATTGGAATCACTGGCCTTCTCTCTTCAGTCTGGACACGCAAGAAAGACCGGGTGGTGAGATTATTAATTAATGATTGATAATTAAAGCAAATATTGGATTTAATCAAACTTGAGAAGAAATAAACCCCCGGATTCTTTCAGTAGGAACGTAGACCCTGGTTACCATGGTGAGGGTAGGAGCGTAGATCCTGGTTACCATGGTGAGGGTAGGAACGTAGATCCTGGTTACCATGGTGAGGGTAGGAACGTAGATCCTGGTTACCATGGTGAGGGTAGAAGCGTAGATCCTGGTTACCACGGTGAGGGTAGGAAAGTAGATCCTGGTTACCACGGTGAGGGTAGGAAAGTAGATCCTGGTTACCATGGTGAGGGTAGGAACGTAGATCCTGGTTACCATGGTGAGGGTAGGAAAGTAGATCCTGGTTACCATGGTGAGGGTAGGAACGTAGATCCTGGTTACCATGGTGAGGGTAGGAACATAGATCCTGGTTACCATGGTGAGGGTAGGAACATAGATCCTGGTTACCATGGTGAGGGTAGGAACGTAGATCCTGGTTACCATGGTGAGGGTAGGAACATAGATCCTGGTTACCATGGTGAGGGTAGGAACATAGATCCTGGTTACCATGGTGAGGGTAGGAACGTAGATCCTGGTTACCATGGTGAGGGTAGGAACGTAGATCCTGGTTACCATGGTGAGGGTAGGAACATAGATCCTGGTTACCATGGTGAGGGTAGGAACGTAGATCCTGGTTACCATGGTGAGGGTAGGAACGTAGATCCTGGTTGCCACGGTGAGGGTAGAAATGTAGATCCTGGTTACCACGGTGAGCGTAGGAACATAGATCCTGGTTACTATGGTGAGGGTAGGAACGTAGATCCTGGTTACCATGGTGAGGGTAGGAACGTAGATCCTGGATACCACGGTGAGGGTAGGAACGTAGATCCTGGTTACCACGGTGAGGGTAGGAACGTAGATCCTGGTTACCATGGTGAGGGTAGGAACATAGATCCTGGTTACCATGGTGAGGGTAGGAACGTAGATCCTGGTTACCACGGTGAGGGTAGGAAAGTAGATCCTGGTTACCATGGTGAGGGTAGGAACATAGATCATGGTTACCACGGTGAGGGTAGGAACGTAGATCCTGGTTACCATGGTGAGGGTAGGAACGTAGATCCTGGTTACCATGGTGAGGGTGGGAACATAGATCCCGGTTACCATGGTGAGGGTAGGAACGTAGATCCTGGTTACCATGGTGAGGGTAGGAACGTAGATCCTGGTTACCATGGTGATAGTAGTTCAGGTAGTTCCTGAATCCCAGAGATCTGTGATGATCCCGTTCAGTTTGATACAATCTGTTTTCCTTAATGTTTGTGTGTATGAAGGAAGCTGGATTTGGCTGATTGGTGTGTGAGGAGGAGAGAGAGCAGAGCAAGGATCTGACAGATGGAAGCCGGACAGACGGAGGGAGAAAAAAAGGTGACGGCAGTGAATCAGGAGAGAGAGAGAGAAGAGGGCCTGCTTACTCTGGCAGTCTCCCAGACCATCTGTGTTTCCATGCTCCACGTCCTGCTCGAAGGCCGATCTGCAGGGAACAGAGACATCACGGTCAGAAACAGATCTGTGGGAGAGAAAAACACTCCCAGAGGCCAGCCGGGATCAAAGTACACCCCAAACTCCTCCAACAGAGACTTGAAGATGCTGAGCAGGAACACATGCTGAAATGGAGGGTTTTACCGGTCACACCGGGAGCTCGTTGATTGGGGCTTACTTGTGTTAAATGAGTCCATGTTTTTTTTCTGATGGGACACGGCGGGCACTTTAATTCTAATTTTAAGAAACACGAAGAATGAAAAATTAAGTTCAGATCGGTGCAGCGTCTGCAATAATTAGGAACCTGCATCAATCCGTTGTGAAGAAGAAAGAGCCGAAAAACAAAGCTCTGGATTTACCAGTGGATCTACATTCCTACCCTCACCATGGTAACCAGGATCTACATTCTTACCCTCACCATGGTAACCAGGATCTACATTCTTACCCTCACCATGGTAACCAGGATCTACGTTCCTAGTCTCACCATGGTAACCAGGATCTACGTTCTTACCCTCACCGTGGTAACCAGGATCTACGTTCCTAGTCTCACCATGGTAACCAGGATCTACATTCTTACCCTCACCATGGTAACCAGGATCTAGATTCCTAACCTCACCATGGTAACCAGGATCTACGTTCCTAGTCTCACCATGGTAACCAGGATCTACGTTCCTACCCTCACCATGGTAACCAGGATCTACCTTCCTACCCCCACCATGGTAACCAGGATCTACCTTCCTACCCCCACCATGGTAACCAGGATCTATGTTCCTACCCTCACCATGGTAACCAGGATCTACATTCCTACCCTCACCATGGTAACCAGGATCTACTTTCCTACCCCCACCATGGTAACCAGGATCTACCTTCCTACCCCCACCATGGTAACCAGGATCTATGTTCCTACCCTCATCATGGTAACCAGGATCTACATTCCTACCCTCACCATGGTAACCAGGATCTACGTTCCTTCCCTCACCATGGTAACCAGGATCTACGTTCCTACCCTCACCATGGTAACCAGGATCTACGTTCCTTCCCTCACCATGGTAACCAGGATCTACGTTCCTACCCTCACCATGGTAACCAGGATCTACCTTCCTACCCCCACCATGGTAACCAGGATCTACCTTCCTACCCCCACCATGGTAACCAGGATCTATGTTCCTACCCTCACCATGGTAACCAGGATCTACATTCCTACCCTCACCATGGTAACCAGGATCTACGTTCCTACCCTCATCATGGTAACCAGGATCTACGTTCCTACACTCACCATGGTAACCAGGATCTACGTTCCTACACTCACCATGGTAACCAGGATCTACGTTCCTACACTCACCATGGTAACCAGGATCTACGTTCCTACCCTCATCATGGTAACCAGGATCTACGTTCCTACACTCACCATGGTAACCAGGATCTACGTTCCTACCCTCATCATGGTAACCAGGATCTACGTTCCTACACTCACCATGGTAACCAGGATCTACGTTCCTACACTCACCATGGTAACCAGGATCTACGTTCCTACCCTCACCATGGTAACCAGAAGTCTGACTCTGTACATGTCACATTCAGGTCTTTCAGCCTCTTATGGAGGGTCTCCGACATGGCCACAGGAGCTCAATGTGTCTGAATGCGATGCCACACACCTTCACATTCCCACCGAAACGACATAATCCAGATTTATTTAAATCAGACCCAAAATAACAAGAAGCTTTACTCCGTCCTGGATGATCATCCTGTGGGATACGAGGCTGCGGCATGGGGGCTCGTTGTTCGGATGCAGGTCATGCGTAAAAACATTCATTATTCATTTAAGAACTGAACTGGGAGGGGGGGCGGAAGGGGTAAACGGGGGTACTGTACATCCAACATGAAGGAAATATGCTAATCTATCCCCATTTGTTTTGGTTTAAAATAGAAAAACGAGGTAATCAGGTCGCAAACGAGCAAGTTTTATTTGTTTATCTCCTCATTAGATGTAATAACGACAACGAAACAACCTCTCATCTATATCACAGAACAACACTGGGGGGAGGGAGGGGGATGCTGGTGGGGACCATATTGAAGGAGACCAGAGTGCAAGCTGTTTCTAGGCGGTAGGTAGGAGAGCATAGCTCCACATGGAAAAGCTGGCACGCCAACATGGAGGCCAGATGGAAGAAAGGAGGAGAGTTAGAGAGCATGTCCGAGGAAGAAATGATGGGTAAAAATAGCTGCACGGATACACAGGTGGGGTGTGGGGGGGCTGCGGGGAGGTATCCATCCTTACTCAGATCTGGGTTTTCTAATAGTTTAGTGATGCTTCACAGATTAAAGTAGATCTTAAAGATTCTCAAACTTCACCAGGAGGCAGAAGTCTGTATCTATGCTCGTGTTGTGTTTTTGTGGAGGTGTTCACCCGCACCTCATCCAGCTCAAACAGGTGCACCTCATCAACAACACTATATAATCTTTGGATGGACCTCAAGCCGACAGCAGAGTATTGTTTACTGCAGGTAATGATATCGACTGCTTCTCCTCTTTCTCCGCTCTAAAGATCCAACCTGGCTCCGTACCAACCATACACCAGTCTACCTGCCTGCTTACTTCCAGCCCGCCATCCTTGCTCTTTTCACCAGTTCCATCCGTTCTGTCGTCTTCTGCTTATTCAGGGCTGGGTCGTGGGGGCAACAGCCTCAGACAGGAAGGCCAGGCTTCTCTCACCCCGACTGCATCCTCCAGCTCACCCAGAAGGATCCTGAGGTGTTCCCTGTCCAGCTGTGAGACATCGTCTCTCCAGCAGGTCCTCTCAACAGCATGAGGCTGTTGTCCCCGAAACTCGGTCCGGGTAAGAAGAAGACAACACAACGGAACACTGTCTTTAAATTCTCAAACTGGGGAATTGTATAGAATCCTATTTTCCTCTAAAGAACTACAAACATGGCGGACGGATGCTTGTGTTCATGTCACGCTGTCATCTCTGTTCTCTGATTGGGTAGGATGTTTTCTCATCGCTGCAATCAGAAGAAAACGCCTGCAATCTCTGACCTAGTTGCTGGTGGGAATGAACGTAGGTACCAGGTGGCGCCAACCTGTCTAACAAAGAAACATCTTAAAAAGTAAAGTGTTTTATGAAGACGTTGCTAATGAAGTTGATAAATTCGTGATAAAATATCGGTCTTATTTAAACCGGTCCATGAAAACATTGTCAGACTCTAAACCGGTCATGGGCAAACTACGGTTCGCGGGCCACATGTGGCCCGTTAAACATGTTAACCCGGCCCGCCAAATTTGAAAATATTAAATAAATCAACCTTGTTAAAGGTTTTATTTTCCTACAAGTCTGATGTTTCCTCACTAGATGGAGCCAAAGATACAAACAACACTGCTCCCATTAAAATGTGTGTTTCTCCGTGATGCCCACTCTGCCAAAATAAACACTGTGCACAGATATGGAAAGCCATCGAGCCCAATACTCACACGTAAACAATTACTTTAGATGTCAAAACAAGCGCCTAGTGCGCTAGATTTGAAATTTAAATGCACTCAATGTAACTAAAGAAAATTGAAGCATGTGTTTTCTCCACCAATGAGGTGAGGTTACCAAAGCATGCCGTACATCTGCTCCTGTTCCGCCCCTTTTTAAAAAGTTAGACCTCAATGTGGCCCAAGAACCAAAAAGTTTGCCCATCCATGCTCTAAATCAATCTGTGGTGCTGAAAAGGTTGGGAAACACTTTTAACCAGAGGGTCACCGAATCGATCCCCCACCTCGAGTTCATGCCGAGGTATCCCTGAACAAGACGAGAGGAGGAGGTGTTGCGGGGTGTTAGCTAGGAGGCGTTGGCTCAATGGTAGCATCTCCACCTCTACCAGGAGACGCTGGTTCCATTCCCCCTGGACCCATGCCTAAGTACCCTGGGGGAAGACGCCTATTCTCCCGTTTCTCCCACCATTGGTACCGTTATGGCTGCTTGCGGTGCAATGCAGCACAGGAATGTCCCCGTTTGAGACGTCCATCAGTCTGCGTTTCTGTATGATGACTTAGTGTAAAAATAAAACTGGATTATTTTCCTTACTTGGGATTGACGAGCGCCTGTCTGCAGACCCCTTCAGACGTCCAGCCGCAGTACGGATCCCTGGAGGCGATGCAGGACCTGCAGAACAACCACACACCACCATGTTTGTTCTGTAAACAACCAGAGATGACTGAATGGATGTTTGTCTGTCTCACTTCTTGCAGCGTCCGTGCCGTTCGCAGCGAGACAGCGGCACTTTGACCACGCAGGATGTGAAGGCCACCCACAGAGCGTGGCTTTTACCGTCTATCTGCATCCCGATGATCCGCTTGTCCTCCACACCGTCTATACTGCACCTGTGAAGGATAAAAACCTGAGTTACTGAACATGTAGCGAGAGGAGGAGCCAAATTTCAAGTGTCCACAAACTTGCGTCTAGTGGTGCCAAACTAAGTGAAGCACGGGTGAACTTTGCCAGGGGCAGAAATGGTCGGCTCCTCATTGCTCGCAATATTTTAAGCAGCTGAAAACTTTGTGAGTGGTCGTAGGGCCCCTCAAGAAACATCCGCAGAGACCGAGCGGATGCGGCGTTGATTTAAAAGGAAGCAACTTTTGTTAAACGGTAATGCATCGGTCCGTCGTGGTAAAGAAAGAGCTGAGCCGAAAAGCAAAGCTCTCCATTTACAAGTCGATCTACGTTCCATACCTCACCATGGTAACCAGGATCTATGTTCCTACCCTCACCATGGTAACCAGGATCTATAGTCCTACCCTCACCATGGTAACCAGGATCTACTATAGTCCTACCCTCACCATGGTAACCAGGATCTACGTTCCTACCCTCACCATGGTAACCAGGATCTATGTTCCTACCCTCACCATGGTAACCAGGATCTACGTTCCTACCCTCACCATGGTAACCAGGATCTACGTTCCTACCCTCACCATGGTAACCAGGATCTATGTTCCTACCCTCACCATGGTAACCAGGATCTATGTTCCTACCCTCACCATGGTAACCAGGATCTACAGTATGTTCCTAACCTCACCATGGTAACCAGGATCTACGTTCCTACCCTCACCATGGTAACCAGGATCTACGTTCCTACCCTCACCATGGTAACCAGGATCTACGTTCCTACCCTCACCATGGTAACCAGGATCTAAGTTCCTACCCTCACCGTGGTAACCAGGATCTACGTTCCTACTCTCACCATGGTAACCAGAATCTACGTTCCTACCCTCACCGTGGTAACCAGGATCTACGTTCCTACCCTCACCATGGTAACCAGGATCTACGTTCCTACCCTCACCGTGGTAACCAGGATCTACGTTCCTACCCTCACCATGGTAACCAGGATCTACATTCCTACCCTCACCATGGTAACCAGGATCTACGTTCCTACCCTCACCGTGGTAACCAGGATCTACGTTCCTACCCTCACCATGGTAACCAGGATCTACGTTCCTACCCTCACCGTGGTAACCAGGATCTACGTTCCTACCCTCACCATGGTAACCAGGATCTACATTCCTACCCTCACCATGGTAACCAGGATCTACGTTCCTACCCTCACCATGGTAACCAGGATCTACGTTCCTACCCTCACCATGGTAACCAGGATCTACATTCCTACCCTCACCATGGTAACCAGGATCTACGTTCTTACCCTCACCATGGTAACCAGGATCTACGTTCCTACCCTCACCATGGTAACCAGGATCTACGTTCTTACCCTCACCATGGTAACCAGGATCTACATTCCTACCCTCACCATGGTAACCAGGATCTACGTTCTTACCCTCACCATGGTAACCAGGATCTACGTTCCTACCCTCACCATGGTAACTCGCTGTGGGTGGTGACCGAAAGAATGAGATTGCGGAGACAAGAAATGAACTTCCTCCGCAGGGTGGCTGGGCTCTCACTCATAGATCGGGTGAGAAGGTCTACCATCTGGGAGGAGCTCGGTGTCGACCTGCTCCTCCTCCATGTTGAGAGGAGCCAGATGAGGTGGTTCTGGCATCTGGTCAGGATGCCCCACGAGCGCCTCGTTGGTGAGGTGTTTCGGGCGGTGTGACCGGGTCTTTAAGCCTGAGAGTTTTTTATTTGTTGCTGACGTTGCACCAGCACTTCATTCTTAATACAGACTAACCCACTTCCTGCTTACGTCAGAATGTGGGTGTGGCCTGGAACAAAACGCATGGCCAAAAACTTTCATGACTGAACATGGGGTTGGCCTCGGAAGCAAAGCCAGAGAGCTGGGAAAAGGAAGAGATGGTGGAGGATTCTAGACATGTTTTTTTTGGTCCAGGAGTAACATACAAACATGGTCTAAAAACACAAACAGTTCTTTTTGAACCGCCGCAGCTCAATGCGGTTCAAACACAAGGTGCCAGATGATTAAAGCTAACACACGGTGAGGAACGGGGGGCATTCAGACGCTCCGGGGTCTCAGATGAACTTCTGAAACATGCTGGAGTTCATGTTTATATGGGAAATAAAGACCAGAGATTCACAGGATGGTCTATTATCAAAGCAAAACCCCCACCCACACAGCCCCACCTCGCCGGCTGAGGCTGAGCATCCATCCACCATCTGGCCTTAGTGACTTACCGGACGGATTTTGGGCATTACCCGTGTAGATGGACTGTAAGCTCCGATAGAAGCATTAATGCAGGAGAGGAGATTAGATGGAGAGAGAGGGACACACCCAGCAGGGATTAGAGCGGAGACAAAGAGAACTGACAGTGTGGAGGTGTGGGGGAGGAGTGATGGAGGAGAGTGGGAGTGTCCGAGGAAATTTTCCCGCCAAGGTCTCAGACTGTTTTCAGATTCCATCTCTCCATCCATCAATCCCTTCCTTCTCTCCTTGGGTCTCATTTATGAAACGTGCTCAAATCCAAGCAAACGCCGACTTCTACGCAAATTCAGCCATCTGTAACGACGTGTGAGCGCGTGAACGTGTCGTGGGTAAAAGAGGACAGAAGCTGAAGTGAACGGAGGACAGTGAAATGAAGCATTTGAAGCAGTTAGGAAGCAATTAGAAGGCACACCTGTCAGAGTAGGACCGTACATAAAACAAGATTGGTAATTAACACATATGCAGAGTCATGAGGGCATGTAGAAGGTGGAGCAGGCGGTTGGCGCTACGCAGGAACGGCCATGTTGCTACAGCCCATCTAAACAAGACCAATACCGCTGGCTCCCTGGAAGGGGGAGGGATCTACGTACTTATCGGGGTTGTAGACGCTGAGTTCCTCCAGGAACAAGCTGTCGTTCAGGAAGCCGCTGCTCATCTTCGCCAAAAACTTGAGGATGATTCCTTTTTCTGAACCCAGGAAGACCACGGTGTGGTTCCTGTGAGGACCCGCCTCGCTGTCCACCGCAATCCGAGTCAGACGGTACCTGGTGGGAAAGAAACACACGGGTCAGCAAAACATCGGCTCAACTACAGGTGCTGGATCAGTTTCACACATCAGTCATCCTGGTCCTCATTAGTTTATTAAACACTCTGTTAATTAATTACCAACACGATGGACTACAACTCCCAGCAGGAAGGACTACATCTCCCAACAGGAAGAACTACAACTCCCAACAGGAAGGACTACAACTCCCAACAGGAGGACTACAACCCCCAACAGGAAGGACTACAACTCCCAACAGGATGGACTACAACTCCCAACAGGAAGGAACTACATCTCCCAACAGGAAGGACTACATCTCCCAACAGGAAGAACTACAACTCCCAACAGGATGGACTACAACTCCCAACAGGAAGGAACTACATCTCCCAACAGGAAGGACTACATCTCCCAACAGGAAGAACTACAACTCCCAACAGGATGGACTACAACTCCCAACAGGAAGGAACTACATCTCCCAACAGGAAGGACTACATCTCCAAGGATGCAAGTCAGGGATTTTTGTTCCGTTCCGTCATCTTCCGCTTGTTCCGGGGTCGGGTCGCGGGGGCACCAGCCTCAAACGGGCAGCCCAGGCTTCTCTCTCCCCGGCTGCATCCTCTAGCTCACCCGGAAGGATCCTGTGTCGTTCCCCGGCCAGCTGTGAGACATAGTCTCTCCAGCGGGTCCAGGGTTTGCTCCTTGGTCTCCTCCCGGTGGGACGTGCCTAAAACACCTCGCCCGCGAGGCGCTCGGGGGGCATCCTGACCAGATGCCCGAACCACCTCATCTGGCTCCTCTCGACCTGGAGGAGGAGCGGCTCGACACCGAGCTCCTCTCGGATGACAGAGCTCCTCACCCGATCTCTGAGTGAGAGTCCAGCCACCCTGCGGAGGAAGCTCATTTCGGCCGCTTGTACCCGCGATCTCATTCTTTCGGTCATCACCCACAGCTGGTTACCATGGTGAGGGTAGGAACGCAGATCCTGGTTACCATGGTGAGGGTAGAAACGTAGATCCTGGTTACCATGGTGAGGGTAGGAACGTAGATCCTGGTTACCATGGTGAGGGTAGGAACGTAGATCCTGGTTACCATGGTGAGGGTAGGAACGTAGATCCTGGTTACCATGGTGAGGGTAGGAACGTAGATCCTGGTTACCATGGTGAGGGTAGGAACGTAGATCCTGGTTACCATGGTGAGGGTAGGAACGCAGATCCTGGTTACCATGGTGAGGGTAGAAACGTAGATCCTGGTTACCATGGTGAGGGTAGGAACGTAGATCCTGGTTACCATGGTGAGGGTAGGAACGTAGATCCTGGTTACCATGGTGAGGGTAGGAACGTAGATCCTGGTTACCATGGTGAGGGTAGGAACGTAGATCCTGGTTACCATGGTGAGGGAAGGAACATAGATCCTGGTTACCATGGTGATAGTAGGAACGTAGATCCTGGTTACCATGGTGAGGGTAGGAACATAGATCCTGGTCACCATGGTGAGGGTAGGAACGTAGATCCTGGTTACCGTGGTGAGGGTAGGAACGTAGATCCTGGTTACCGTGGTGAGGGTAGGAACGTAGATCCTGGTTACCATGGTGAGGGTAGGTACGTAGATCCTGGTTACCATGGTGAGGGTAGGAACGTAGATCCTGGTTACCGTGGTGAGGGTAGGAACGTAGATCCTGGTTACCGTGGTGAGGGTAGGAACGTAGATCCTGGTTACCATGGTGAGGGTAGGAACGTAGATCCTGGTTACCATGGTGAGGGTAGGTACGTAGATCCTGGTTACCATGGTGAGGGTAGGAACGTAGATCCTGGTTACCGTGGTGAGGGTAGGAACGTAGATCCTGGTTACCGTGGTGAGGGTAGGAACGTAGATCCTGGTTACCATGGTGAGGGTAGGAACGTAGATCCTGGTTACCATGGTGAGGGTTGGAACGTAGATCCTGGTTACCATGGTGAGGGTAGGAACGTAGATCCTGGTTACCATAGTGAGGGTAGGAACGTAGATTTTGGTTACCATGGTGAGGGTAGGAACGTAGATCCTGGTTACCATGGTGAGGGTAGGAACGTAGATTTTGGTTACCATGGTGAGGGTTGGAACGTTGATCGACTTGTAAATCGAGAGCTTTGATTTTCGGCTCAGTTCTCTCTTTATCATGATTTTTGTGATCATCAGATCTGTAAACATGTTTGTTTTATCCGATGATACCATGAATCTGATTGGTCGGTTTCTCCTTCATGTATGGAATTATCAGAGTTTTAAAATCAGACTAGTTTTCTATCGAGGAGGAAACAGGTTCAGTTCTGTGAGTAAAACCAGGTTCCCAGGCCGTGTGGATGCCTTACTGACAGGATCGGAAACGGTTTTCAGGAGGAAGTTTTAAAAAGAACCTCGGGGATTTGGGGGTTAATAGAAGGAGATGGGATTTAAAGATTAGCGGTAATCCGGACATCTAGGAAGTCCTGCATTAGCCTGATGTTTACTGAGGATCTGCTAACAGCACCGAGGTAGTCAGCTGGACTTTAGGATTTCCCAGTGGAAACGTCGGACCAGCACCGCTCGTCGATTTCCTTTTAAAAAAATAAACAGTTTCCATCAAGTTTCCTGCTTCACTGATGGAAACCAGCTTGTCTGGTCAGAGGTAATGACTGTAAACATGAACTAGACAGCTACCCAGTACCCGCCTTCGTGCCAAATAAGAAGAATCTGCTCTCCATGGACTTCTATTGGAAAACTAACGGCCATTAATCAGTCACTGTTATGATCAGAGTAACCTTTCAGGCTCTGTTACCGTAGTTACAAGGCATTCTCTAACTGTTCTCTACATCTCCAGCTCTTTTCTTTACGGTGGAGCTCACATTCACCCATTCACACACACATTCAAACCTGACGGTGGAAGCTGGACACCACCATCGGGAGACATTGGGGGGTTCTGTGTTTTGGTCAGGGACGCCTCGGCATGAACTCCCCGCCCTAGTTAAGAAAGGATCTCCTGTGGTATCAAATCAGAAACTTGTGCATTCCTTCTTGGATATTTTCTGCTACTTTGAGAGAAAAACAACACTATCATCCCATGCAAATGTGTGCGTCTTGAAAGCCAAAACGTTGGAGTGTAATTGTACAAATTATTTAACTTTTGTACAATAATTTGTACAAATTATTGTACTGTAACCGGCAGACCCGGTTACGGGACAGTCGCCCTACCCACTGAGCCATCCTTCGTTATCCTTCATTCATTCATCTTCTGAAGCGCTTCTCCTAGATGGGGTCACGATAGACCCAGCATGGCATCTTCAGTAGACCCACGTCTGATAAACACGTTTGATCTGAATTACGTCCAAAATTAAGACGTTTAAAACTTAAACTAAGGTTACAAGTGGGTGTTTGGATGGGTTTAGAGGTGTGGGTACGTTTAGGGTGGAGGTTAGAGGGGTATAAATAAGGGTAGAGGTTACGGATGGCGTTAGATGTAAATAAATACTACATGTCGGTGAAACAGAGAACGCAAACAAGAAAGTACAACAGAGTGGGCGGAGTCTGGATGAGTCATAAGCATGTGGAGAATCACCCAGCCTGCCATCTCGATGGGCATCACAACTTGACAGAACACCGGAACCTATCCCGTCTGATCACATTCGAGAGGCAGTGTACACCCTGAACAGGTTGCCAGTCTGTTGTGGGGCCACACACACACACACACACACACACACATTCATTCCAGTTTCATAGCAGCCAATCAACCTATGCAGCCGGGGAGAGAGAAGCCTGGGCTTCCGTCTGAGGCTGTTGCCCCCACGACCCGGCCCCGGATGAACGGAAGACGACGGAACGAACAGAACCAATCAACCCTACATGTATGTTTTTAGAGGAAACCAGAGAAAACCACACATACACATGTAGAACATGCAAACTACACACAGAAAGAACAGCAGTTCAAGCCTCGCCACCTCTCCAGGACTTGAAACCATGACCTTCTGACTGTGAGACTACCGTGCTCACCACGGCGCGACCGTGCGGCACAACTGCCCATAATTTTGTAATACCTCCATATTGGTTCTCGCTCCTGCTTGGCAAGGTCGTTGCCATGGTATCGTAAATGAAAACAAAGCATATTTAAACATATTGGCAGAAAACGGTTTTTGAATGAGGTCCACGTGTAGAAAGAGTTCCCAAAGGGTCACGTCCCACTCTCTGGATCCTCTTTACTACGGTCTAAAGTAAGAGGAAAAAGACGGGGTGACTTAACCACGTCTGTTCCACCCCGTTCTGCAGGCCTGATGGTTGAACACCTCTCTTAGTAAAACAGTTCTGCTGACGTTGCTTCAGACTAACGCTGCAGCAGAATGTAGGTCAGGATGAAAACAGACATGATGGAGATCTCACTTTCTGAATACTAAGCAGATGCAAATAAATTCCAGGTCCAAGCAGTTTTTTTTTTTTTTACTTTCCACCGACGGGTTTATGCTGATGTCAAAGATCAGACATGTTCATTTGTCTCTCCGTCCAATAGAAACGAGTCGAGCTGAATATGATGAGCGGTTTCCTTCATTCAGTAGAAACAGTCTGACCTCGCTGTTTTTATGTGGGCTTCTAGTGCAGGTTCATGTAGATCCACATTTTGTTGGATTTTTTTCTTGGAGTTTCAAGAGATGAGCTCCTTCATCAGAGAGGGATGTGGAGTCAGAGCGGACGCGTGGAGATATTCTGTGCTAGAGTGAATACCACTCTGCTACCATGGTGAGGGTAGGAACGTAGATCCTGGTTACCATGGTGAGGGTAGGAACGTAGATCCTAGTTACCATGGTGAGGGTAGGAACATAGATCCTGGTTACCATGGTGAGAGTAGGAACGTAGATCCTGGTTACCATGGTGAGGGTAGGAACGTAGATCCTGGTTACCATGGTGAGGGTAGGAACATAGATCCTGGTTACCATGGTGAGGGCAAGAACGTAGATCCTGGTTACCATGGTGAGGGTAGGAACATAGATCCTGGTTACCATGGTGAGAGTAGGAACGTAGATCCTGGTTACCATGGTGAGGGTAGGAACGTAGATCCTGGTTACCATGGTGAGGGTAGGAACATAGATCCTGGTTACCATGGTGAGGGTAGGAACATAGATCCTGGTTACCATGGTGAGGGCAAGAACGTAGATACTGGTTACCATGGTGAGGGTAGGAACATAGATCCTGGTTACCATGGTGAGAGTAGGAACGTAGATCCTGGTTACCATGGTGAGGGTAGGAACGTAGATCCTGGTTACCATGGTGAGGGTAGGAACATAGATCCTGGTTACCATGGTGAGGGCAAGAACGTAGATCCTGGTTACCATGGTGAGGGTAGGAACATAGATCCTGGTTACCATGGTGAGGGCAAGAACGTAGATACTGGTTACCATGGTGAGGGTAGGAACATAGATCCTGGTTACCATGGTGAGAGTAGGAACGTAGATCCTGGTTACCATGGTGAGGGCAAGAACGTAGATACTGGTTACCATGGTGAGGGTAGGAACATAGATCCTGGTTACCATGGTGAGGGCAAGAACGTAGATCCTGGTTACCATGGTGAGGGTAGGAACATAGATCCTGGTTACCATGGTGAGGGTAAGAACGTAGATCCTGGTTACCATGGTGAGGGTAGGAACGTAGATCTTGGTTACTTTAGAGAAGACACCTAACCCCCCGTTTCTCCCACCATTGGCGCCGTCATGGCGGCCTGCTGCGGTGTAGGAGTGCAGCACACAAATTTCCCTGTTGAGGGATCCATAGAGGGAGTAAAAAAAAAAAAAGAATTTGATACTGAATTGAAAATATGTCAAATTCCAAGGTTCGAGTGAACGGTTGCTATGGCAGCTATCAATCAAGAAACTGTGTGATTGCTGTGTAAAAACATCAGCAGAGCATTCTGGGATTTGTAGTATTAGCACCACATTACTGGGCCAGATCCAGCAGTCATTCGGTGTAGCTTTACAGGATAAGCGTAATTACACTGGAACAGATTTGTCCCCAGGGATTAAATCTGACACCACGTTCAGTTTGGGAAAATGTGCTGTTGAAACAAAGTGCATTTTAAAAGAGATTCAATTAGAAAGTCGACTCATAAATAATTCACACAGCTGCAGTGTGAGACTGAGACGACCGATCAACAAGCTGCTTGATGATTCTTGATCAAGACCAAACAACATGGCTGTTCTCCTCACAGTTATCCCAGCGGACTGATCTGATCCCGTTACGTTTCTTCCGCATATCCTGGCCCAACAGCCTCAGACGGGAAGCCCAGGCTTCTCTCACCCCAAACGCTCACCTCCAGCTCACACAGGAGGATCCTGAGGTGTTCCCTGTCCAGCTGTGAGACAGGGACACAGCTGGACAGTGCCCCTGTCTCACTGTCTACGTTCCTGGTAACCAGGATCTACGTTCCTAGTTACCATGGTGAGGGTTGGAAAGTAGATCCTGGTTACCATGGTGAGGGTTGGAAAGTAGATCCTGGTTACCATGGTGAGGGTAGGAACGTAGATCCTGGTTACCATGGTGAGGGTAGGAACGTAGATCCTGGTTACCATGGTGAGGGTAAGAACGTAGATCCTGGTTACCATGGTGAGGGTTGGAACGTAGATCCTGGTCACCATGGTGAGGGTAGGAACGTAGATCCTGGTTACCATGGTGAGGGTAGGAACGTAGATCCTGGTTACCATGGTGAGGGTAGGAACGTAGATCCTGGTTACCATGGCAACCATGGCGAGGGGAAGAGAAAGAACACAGATCGACTTGTAAATCCTGAGCTTAACTCTCCAGCAGGTCCGGGGTCTGCGTCTCGGTCTCCTCCTGATTGGACATGCCCTGAATGCCTCACCAGTGAAACGCTGGAGAGCTCCTAACCAGATCTGATCCAATCAGAATGTTTTCCTCATGAGACTTACCGAACCATTGTCTTCAGGAACCAGGGTCTGTTGGCGATGGATGGCACGGCCTCGTCCATCAGAGGATGCATCTTGATGAAATTAAGAGTATCATCAGGAAACTCATTAGAGACCTTGTATCGCTCCATGGACGGCGTGCCGGCACAACTACCGGGCCTGCAGGTGACGGGAGAGAATAATATCATTAGAGAAGTTTTTAGAAGAACTCTCATTAAAACTTTTCCAGCCTCATCAGGGATTAATATTTCGGATAATGATGTGTTTTGTTTTGTGGATGTAAATACGGTTTGATGTGTGTTTATTGTTTTAGGATTCCCATTGGATGATCCCGTGGCATCATGCCCGGCTTCTAAAGAAACAAACTACTCTCTAAACAAGTTCAAACAAAAGGGCGTCATATTGTTTTTTAATGAAGAATCCGGCTGGATGGTGGCGGTGCAGTGGTTAGCACGGAGGAATCACAGCAAGAAGGTCAGGGGTTTGAAGCACTGGTCTATCTGTGTGGAGTTTGTATGTTCTCTCCGGTTTCTCCCACTCGTTGAACTGCTTATTCTTAGTGGGGCCGTGGGAAGAACCGGAGCCTATCCCGGCTGATCTCACACACACACACACATTCCTCGGGGGATATCATGGCAGCCAATCAACCTAACATGTATGTTTTTTGGAGGAAACCAGAGAAAACCCACACATACACAGGGAGAACATGCAAACTACACACAGAAAGCACAGTGTACCAAACCTCAACCCACTCTGACACTCAAACCCTGACCTTCTTGCTGTGAGGCTACCATGCAGCCTGGATATTTGTGATTTCAGCAGGTGTATCTATGTGTGATGACACGTGCAGCATGTGGGAGGGTCCAGCATGTGGGAGGGTCCATCATGTGAGAGAGTCCGGCATGTGGGAGGGTTCACCATGTGGGAGGGTCTAGCATGTGGTGGGGCTCACCACAGCGGAGCTTCAATCCTTGACTAAGATTTGGAAGCTGTTCTCTGAGTGAGATGTTTTGGGGATGGGGTCGTACCTCGGCTTAGGAACTCTCTCCTCTGGAAACGGCGTCCAGGTGGAATCTGGAGATTTCTGCTCTTTGAAGCGTCCGGTGAAGGTTTTGGCCACCTCGGCCATGTCGTAGGCACAAACCGCTGAGCCCGGGATGCTGTGTAAAGTAAACAACAGAATGACCAGGATCAGAATAAATCAGAGCACCAGCACTCCCGGCATTCCCAGGCACAACCATGGAAATTATTCATCACCAGTAAAGCAAACCATTCATTTCATCACCAACTGGAGATTAGAACGAAGATCCTGGTTACCATGGTGATGGTAGGAATGTAGATCCTGGTTACCATGGTGAGAATAGGAACGTAGATCCTGGTTACCATGGTGATGGTAGGAATGTAGATCCTGGTTACCATGGTGAGAATAGGAACGTAGATCCTGGTTACCATGGTGAGGGTAGGAACGTAGATCCTGGTTACCATGGTGAGGGTAGGAACGTAGATCCTGGTTACCATGGTGAGGGTAGGAATGTAGATCCTGGTTACCATGGTGAGGGTAGGAACGTAGATCCTGGTTACCATGGTGAGAATAGGAACGTAGATCCTGGTTACCATGGTGAGGGTAGGAACGTAGATCCTGGTTACCATGGTGAGGGTAGGAATGTAGATCCTGGTTACCATGGTGAGGGTAGGAACGTAGATCCTGGTTACCATGGTGAGAATAGGAACATAGATCCTGGTTACCATGGTGAGGGTGAGGAACGTAGATCCTGGTTACCATGGTGAGGGTAGGAACGTAGATCCTGGTTACCATGGTGAGGGTAGGAACGTAGATCCTGGTTACCATGGTGAGAATAGGAACATAGATCCTGGTTACCATGGTGAGGGTGAGGAACGTAGATCCTGGTTACCAGGGTGAGGGTAGGAACGTAGATCCTGGTTACCATGGTGAGGGTAGGAACGTAGATCCTGGTTACCATGGTGAGGGTAGGAACGTAAATCCTGGTTACCATGGTGAGGGTAGGAACGTAGATCCTGGTTACCATGGTGAGGGTAGGAACGTAGATCCTGGTTACCATGGTGAGGGTAGGAACGTAAATCCTGGTTACCATGGTGAGGGTAGGAACGTAGATCCTGGTTACCATGGTGAGGGTAGGAACGTAGATCCTGGTTACCATGGTGAGGGTAGGAACGTAGATCCTGGTTACCATGGTGAGGGTAGGAACGTAAATCCTGGTTACCATGGTGAGGGTAGGAACATAGATCCTGTTTACCATGGTGAGGGTAGGAACGTAGATCCTGGTTACCATGGTGAGGGTAGGAACGTAGATCCTGGTTACCACGGTGAGGGTAGGAACGTAGATCGACTGGTAAATCCAGACTCAGCTCTTTCTTCACCACGACGAGTCGATGCAGCCTCCGTATGTGGGCCTCACAACTCGACAGGGATCACCTCAGGATCCCCCCGGGTGAGCTGGAGGACAGTCGGGATGAGAGCTTCCTGTCTGAGTCATTCGCCACAGCGACGCGGCTCCAGATAACCAGAAGATGACAGAACGGATTGAGTTTGTCTGAGAAAATTCGAACAAAGATTTTCTTTATTCAATAATAATTTTAATCTATTTTCATTGCATTATTTTCTATAGTAACGTGTGCGTCGCCGGCGATCAGGAGCACACACTCCGGGTTTCCCCACAAGCCTCCAGGCATCAAAGTTCATCACAAGTCCACAACCAGCCTCCGAAAACGGAGAAGAGATGATGTTATTGTTCTTTATTTGGAGGGAAAATAAGCATCTTGTGATGCCAGGAAGACATTTGTTATTTTCCGTCTCGTGTCTAAAGTTTGAACCACAACAAGGTTTCTGTCGGGATGGAGAAATAAACTTCCTCCAGGTTGCTTTTGAGGAAGGCTGTCTCAGTGGGTACGGTGACCGCCCTGTAACCGGAGGGTTGCCGGTTCGATCCCTGCCAGGAGTTCATGCCAAGGTCTCCTTGAGCAAGATATCGAACCCCAATTGCTACTGATGGTGGTTTGCACCTTGCATGGCAGCATCCACCATCAGGTATTAATGTAGATCCTGGTTACCATGGTGACGGTAGGAATGTAGATCCTGGTTACCATGGTGAGGGTAGGAACGTAGATCCTGGTTACCATGGTGAGAGTAGGAACATAGATCCTGGTTACCATGGTGAGGTAGGAACATAGATCCTGGTTACCATGGTGAGGTTAGGAACATAGATCCTGGTTACCATGGTGAGGTAGGAACATAGATCCTGGTTACCATGGTGAGGGTAGGAACATAGACCCTGGTTACTATGGTGAGGGTTGTTGGCCAACACAGGTGGAACAGAGCTGTACAAGTAGAATCCATTTTCCTTGTTTTTTACTCACCTGTTGTAAGGTGTTGAGAAGGTGGCCATCACCACATCCCTCCCATTGATGTGTAGAACACCCGTCACGGCCTGCAGGATGTTAAAGTAGAAGTGCGAGTCTCCGGGGATGGAGCAGTTTAGACGAGACTTGAGAAAAGACGTCCACTGCTTCTCGAGAACCCGCGGAGAGCCACCGCGGTCGTTCTTACAGACTCGAGCCACCCGAGGAAACACCACCTGGAAGAGGAGAGCAACAGTGTCACGTTTTATCTTCCAAACAGGAGAAGCCCGACTCCCCAAACCAACTCCAAAACTTTCTTCTTCTGTTTTAACAGCAAGAAGCACAAACGAAGGTGTGTGACTGCCACTTACTCAACACACCGAAGGTAAGAGATCAGAAACCCCGCCCCTAACGACCAATCAAAAACACTTCCCTTAAAAAACCCTCCTTCAACACCCTATCATAACCTCCCTCTCCGCCCCTTCCTCTTCTTCCATCATCTCCCTTCAGGGATCGCCAAAACAAGTCAGTGTCTTCCATCTAACCCTATCTCCTGCATCTTCTTCAGTCACACCAACTATCTTCATGTCTTCCTTCACTGTATCCATGAACCTCCTCTTTGGTCTTCCTCTAGTCCTCTTTCCTGGTGGTTCCAAACCCAGCATCCTTCTTCTGATGTACTCTCTCTCTCTCCTCTGCACATGTCCAAACCATCTCAGTCTGACCTCTCTGACTTTAAAACCTCTAACATGTGCTGTTCCTCTGATCCTGTCCATCCTGGTCACTCCCAGAGAGATCCTCAGCATCTTCATCTCTGATACAAACATCTCTGTTTCCTGTCTTTTCCTCAGTGAGACTGTCTCTAGACCAATCAGCATGGCCGCTCTCACCACACTGTCTCTAGACCAATCAGCATGGCCGCTCTCACCACACTGTCTCTAGACCAATCAGCATGGTCGCTCTCACCACACTGTCTCTAGACCAATCAGCATGGCCGCTCTCACCACACTGTCTCTAGACCAATCAGCATGGCCGCTCTCACCACACTCTCTCTAGACCAATCAGCATGGCCGCTCTCACCACACTGTCTCTAGACCAATTAGGGTTCTGTTTCCCCAGAACCCTGAGTATATGCCCGATCCTGTCCCTGCCTCCCCCCACCAACCGGTGCCACACTCACTCCCACCATCCTCTGCAGGTCATACAACTACCTGCCCTCGACCTCTGACTCCCCTGGCTCACTATTCATGTCGCCTCACCCTGGGACCGGACCACGATCCTCTCCACCACCAAAATAAAACCAATAACTGCCTTTTAATTGCAATCAAACACATGATTTGAGTTTCCTGTTCTGGCCACGCCTCTATAAACACTTCAGACCCGTTTCGCCCACTAGACTGTGTGTATGAAACGGCACTGCACGGCGTCACCGCGCCATGCAGTGCCATTTCAAGTGTGTGTGTGTTTTGAAATGTTTGCTGAGAGCAGAGATGAGCCGCCAAGTATGCACCCTTACTACAAGGCTCCCTGAAGAAGGATGGAAGAGGACTGTGTTCATGAATGTTTTCAGTGTGATCACGGAAAAATTTACGTGTGTATGTGACGTGTGGATGGCGTGGCACGGGTTCAAGCATGTAGCACCATGACAAACATGATTTAAGGACACTTTAAAGACGTAATAACCATGGAGATGGACCCCATTTCCTGCTGTCTTTGGGTATTCCGGGTAAAAAGGCTTTTATTTTGAATTTAACAAACTGAAAGGATGTAAAATAAAATGCAGAGCGAGCAAATTATCTGCTCTACTTTCTTTCACTTTAATTAGAGACGTGTTATTCTACAAAAAACAGAAAAATCCTCCAGTTGATAAATTATGTTCTCAGTGATTAAAGGATCAGACGAAGCTTTTACTAACTGGCTTCAAACCAGCTGAAAACTCACTTTGATTTACTTTTATCTCAGTTTTTATTTTCAGTTTGTGGATTGGGGTTTTGTTCACGGCGGGGGAAGGATGGAGCGGGAGGACAGACGGATCAATGCAGCATCTGCAGTATTTAGGACGCTGCATCGATCTGTTGTGGTTAAGAAAGAGCTGATCCGAAAAACAAAGCTTTGGATTAACAAGTTGATCTACGTTCTTACCCTCACCATGGTAACCAGGATCTACGTTTCTACCCTCACCATGGTAACCAGGATCTACGTTCCTACCCTCACCATGGTAACCAGGATCTACGTTCCTACCCTCACCATGGTAACCAGGATCTACGTTCCTACCCTCACCATGGTAACCAGGATCTACGTTCCTACCCTCACCATGGTAACCAGGATCTACGTTCCTACCCTCACCATGGTAACCAGGATCTACGTTCCTACCCTCACCATGGTAACCAGGATCTACGTTCCTACCCTCACCATGGTAACCAGGATCTACGTTCCTACCCTCACCATAGTAACCGGGATCTATGTTCCTACCCTCACCATGGTAACCAGAATCTGTGTTCCTACCCTCACCATGGTAACCAGGATCTATGTTCCTACCCTCACCATGGTAACCAGGATCTACGTTCCTACCCTCACCATGATAACCAGGATCTACATCCCTACTCTCTCAATGGTAACCAGGATCTACGTTCCTACCCTCACCATGGTAACCAGGATTTACGTTCCTACCCTCACCATGGTAACCAGGATCTACGTTCCTACCCTCACCATGGTAACCAGGATCTATGTTCCTACCCTCACCATGGTAACCAAGATCTACATTCCTACTCTCACCATGGTAACCAGGATCTACGTTCCTACCCTCACCATGGTAACCAGGGTCTACGTTCCTACCCTCACCATGGTAACCAGGATCTACATTCCTACCCTCACCATGGTAACCAGGGTCTACGTTCCTACCCTCACCATGGTAACCAGGATCTATGTTCCTACCCTCACCATGGTAACCAGGATCTACATTCCTACTCTCACCATGGTAACCAGGATCTACGTTCCTACCCTCACCATGGTAACCAGGGTCTACGTTCCTACCCTCACCATGGTAACCAGGATCTACGTTCCTACCCTCACCATGGTAACCAGGATCTACATTCCTACCCTCACCATGGTAACCAGGGTCTACGTTCCTACCCTCACCATGGTAACCAGGATCTATGTTCCTACCCTCACCATGGTAACCAGGATCTACATTCCTACTCTCACCATGGTAACCAGGATCTACGTTCCTACCCTCACCATGGTAACCAGGATCTACGTTCTTACCCTCACCATGGTAACCAGGATCTACGTTCCTACCCTCACTATGGTAACCAGGATCTACGTTCCTACCCTCACCATGGTAACCAGGATATACGTTCCTGCCCTCACCATGGTAACCAGGATCTACGTTCCTACCCTCACCATGGTAACCAGGATCTACATTCCTACCCTCACCATGGTAACCAGGATCTACCTTCCTACCCTCACCATGGTAACCAGGATCTATGTTTCTACCCTCACCATGGTAACCAGGATCTACGTTACTACCCTCACCATGGTAACCAGGATCTACGTTTCTACCCTCACCGTGGTAACCAGGATCTACGTTTCTACCCTCACCATGGTAACCAGGATCTACATTCCTACCCTCACCATGGTAACCAGGATCTACGTTCCTACTCTCACCATGGTAACCAGGATCTACGTTCCTACCCTCACCATGGTAACCAGGATCTACGTTCCTACCCTCACCATGGTAACCAGGATCTACATTCCTACCCTCACCATGGTAACCAGGATCTACATTCCTATGGAAGACGACAGAACCTCCATAGATCCATTATTATGCTCGTATCCGTCTCTTCGGTCAGTATTTTCACTGTTATTACTAACATGCGTCCGTGAAGATTTTTTTTTTTCTTCCGTTCCTCTTTTTTTTTTCCACTGGGTGGAGTCTCTCTCTGAGAGGTTAGAAGTCAAACAGGAGCCTCGTGGGACGGATGTGACTCCTGGGATAAATTTAGACCCTAAATGGAATCTGCAGACTTTGTTATTTTGCTTTGTTTTAGTTTCTAACCGTCGCTGTTTGGAAAACTTCCTTCTCTGTGATCAACCCACTTCCCGGTCGTCTCGGTAAACAGGAAGTCTCCTCTGATTACCTTTCCCATTGTGTTGTACTCCATCGCAATTTCCCGAAAGAAGAAGTAGATGAAATCCCCGTAATTGACGGCTTGGACAAAATACGGCTCTGAAGGAAAAAAAAAGAGAAAAGAACAAAATTAGACTTAAGTTTTTCTTTTGTTTTGATGTTTAAAACCCAAAAAAGCTTGAAAACAATTGAATAAAATGTCTGTTTATCAGCGGAACGAAGCAGGTGTGTCTCACCTTTCAGCCATTTGGAGTCGTGCTTGACCGTGCGAAGGGTTGGGCTGTCACCAAGGCTACGGTAGATCACCGCGTCGATGGCCAGGAAGTCGGTCACCGTGGCCGAGTACAGCTTCCCATCTAGAGGGAGCGACGGACAGACCGGCTTTAGTCAGTAAACTCGTTTTTAAAAGAAGAATCATCGATAATTAGAACATAAACGATCCCATTTGATGAGTTTCCATCAAAAACCTGAAGGAAAGAAATTATTATTATTTGTTATTATTTGTTATTTAGGACCATAAGGTGCATATAAAAGTAAACAGAGATGTTTGTAGCAGAGATGAAGATGCTGAGGATCTCCACTGCATCCTCTTCGGTCACATCAACTATCTTCATGTCTTCCTTCACTGTATCCATGAACCTCTCCTCTTTGGTCTTCCTCTAGTCCTCTTTCCTGGTGGTTCCAAACCCAGCATCCTTCTTCTGATGTACTCTCTCTCTCCTCTGTACATGTCCAAACCATCTCAGTCTGACCACTCTGACTTTAAAACCTCTAACATGTGCTGTTCCTCTGATCCTGTCCATCCTGGTCACTCCCAGAGAGATCCTCAGCATCTTCATCTCTGATACAAACATCTCTGTTTCCTGTCTTTGAATCAGTGACACTGTCTCTAGACCAATCAGCATGGCCGCTCTCACCACACTGTCTCTAGACCAATCAGCATGGCCGCTCTCACCACACTGTCTCTAGACCAATCAGCATGGCCGCTCTCACCACACTGTCTCTAGACCAATCAGCATGGCCGCTCTCACCACACTGTCTCTAGACCAATCAGCATGGCCGCTCTCACCACGGTTTTCTACACTTTCCCTTTCATTTTATCTGAAACTCTTCTTTCACACATCACACCTGATACTTTCCTCCACCTGTTCCAGCCTGCCTGCACACGCTTCTTCACCTCTTTTCCACACTCTCCATTGCTCTGGACTGTTGATCCTAGATACTTAAAATCTTCCACCTTCTTTATCTCTTCTCCCTGTAACCAAGGTGTACCCTCCCTCTCGCCTTGAATTGACTGGTTTAGATCACGACCAACAAACCGGAACCTTGGACCAGGTCAAACTTGGGCAGACTAGGTTCAACGCTTACCAGCAAAGAGAGCCACGTTAGCGTGCTTGGCGTCGTACGGGCAGCGCGCCATCCCGCTGATCTCCTCTCCTGGAGCGTCCATGGTGTCCATCTAAAGAAAAACAAACAGAGAGACGTTTCGATAAAACAAGTGAGAATAAAACCAAATGGAAACAGCTGTGAAATAAGATGATCAGATATATGCTGGTGTTTCTCTGAGGTCACACACATCTGGGAGTGTGTGTGGAATAAAACATTTTCCAGAGTGTTTCCCTGGAAGGGTGGATGCGGTTTGTTTCTCTTGGTGTCGGAGAGGTTTAACATCATGCAGACCTTCTCCGGGCTACGTAAACGGCAATCTGAGAAACCACAGGTTTTTAAATATTGTACAGTAGAGATTATTTTGGTCCATTTCAGCAGCTGAATTCCTTTGGAGGCTACGCCTTCGTATTCAGGGAGAAATCATTCTGCTCGACCTTGAAGGTTTAGAAGTTCTCTTTTTAAAACCCAGGGGACGGATTTGATCTCGTTTCACTTCACCACCGAAGCCCCACATTTCCTAAAGAAATTACACAGTTTAAAAGCTACTGTCATGTCCTTCGTTTTCAAACCGGGACGTTTTAATCACTTCAGAAGCTTTAAAATAAAAAGAAACGGTAAAAAAATAGGGTTAGACGGATCAGTACAGCGTCCGAAATAATTAAGACACTGCAGTGATCCGATGAAATTATTAAGATTGCTTTGAGCAACAGCATAGCTCAGGATTTACCAATGGATCAACGTTCCTACCCTCACCATGGTAACCAGGATCTACATTCCTACCCTCACCATGGTAACCAGGATCTACGGTCCCACCCTCACCATGGTAACCAGGATCTACGTTCCTACCCTCACCATGGTAACCAGGATCTACATTCCTACCCTCACCATGGTAACCAGGATCTACGTTCCTACCCTCACCATGGTAACCAGGATCTACGTTCCTACCCTCACCATGGTAACCACGATCTACATTCCTACCATCACCATGGTAACCAGGATCTACATTCCCCCCCTCACTGTGGTAACCAGGATCTACGTTCCTATCCTCACCATGGTAACCAGGATCTACATTCCTATCCTAACCATGGTAACCAGGATCTACATTCCTATCCTCACCATGGTAACCAGGATCTATGTTCCTATCCTCACCATGGTAACCAGGATCTACATTCCTCCCCTCACCATGGTAACCAGGATCTATGTTCCTACCTTCACCATGGTAACCAGGATCTACATTCCTACCCTCACCATGGTAACCAGGATCTACATTCCTACCCTCACCATGGTAACCAGGATCTACGTTCCTACCTTCACCATGGTAACCAGGATCTACATTCCTACCCTCACCATGGTAACCAGGATCTACATTCCTACCCTCACCATGGTAACCAGGATCTACGTTCCTACCTTCACCATGGTAACCAGGATCTACATTCCTACCCTCACCATGGTAACCAGGATCTACGTTCCTACCTTCACCATGGTAACCAGGATCTACATTCCTACCCTCACCATGGTAACCAGGATCTACGTTCCTACCTTCACCATGGTAACCAGGATCTACATTCCTACCCTCACCATGGTAACCAGGATCTACATTCCTACCCTCACCATGTCACTGTCCTGTCTTTTAAACGTCTCCACTGTAAGAACACTCCTGCTCGTTACTGGGATAAAACGAGGACGTTGAGATTAATAAACCATCACCACGTTGAGCAGCTGCATAAAGTTTTCTTTGCAGTAAGTCCACGTCCTGCAGAGAACTGGGTCAGAACCATTAATCTCCCACAGAGGTGTTCGTCCTTCTGGACCAGGTGTGTTCCAGAGCTCAGTGGATGGAGGCCCAACCAGGACAAAACGCTTTGATTGTTTAGAATAAGATTCTATCCTTATGGAGTGTGTTTTATAACATCTATGTGCTGCCGTTAGAACAGATGATAGCCAGGAAGGATGTGTCCTACACTGCACCTAGAGTCAGGGTCTGAGTTAACATGTTAACCTGGTTAGTCAATCAGTTGAAACAGTCTGACCTCGCAGCATCTGGGTTCACTCGCTCTACGGTGGGCGGATCTTTTAACCCACCCTGTCAGTGTAGTCCAGAAAACAGAGCGTGAAAACAAACAACACGGGCCGTATAGCAGGGGGTACCGAAGGCTATCCCGGCTGATTTCAAGCGAGAGGCAGGATACACCCCAAAGAGGTTGCCAGTCTGTTGCGAGGCCACACACACACTTATTCTTAGCAGCCAACCAATGTTTTTGGAGGAAACCATAGAAAACCTACACATACATGGGGAGAACATACAAACTACACACAGAAAGAACAGTGTTTCAAGCCTCGAATCCATTCCAGGACTAGTTCCCCTGACCTTCTTGCTGTGAGGCCGACTTGCAGCCCCACAATCATAAGGTAATGCCTGCAAACCCTGACCTAGTTGCTGGAGGAAAATGAAATTGAACAGATTTTGTCTGTTGGAGAGATGATTCAGAAGCTGCTGACATTTCAATCTGAAGGAAGTTCTTCACATCTGCTTTAACAAGCAGCTCTAATCTGAAACTACGGTCGCTCTGAACGTGCCCTCATACGTCAGCGTTCTGTTTATGGAGAAAACAGAAGAAATGAAAGCGGAACGTGCACGGCCGGTCAGATGGAAAAGGTCACGTTTTCTCTAAAGTAGCCTGAACAGTTTTCCTGGCCGGAGTGTGTGTGTGTGTGTGTGTGACCTTTTTACTGGTTAGATGATAACCGTTTCCACCGAGACGGGAATAGAAAACAAAACGAGGTGTTTAGCAGAAAGGGCGAGCGGAGCGTGCCAGAGGAAACGACTGAAGTCTGGAGAAGTGTGACCGCTCAGCGCTGCTTCTGGTTCTTAGCTTCACAGCACGGTTTATATAGACAGACATAGTCCAGCAGATCCACCAGGGGTCTGCTTCTGGGTCTCCTCATGGTGGGACGGAACACTTCACCAGCCACGGAGGCATCATAACCAGATGCCCAAACCATCCTATCTGGCTCCTCTCGACCCAGCTCTACTCTGAGCTCCTCCCTCTATCTCTGAGAGAGAGCCCAGCCACCCTGCAGAGGAAGATCATTTCAGCTGCTTGTATCCGTGATCTTGTTCTTTCAGTAGCCACCTACACTGGTTACCATGGTGAGGGTAGGAACGTAGATCCTGGTTACCATAGTGAGGGTAGGAACGTAGAATCTGGTTACCATGGTGAGGGTAGGAACGTAGATCCTGGTTACCATGGTGAGGGTAGGAACGTAGAATCTGGTTACCATGGTGAGGGTAGGAACGTAGATCCTGGTTACCATGGTGAGGGTAGGAACGTAGATCCTGGTTACCATGGTGAGGGTAGGAACGTAGATCCTGGTTACCATGGTGAGGGTAGGAACATAGATCCTGGTTTCCATGGTGAGGGTAAGAACGTAGATCCTGGTTACCATGGTGAGAGTAGGAACATAGATCCTGGTTACCATGGTGAGGGTAGGAACGTAGATCCTGGTTACCATGGTGAGGGTAGGAACGTAGATCCTGGTTACCATGGTGAGGGTAGGAACGTAGATCCTGGTTACCATGGTGAGGGTAGGAACGTAGATCCTGGTTACCATGGTGAGGGTAGGAACGTAGATCCTGGTTACCATGGTGAGGGTAGGAACGTAGATCCTGGTTACCATGGTGAGGGTAGGAACGTAGATCCTGGTTACCATGGTGAGGGTAGGAACGTAGATCCTGGTTACCATGGTGAGGGTAGGAACGTAGATCCTGGTTACCATGGTGAGGATAGGAAAGTAGATCCTGGTTACCATGGTGAGGGTAGGAACGTAGATCCTGGTTACCATGGTGAGGGTAGGAACGTAGATCCTGGCTACCATGGTGAGGGTAGGAACGTAGATCCTGGTTACCATGGTGAGGGTAGGAACGTAGATCCTGGTTACCATGGTGAGGATAGGAAAGTAGATCCTGGTTACCATGGTGAGGGTAGGAACGTAGATCCTGGTTACCATAGTGAGGGTAGGAACGTAGAATCTGGTTACCATGGTGAGAGTAGGAACGTAGATCCTGGTTACCATGGTGAGGGTAGGAACGTAGATCCTGGTTACCATGGTGAGGGTAGGAACATAGATCCTGGTTACCATGGTGAGAGTAGGAACATAGATCCTGGTTACCATGGTGAGGGTAGGAACGTAGATCCTGGTTACCATGGTGAGGGTAGGAACGTAGATCCTGGTTACCATGGTGAGGGTAGGAACGTAGATCCTGGTTACCATGGTGAGGATATGAAAGTAGATCCTGGTTACCATGGTGAGGGTAGGAACGTAGATCCTGGTTACCATGGTGAGGGTAGGAACGTAGATCCTGGTTACCATGGTGAGGGTAGGAATGTAGATCCTGGTTACCATGGTGAGGGTAGGAACGTAGATCCTGGTTACCATGGTGAGGGTAGGAACGTAGATCCTGGTTACCATGGTGAGGGTAGGAACGTAGATCCTGGTTACCATGGTGAGGATAGGAAAGTAGATCCTGGTTACCATGGTGAGGGTAGGAACGTAGATCCTGGTTACCATGGTGAGGGTAGGAACGTAGATCCTGGTTACCATGGTGAGGGTAGGAACGTAGATCCTGGTTACCATGGTGAGGGTAGGAACGTAGATCCTGGTTACCATGGTGAGGGTAGGAACGTAGATCCTGGTTACCATGGTGAGGGTAGGAACGTAGATCCTGGTTACCATGGTGAGGGTAGGAACGTAGATCCTGGTTACCATGGTGAGGGTAGGAACGTAGATCCTGGTTACCATGGTGAGGGTAGGAACGTAGATCCTGGTTACCATGGTGAGGATAGGAAAGTAGATCCTGGTTACCATGGTGAGGGTAGGAACGTAGATCCTGGTTACCATGGTGAGGGTAGGAACGTAGATCCTGGCTACCATGGTGAGGGTAGGAACGTAGATCCTGGTTACCATGGTGAGGGTAGGAACGTAGATCCTGGTTACCATGGTGAGGATAGGAAAGTAGATCCTGGTTACCATGGTGAGGGTAGGAACGTAGATCCTGGTTACCATAGTGAGGGTAGGAACGTAGAATCTGGTTACCATGGTGAGAGTAGGAACGTAGATCCTGGTTACCATGGTGAGGGTAGGAACGTAGATCCTGGTTACCATGGTGAGGGTAGGAACATAGATCCTGGTTACCATGGTGAGAGTAGGAACATAGATCCTGGTTACCATGGTGAGGGTAGGAACGTAGATCCTGGTTACCATGGTGAGGGTAGGAACGTAGATCCTGGTTACCATGGTGAGGGTAGGAACGTAGATCCTGGTTACCATGGTGAGGATATGAAAGTAGATCCTGGTTACCATGGTGAGGGTAGGAACGTAGATCCTGGTTACCATGGTGAGGGTAGGAACGTAGATCCTGGTTACCATGGTGAGGGTAGGAACGTAGATCCTGGTTACCATGGTGAGGGTAGGAACGTAGATCCTGGTTACCATGGTGAGGGTAGGAATGTAGATCCTGGTTACCATGGTGAGGGTAGGAACGTAGATCCTGGTTACCATGGTGAGGGTAGGAACGTAGATCCTGGTTACCATGGTGAGGGTAGGAACGTAGATCCTGGTTACCATGGTGAGGATAGGAAAGTAGATCCTGGTTACCATGGTGAGGGTAGGAACGTAGATCCTGGTTACCATGGTGAGGGTAGGAACGTAGATCTTGGTTACCATGGTGAGGGTAGGAACGTAGATCCTGGTTACCATGGTGAGGGTAGGAACGTAGATCCTGGTTACCATGGTGAGGGTAGGAACGTAGATCCTGGTTACCATGGTGAGGGTAGGAACATAGATCCTGGTTACCATGGTGAGGGTAGGAATGTAGATCCTGGTTACCATGGTGAGGGTAGGAACGTAGATCCTGGTTACCATGGTGAGGATAGGAACGTAGATCCCGGTTACCATGGTAAGGGTAGGAACGTAGATCCTGGTTACCATGGTGAGGGTAGGAACGTAGATCCTGGTTACCATGGTGAGGGTAGGAACGTAGATCCTGGTTAGCATGGTGAGGGTAGGAACGTAGAATCTGGTTACCATGGTGAGGGTAGGAACGTAGATCCTGGTTAGCATGGTGAGGGTAGGAACGTAGAATCTGGTTACCATGGTGAGGGTAGGAACGTAGATCCTGGTTACCATGGTGAGGGTAGGAACGTAGATCCTGGTTAGCATGGTGAGGGTAGGAACGTAGAATCTGGTTACCATGGTGAGGGTAGGAAGTGTCTCGATCATCAAACACAGTCCAGAAGACACTTTGAAGACTTTTCTAGGATGGGTCACTCTTGATTAAACGAGGGGTTACACATTCTTACACCAGTTTATCGTAAACATAACGACAGAAATATTCAAACACACTCCAAGAAAAAATATCTAAACAATAAAAACTTGACAAGTTTATACACACACAGTCCTGCTCTGGCAGGCCAGCAGGTTTTCTGGGCTCAAACCAGAACCTTTGATGGCCCGCTGGGCTTTTCCAGGCTGTTAGCTGGGACTGTGTGTGTGTGTGTGTGTGTTTAAATCCACCTTGGCCACAGTCCTCCTCAGTGTGACAGAACTGAAAGAGCTTCTGTTTCAGGGCCAGCTTCATCCCACATTAATCAACAACACGGCCAGGGCAATGAGGGGTGCATACAGGGAGGGAGAGTGTGTGTGTGTGTGTGTGTGTGTGTGTGTGTGTGTGTGTGTGTGTGTGTGTGGGTGGGTGGGTGGCAGAGGGGTGAGTACAGGGTGGGGCGGTACGATCGGACAGAAGAAGAAAAAAAGATATCGCTTTTGTTTTACAGCCAAACTCTCTTTAATTTACTGAACTTTGTGTCGCTAAATATGTTGTTAATGTCTCACACACACACACACACACACACACACACACACACACACACACACACATACACACACACATATACGCACTCATATACACACACACACACACATACGCACTCATATACACACACACACACACACACACACATACTGTATATATACACACACACACATACACACTCATATACATATACACACACACACACACACACACACACACACACACATACACACTCTTATACATATACACACACATATATACATACACAAACTAACACACACACAATCACACACACACATACACACACTCACACACACACAGACACTCATACACTCACTAAAACACACACACACACACACACACACACACACTTTTCTTTCCTCCTCATCCCTCTGACCCCTCCCTCCCTTCTTCTCCTGCCAGCCCCCCTATGCCCCCTCTTCCCCCCCCTCGCTGTGCTGTAATAATAAACTTCTCCTCCAGCTGAGCTCCGATATGAACCCGCCCGCCTGTTGCCAGGTGAAGCAGAGAGAGTGTGAGAGTGTGTGTGTGTGGGGGCGTGGGAGTGTCTGTGGGAGAGTTATGGGTATGGGGGCCGAGAAGAGGGGGTCACTCTGACTCCAGGTGATGATCTAATAAAAAACTGATAGATATTTTTATTAAAAATCAGACGTTTTTTAGGTTTCTACGATATTTGAGCGAGGTTCTGCAGCCTAGGGTCTGACCGTCAGGGTCCCAGTAGTTGGCTGCCACCCGTCTCCTCCTTCAGGCCCCTCCTGCAGGTGGTGAGTCCCCTGGAAGGGAGGCCCATGTCTCTGCTCAGGCCTGAACCGGGCTGAGCCGATGGCCCAGGGCTGATACCCATGGCACATGGGTAAACGGAACAGGACAATGTTTGAATTTTATTCCGTTTTGCCATCTTTCGCTTATCTAGGACCGGGTCGCCAGGGGCAACAGCCTCAGACGGGAAGCCCAGGCTTCTCTCATCCCGGCTACACCCTCCATCTCACCCTGGAGGATCCTGAGGTGTTCCGTGTCCAGCTGTGAGACATAGTCTCTCCAGAAGATCCAGGGTCTGCCTCTTGGTCTCTTACTGGTGCCCGATACACCTCACCGGCAAGGGAGGCATCCTAAACAGATGCCCGAACCATCCTGTCTGGCTTCTCTCGACCCGGAGGAGCAATGGCACTACTCCTACCTCTAGCTGACTTTTATCCCTCCATCATAAACAAGGCTTTACGTTGGTGCAGTGGTTACCATGGTGACCTCACAGCAAGAAGGCTGGGGGTTCAAGTCCCGGAATGAGGGTGGGTCTTGGAACACTGGTTTTTCTGTGTGTAGTTTGCATGTTCTACCTGTGTATGTGTGGGTTTTCTCTGGTTTCCTCCAAAAACAGACATGTTAGGTTGATTGGCTGTTATTAATCCGAATTTAAATTTGATGCTTTGGTGCTAACACCTCGATGCCTTCCCGGTACGGTTACACGGTTAAAGCTGGCATCTGAACGGTTAAAAAAAAAAACAGTCCATAATGAATCCACGGAGTCGAGCTTCAATGAAGCCCACCAAAGTGGGCCCTTCACATTCCTGCTGGGTCAGAACGAGCGTGCTCAGTTCCTCCATCTTGCCAGCGAGGGTCTGAATGTTACCCATGACAACCGCAGGGACTCTGGGCTCAAAGCGCCTCCTTTCTGATCGTCTTCTTCTCAGTTCTGACGGGATGCACCGACTCCTCCAGACACGGTGGATCTGGTTCTGAGAGCTAGCTGCTGGTTGAGTCCACGTAAACAAAGTGAAACGACTCCATGACCAACAAACGGAGAGCTAGCCTACAAACAGCCGTCCGAAGTAAGACAGTGCGGTCCTAAACGACGTCCAAAGTCACGTCTCCAGAACGGAACCAAACACAGGACAAGACGAACAGAAACCGAGTGGAAAAAATGCCAAAACAGACGACCAGACGCCAAAAGAACAAAAGACACCGCAGCATGCTGCCGCCTGGGGCAGCGCCTTTTAGTACCCCTAAGAATGACTGTGTGTGTGTATGGCACTGCAACAGTCTGGCGACCTGTTCGGAGTGTATCCTGCCTCTCGCCCTAAATCAACTAGGATAAGCTCCGGTGCTGTTTTCAGTCATGCCTACAGAAAGTGTTTTAGAGCAGGTGATCTGCTCATGCTCAGTCCCAACAGGAAGTAAAACCCTCCAAAATAAAAGCATAAGGACGATTTAGACTCTTTGATGATCCACTGCTGGGAGGTATGAGTGTCCGGTAGCTCCAAGCAGTCCAACATAGAGCTCCAAACAGCTGCTGAAGGAGCTCATCTTATGAAAATCCGTTAAAAAAATCCACAAAAATCTAGAAGGCGCGTTTTTAAAGAGGAAAAGAAGGGACTAGGATTGATAATTAAAGAGTTAAACCACATAAAAAATCCAAACGTGACTCCAAGGGAAACGTTATCTCAGAGTTAGAGCTACTCATCCATGGGTTTCGCACGTCTGTGTGTCCATTACACGTTTAGCCCCCACCGTGCAGGAACATCTCAAACAAACCTTGAAAGCTTAACCAGAGGCGCTATAAAAGTTAACCAGGCCTGATAAATGTAGAGGCATAAATCCCCCCGCAGGAGCCGGGGTACTTCTCTGTTAGAACCAACGGAGCGGAAACCTTTAAACACGTCTAGTGGACCAGAGCAGGAGTGATTCCTCCCCCCTGGGCGAGGTGGATAACATCTCCGTATGCTGTCCCATCACATTCAAACAAAGCCGGACACACACAATGTTCTCTGTACACACACTCTGCCCAGATCCAATCTCACCACCATCACATTGATCTGGACTCATTTCTTCCTTTTTTGGATTGAAAATTACCCAAAAATATTTAGATGTTCTGATTGAAATTTCTAAGACAAGTCGACTCTGATCCACCAGAACATCTTGGGACCTGATGTAGAACGGTTGGACGTCTACAGACCAACAACAAACAGGACTGATTGGATGTAAAGAAGGAGCAAAGTGGCTCCACCTCAAGGGGAGACAGAGGAGGCTGAGTTTCTGTCCCTTCTGGTTATGTTGTCTCGTTCTGGACGTCAGTTTGGACGTTGTTGTTTTGTGTCGGACAGCTGGTTTTTTTTAGAAATCGTCCGGCTAGCTCCTAGTGGCTAGCTTCTCACCATGGTAACCAGGATCTATGTTCCTACCCTCACCATGGTAACCAGGATCTACGTTCCTACCCTCACCATGGTAACCAGGATCTATGTTCCTACCCTCACCATGGTAACCAGGATCTATGTTCCTACCCTCACCATGGTAACCAGGATCTATGTTCCTACCCTCACCATGGTAACCAGGATCTATGTTCCTACCCTCACCATGGTAACCAGGATCTATGTTCCTACCCTCACCATGGTAACCAGGATCTACGTTCCTACCCTCACCATGGTGACCAGGATCTACGTTCCTACCCTCACCATGGTAACCAGGATCTACGTTCCTACCCTCACCATGGTAACCAGGATCTACGTTCCCACCCTCACCATGGTAACCAGGATCTACGTTCCTACCCTCACCATGGTAACCAGGATCTACGTTCCTACCCTCACCATGGTAACCAGGATCTACATTCCTACCATCACCATGGTAACCAGGATCTACGTTCCTACCCTCACCATGGTAACCAGGATCTACGTTCCTACCCTCACCATGGTAACCAGGATCTACATTCCTACCATCACCATGGTAACCAGGATCTACGTTCCTACCCTCACCATGGTAACCAGGATCTACGTTCCTACCCTCACCATGGTAACCAGGATCTACGTTCCTACCCTCACCATGGTAACCAGGATCTACGTTCTTATCCTCACCATGGTAACCAGGATCTACGTTCCTACCCTCACCATGGTAACCAGGATCTACGTTCCTACCGTCACCATGGTAACCAGGATCTACGTTCTTATCCTCATCATGGTAACCAGGATCTACGTTCCTACCCTCACCATGGTAACCAGGATCTACATTCCTACCCTCACCATGGTAACCAGGATCTACGTTCCTACCCTCACCATGGTAACCAGGATCTACGTTCCTACCCTCACCATGGTAACCAGAATTTACGTTTCTATGTATATGAGACTATGTCTCTCCAGCAGGTCTTCTCCAGGGTGAGCTGGAGGATGCAGCCGGGGGGGAAAGAAGCCTGGGATACCCGACGGAGCAAACAATTCAATTCAATCTCATTTCTTTAAAGCAGCAGAATTTCCTCTAAAATTTAAAAGCATCCAGTGACAATCTGAAAACATGGAGTTTAAATCCCACGCCCAACCTGGACCCCCGCCCAACCTGGACGGTGTTTTTAAATGAAAACTGGGACTCAGAGTTGGGTGTTCTTTCAGGAACAAACTCCATCTCAGTTATTAAGTGTGAGCTTTAAAATGTCGGTGGATTATTTCTCCACCCGGCTCTAAACCACATTTATTATCAGCATTTTCTCTCCATCTGCTCCCACTTTTTTTTTTATCTCCTGTTTTCCTTTCCTGACACAAGGTCAATAAAATCCATCATTTCCTCTCATGGTTTTACTTCGCCTGAAGCAACACGGATCCTGCTGCATGGAGATGTTTACAGGTACGATTTTATACCACCACCATCCAACACCGCCTTTCAGATTATCCTCCACAGATTTCTAAATATCTACTTGAAAAGAGAGTCGGTATCGTTTCCATCAGGAGGGGTGAGGCGATAGCTCAGTGGTAGAATGTTCTCCCTTAGACCGGAAGATCATCGGTGTTCCATCGAGATTTGCGAACATTGAGATCTGCGACTTTGGGCCTCTGCACATGCCCAGAATGCATTCTCCACTGCCCCCTCCCTTCCAGATAACCTAACCATTGGTATCTCCGACCCTATCTCCTGCGTCTTCTTCGGTCACACCAACTATCTTCATGTCTTCCTTCACTGTATCCATGAACCTCCTCTTTGGTCTTCCTCTAGTCCTCTTTCCTGGTGGTTCCAAACCCAGCATCCTTCTTCTGATGTACTCTCTCTCTCTCTCCTCTGCACATGTCCAAACCATCTCAGTCTGACCTCTCTGACTTTAAAACCTCTAACATGTGCTGTTCCTCTGATCCTGTCCATCCTGGTCACTCCCAGAGAGATCCTCAGCATCTTCATCTCTGCTACAAACATCTCTGTTTCCTGTCTTTGAATCAGTGACACTGTCTCTAGACCAATCAGCATGGCCGCTCTCACCACACTGTCTCTAGACCAATCAGCATAGCTGCTCTCACCACACTGTCTCTAGACCAATCAGCATGTCCGCTCTCACCACACTGTCTCTAGACCAATCAGCATGGCCGCTCTGACCACACTGTCTCTAGACCAATCAGCATGGCCGCTCTGACCACACTGTCTCTAGACCAATCAGCATGGCCGCTCTCACCACACTGTCTCTAGACCAATCAGCATGGCCGCTCTCACCACACTGTCTCTAGACCAATCAGCATAGCTGCTCTCACCACACTGTCTCTAGACCAATCAGCATGGCCGCTCTCACCACACTGTCTCTAGACCAATCACCATGGCCGCTCTGACCACACTGTCTCTAGACCAATCAGCATGGCCGCTCTCACCACACTGTCTCTAGACCAATCAGCATGGCCGCTCTGACCACACTGTCTCTAGACCAATCAGCATGGCCGCTTTCACCACACTGTCTCTAGACCAATCAGCATGGCCGCTCTCACCACACTGTCTCTAGACCAATCAGGATGGCCGCTCTCACCACACTGTCTCTAGACCAATCAGCATGGCCGCTCTCACCACACTGTCTCTAGACCAATCAGCATGGCCGCTCTCACCACACTGTCTCTAGACCAATCAGGATGGCCGCTCTCACCACACTGTCTCTAGACCAATCAGCATGGCCGCTCTCACCACACTGTCTCTAGACCAATCAGCATGGCCGCTCTCACCACGGTTTTGGACACTGTCTCTTTCATTTTATCTGAAACTCTTCTATCACACGTCACTGGTCGCAAATGAAAATAAAATGATGTACCCGGCTGCATCCTCCTGCTCACCCGGGAGGACCCTGAGGTGTTCCCTGTCTAGCTGTGAGACATAGTCTCTCCAGCAGGTCCGGGAGAGTCTGACTCTTGGTCTCCTCCCGGTGGGACGTGCCTGACACACCTCACTAGCGAGTCAACCGTGAGGCATCCTGACCAGATGCTCGAACCACTCCATCTGGTTTCTCTCGACCCGGAGGAGCAACGTCTCTACCCCGAGCTCCTCCCTCTATCTCTGAGACAGAGACCCTGGGTTCTCAGTAGTTCAGAGTCTAAGGTACAGACCACCTAAAAAGACTGTAGCCACAGGAGGACGTCATCGCACCACACGGAGTTCAACCGCTCCATAAAAGGGTTAAAGACTGAGACTCAGAAAGTGAACAGCCATCAGAGCAGAGAAGATTTTTAGGGCACAGCATGGGTGCCGTTTGTGTGCCACCGCAGCTAAAAGGAGAATTTATCAGCTTCCCTACCTTGTAGGTTCGACAGGACGGGTTGAAAGCGTTTGTTCCACAAACAAACAAGACGTCGTCGTTCTGCTGGAGGAGGACTTTGATGAAATTATGACATTCATCCTGCAGAGAGGAAAGAAGAAGAACGCGGTGACGTTTCTACACGTGTGTGATTCACTGAGAGTCGTTCTCATTGTGTGTTTGAGGCTCAGCGTGAAGCCGTTTCTCCTGGAAAACTCAGCATGTGGAGCAGATTTAATGTTTGTAGGAAACAAAATCAGACAAACAGAAACACACGACACTGCAGGACCTCCTTCTGTGTGTGTGTGTGTGTGTGTGTGTGTGTGTGTGTGTGTGTGTGTGTGTGTGTGTGTGTGAGAGATACCTTGTGTTTCCCCTTCATTCTGCACGTGTCCACATCTGCTTGTCTGGATTTCCACGTCAATTTCTGATGAATTCAAACAGAAAAAAACAGGAAATAAGAAAGAAACAAACAAACAATAGGATCAATAATCATCCTGAGAGTCTGACACACAGACGGACAGACGGACAGACAGGCAGGCAAGTGGGCAGGTAGGCAGACAGACAAACAGGCGGGCAGTCATCTCTTTAACTCCAGCATCTCACACTCAGACACACACTGAAATATCCACAGTAAACTCACAGCAGGACAATCAAAAATCTGCTTATAAACTGATCAATATTCACCCTGTCAGCTTCAGAACTCTGACATCTCAATAAACACACACACACACACACACACACACACAGATATGACCACAGCGTTGGTGCTGAGCCGTAAGCCTGTAACTACAGTCTGTTCTTTGCTGTCCAATCATCTTTCGAGCCAATCAAAGACTTCTTCTTCTCCTTCCTCCATCTCCCTCCAGGGGGCGCTACATCAAAACAGTTCCTTCCATCTAATCCTGTCTCCTGCATCCTCTTTGGTTCATGTCTTCCTTCACTGTATCCATGAACCTCCTCTTTGGTCTTCCTCTAGACCTCCTGCCTGGTAGTTCCTCTCTCTCCTCTGCACATGTCCAAACCATCTCAGTCTGGTCTCTCTGACTTTAAAACCTCTAACGTGTGCTGTTCCTCTGAAGCTGGCAAAGGAGCGGTGGTCCAGCGTTGGCCTAGCGCATAAAAGCATCCACAAACTTGCGTCTAGTGGTGTCAGACTTATTAATTACTCTCTTTATATGTTTTAATTATGACCGGGCATCGTTTGAGGAAGACCAAAGAGGGGAAAACGAAGAAGAAACCCACATTAAAATAAAAAAAATAAAAAAGAGGGGGGGAGGCGGTGGCTCAGTGGTTAGAGCATTCGCCCGCGGACCGAAAGTCAACCGGAAGTTAACGGGTTCGGGTCCTACTAAGTGCACGTCTAGGGTCCGTTTCTCCCACCATTCGTGTCGTTGTGGGCAGCCTGCTGCGGTGTAGGAGTGCAGCACACACGTGTCCCCAGTGAGGGATGAATAGAGTAAGAAAAAAAACCAGGTTATTTTTTGGAAACTTTTGCATTTGCGTCTCGAACTAACAGGCTGGCGCAACCTAGCGCCTCCACTCAACTCCCTTTTCCACCAGCAACTAGGTCAGGGATTGCAGGTATTATCTTACGATTGCAGCGATGGGGAAACGTCCTATCCAATTAGAGAACAGAGATGACGATGTTACATGAACACAAGCATCCGTCTGCCATGTTTGTAGTTCTCTAGCTAGGGAATGAACTTTACCGGAGCGAAAACCGACCGACCCTCACGGCTCCAAAACTTTGGGAGCGTAGGAGGGCAGCGGTGGCCGAGCGTGTGCAGCGCTGCTTTAACGCTCCAGCAAAGTCCAGGCGGTGTGCCCGGGTTCTAAATATTAGAAATTAGGACTGTAACTGGAGCCACCAGCGTCAGTGGTGGCTGAGGTTCAGGGTTCGGTGTGTTTCCAGGAACACTTCAATCAGGATCTGGAAATCTCTGTTTCCAAGATGGCCACTTAACCACAGAAGGAATTAGATCCCGGTTGGATGCGTTAGAAGACATAAGGCTTGGATGTTGTTTGGCTTGTGGGCGTGGCATCGCCCCCTCTTGCCCTTGTTTCTGTCCGTGGGCGGCCCCGTAACGAGCCGGTCTGACGCAGGAGCTTTGATCACTGATTGATTGGATAATCTACTTAACGAGGTCGCCATGGCGATTACGGTGAGCTCACAGGTGATTGAGCGCTGACAGACACGTGCGCATGCGACCAGAGTGAAGCCGTCAGTCAGACTCACCTTGCTGAAAAAGATCTCGTCTGCAGAGGCCGACTCGGTGTCCAGGGTGTAGATGTGGTCCCTGCAGACAGGAAGGGGGGAGACACGGTCAGACGCACGGCAACGCAAACACAAACTAACTCTTTGTGTAAACTTAGAAACTTAAAAGAATGAGGAGAGAGAAAAGGAGGCCGGAGTTATTTGCTCTGTCAGACAGAAACAGACGCAGGCTCGGGGACAAAAGCCTCTTTGTCCCTCATAAGGTCCCGGCAAGGCGGCGAGGGGGGGGCGGGAGAGGGCAGACGGGAGGTGCCAAGTCACTCAGAGCTGTTCAGGTCAATTAAGCGCAGTGTTTGAGCCACAGGAAATCTATCCTAACAGTCATTCCAGCTCAGACAAGAAGGCTTATGTACTGCTTCTGTTCTCCACCGGCCCCCACAGGCATCTGGAACACATCAGACCCTAAGACGTACCAACACACCGCTGGGCCACACCTTACTAAGGAGTGAAGGTGGCCGTGGCGACGGTTGTAACCATGGTGATAGGAGGAGAGCGTGTACAGTGACTCTGGCATCATCTGATCAGTTTGGAAGATCATACAATAAAAATAAGGTTGGTAGTTTCTGGGAACTACTGGATTCGCGTCTCTAAATAACCAGGCTGGTGCCACCTAGCACCTCCACTCAATTCCTCCAGCAACTAGGTCAGGGATTGCAGGTACTACCCTACGATTGCAGCCATGGGAGCCATCAGCCATCAGACGGGGGTCTTACCCAATCAGAAAACAGAAATGACGCTATGACATAAACACAAGCATCCGTCCGCCATGTTTGTAGTTCTTTAGCCTAAAAAAGGAGATCAGCCATGCTGTGCGATTCACCGGGTTAAGAATTTAAAGACACAGTGTTAGGAGACCAAGAGGCTGACCCTGGACCTGCTGGAGAGAATACGTCTCACAGCTGGACAGGAAACACCTCAGGATCCTCCTGGGTGAGATGGAGGATGCAGCCGGGGTGAGAGAAGCCTGGGCTTCCCGTCTGAGGCTGTTGCCCCGGCGACCAATGGGTGGTTCAGGGATCTGGTTAGGATGCGAGCGCCTCGCTGGTGAGGTGTTTCAGGCACGTCCCACCAGGAGGAGACCAAGAGGCAGACCTAGGACCTGCTTTGGCCTAGCTATGAGACCTGGAGACAGTCTCATAGCTGGACTGGGAACACCTTAAGATCCTCCTGAGTGAGATGGAGGATGGAGTAGGGGTGAGAGAATCCTGGGCTTCCAGTCTGAGGATGTTACCCCCGGCGACCCGACCCCGGATAAGTGGAAGACGACGTAACAGAACGGAACGGGTACAAGCAGCTTGTGAGAAACGTGGACAGGTCGCTCAGATCGACAGAAACCCGGTCTGACTCCAGGACCGTTTGGGATCACAGTCCAGTCAGTTACAGATTACTGCTTTAAAAAAACAGAGAGTGAAATAACCCGAGGGATTACAGTAAATCCAACCCGTAATCCTTCTGATTTAATGGCTTTTGATTTACTTTTGCTCTTTTTAAAGCATAAAATTGAACTTTAAAGTGATTATATGGTAATGAAGCTTCATGCGGAGCGTTGTGAAACGTTAAAACCAAACCGTTCATCATCATCATGACACCGACACAGTGACCTCTTTTCATCAGAAATTCATCCTCTTCTTAAAATCATAAAACAAAGACTTAACGGCTGAACGGACGGAAGAAACGTGTCATTATGGGCAGAAATAATTATTTTAAAACAGGAAAATCAGCCGAGGATCTGACCGCCAGGGTCCCCGTCGTTGGCTGCCGCCCTTCTCCTCCTTACCCGACCCTTATGGACCCTCCTGCAGGTGGTGAGTCCACAGGAAGGGCGGCCCATGTCCCTTGAACCCGGCCAGGTAAAAGCCCGGCCACCAGGCGCTCGCTCTCGTGCCCCACCTTCAGGCCTGGCTCCAAAGGGGGGCACGGTAACCCGAGTCCAGGCAAAGCAACTTTGCCATGCATAATTTCTTCACAGGGATGTTTGAGCCACGCTTTGTCTGCCCCCCTCACCTAGGACCTGTTTGCCATGGGTGACCCTACCAGGGGCATTAAGCCCCAGAACTTAGCTCCAAGGATCACCCCCGAGCGCCTCGCTGTGAGGTGTTTAAGGCATGTCCAACCAGAAAGAGACCCAGAGGCAGACCCAGGTCCAGGTAGTGCTCCTTAATCAGTGAGGAATGTGGACGTATGGAGATGTTCCGTGCCAGGACGGATATGGCGCAGAGAGCCAGAGGCTGGTCGCGCGTGTCAACAGCAGAACGACTGGGACCTAGCCGCTGGGAGCTTGCCATAGAGAGCTAGCCATTGGGAGCTGCTTCCTCTCGTAGGTCCTGCTTCCTGAGTATCCAATCACAGGACGCGTAATGTCACGTTAGACGTGATTCTTCGAGAAGGCCTTTGCGTCACCAACTCATGATCTGATTGGTTGTCGCAACTACACATGCCCGTGCACTAGCAGTGAGACAGAGCTCGCACTGCTGGATCTGAAGGCCTGGAGGCAGATTTTATACAGCCTAGCAACACCAGCGAGCTGAATTCCGATTGGATGAAAACTTTAACCTAACGTTACAACACTGGAAGCAGTATAACCAAATGGATATAATATGACATGAAGAAAACAGAATATGGAGAAAAATTATATATTTATTTAGGAAAAATACATTTAAAATGAAATTGACTTTTATTATAATCATGATAATGATGTCTGGTTAAGTTAGGCCGGCAGAGAAGGCTTTGCTGGCTCTGACCGACCGCCACTGGTCTTCCAGTTCTGCTCCAAATCTATTCCATGTGGCTTATTCCAGCTCTACCCCACCTAGCTCAGCACCAACTAGCAGCTGTTTTGAAGCTCTATCTTGAACTGCGTGGAGCTACCAGACAAATGAATTTCCGCAGTAGGGGATTAATAAAGTATCTGAATCTAAAACTTTTCTAATCATTAAGTACTCGATGGGCCTAACTCTAGATTTTACTACGAGTCGCTCGTCTCTACAGAGCACCGAGCCAGCGGCGTCGTTCCCACCCGTGCCCACCCCTTTCTGCTTCCAGCAGAGATTAGACGGAGTCTCTCAAACATCCTGACAGGAGATGAAGGACAATGGAGCAGCTGTGTAAACAGCAGCTTTCCAAACATCCACAGATCCTCCACCTTTCAACCCTTAGGATCCTCCTCCATCCTGCAGCTGAAAAACTTTCCCACCTCTTAATCCATCCACATGGAGTATTATGGGATGGATCTGCAGGTTGGAGATGATAAGATAGAATCCTGAATTTGTTAATAATCAGTGGAATTAAAGCAAAACATCATTAGGAAAAAATTTTATACAAAATCCCTCCTCTAGTTTTACATCACAAACTCTATTAATAATGATTGGTTGAAATTTCTGGAAGGTATTGGGGGATCCAGGATCTACATTCCTACCCTCACCATGGTAACCAGGAGCTACGTTCCTACCCTCACCATGGTAACCAGGATCTACGTTCCTACCCTCACCATGGTAACCAGGACCTACGTTCCTACCCTCACCATGGTAACCAGGATCTACGTTCCTACCCTCACCATGGTAACCGGGATCTACGTTCCTACCCTCACCATGGTAACCAGGATCTACGTTCCTACCCTCACCATGGTAACCGGGGTCTACATTACTACCCTCACCATGGTAACCAGGATCTACGTTCCTACCCTCACCATGGTAACCAGGATCTACGTTCCTACCCTCACCATGGTAACCAGGATCTACGTTCCTACCCTCACCATGGTAACCAGGATCTACATTCCTACCCTCACCATGGTAACCAGAATCTACGTTCCTACCCTCAACATGGTAACCAGAATCTACGTTCCTACCCTCACCATGGTAACCAGGATCTACGTTCCTACCCTCACCATGGTAACCAGGATCTATGTTCCTACCCTCACCATGGTAACCTGGATCTATGTTCCTACCCTCACCATGGTAACCAGGAGCTACGTTCCTACCCTCACCATGGTAACCAGGATCTACGTTCCTACCCTCACCATGGTAACCAGGACCTACGTTCCTACCCTCACCATGGTAACCAGGATCTACGTTCCTACCCTCACCATGGTAACCGGGATCTACGTTCCTACCCTCACCATGGTAACCAGGATCTACGTTCCTACCCTCACCATGGTAACCGGGGTCTACATTACTACCCTCACCATGGTAACCAGGATCTACGTTCCTACCCTCACCATGGTAACCAGGATCTACGTTCCTACCCTCACCATGGTAACCAGGATCTACGTTCCTACCCTCACCATGGTAACCAGGATCTACATTCCTACCCTCACCATGGTAACCAGAATCTACGTTCCTACCCTCAACATGGTAACCAGAATCTACGTTCCTACCCTCACCATGGTAACCAGGATCTACGTTCCTACCCTCACCATGGTAACCAGGATCTATGTTCCTACCCTCACCATGGTAACCTGGATCTATGTTCCTACCCTCACCATGGTAACCAGGATCTACGTTCTTACCCTCACCATGGTAACCAGGATCTACGTTCCTACCCTCACCATGGTAACCGGGATCTACGTTCCTACCCTCACCATGGTAACCAGGATCTACGTTCCTACCCTCACCATGGTAACCGGGGTCTACATTACTACCCTCACCATGGTAACCAGGATCTACGTTCCTACCCTCACCATGGTAACCAGGATCTACGTTCCTACCCTCACCATGGTAACCGGGGTCTACATTACTACCCTCACCATGGTAGCCAGGATCTACGTTCCTACCCTCACCATGGTAACCAGGATCTATGTTACAGACATCTGGTTAGAACGCTTCCTGAATGCTTTGCTGGTGAGGTATTCCATCCCACCAGGAGGAGACCCAGAGACAGACCCCGGACCTGCTGGAGAGACTATGTCTCACAGCTGGACAGGGAACACCTGAGGATCCTCCTGGTGAGCTGGAGGATGCAGCCGGGGTGAGAGA